>CM053787.1:201668876-202268876 GCA_028749045.1 Cupressus sempervirens
AATGGGTTATAAAAAAATTATTCTCAGAGAACTTAATTGTGGTCCGAATTGATTCCCTATTAGAGTGGGCAAGGCTAGGGAAAGGTTTCAATTATAGTGAATGTTATGAGAACTATGAAGAGGGAAGAAAACTTGGATGGGTCAGTTTTCTGTGGTGGCCAATAGGGATGGACAAGGAAGGTTATAAAGCCAATATAAAGATGGCTTGGGCTAAGTTGGTGGTGGAAATTATACCTTTTTTGGAGAGGAGGGTCGGAAAGGTTATGGGCTTTTTCATTGCCCACCCAAGGAAGCAGAGAAGTGTGGGAGGAAGAAGGATTAGGAGGGTGGTCAAGGTCAAATTTCCAATCAGGGTGAAGGAGTGAAGAAGGAAGAGGAAAGAAAAAGGGGCCATTTTTGTCTAGATTAATATCGGCTTTGAAGCATACAATTTCCAATGGAGATCACAAGGAAGGATAGGTGAAACTATAGCAATGTCATAGCTTAATGCAGTGATATAGAAGAAAAATTTTTTTGGTAGTTATTTGAGGGCTGAGGAGGAAGATGTAGAAGGTCATGATGTAGAAGAGAGGCCACAGAGGGGTAAAGGAAAAGCACTGGAGTTGCAGATGGAACACTAGGAAAGAGAACAACAGGACAGGTGGAGGATAGTTTGTTCGTTTCAAATATTTTTTGCTTTTGCATAGTTAAGAAATGCCAAGATATATGTGTTTTTTGTATAAAGGTTTAGGAATTAGGGGGAATGATGTAAGTTTAAGAATGTCTAGAAAGGTGGTTTTTTAAGATGAAACATGTATATGCAAAGGAAAGGCTAATATTTAAAAGCCTAGATGTAATGTTGTAAAAATGATATTATAATAAAATAAAATAAAACTATTACCAACCAAAAAAAAAGTTAAATATATATGATATATAGAATTATTACATATAATTAAGTTAAATAGAAAAAATATATATATATTTTAGTTTATTTCATAATGTGATTATAAAAACAAGTCATTAGAAAGATGAAAACTAATATGAATTTTAGTATGGTATTATCTTATACTGTATAATCATAAAATTGTATATTAATCTCGATAAAATCAATTAAGATTATGAGAAAAATAATGTTAGTCTAATTTAGGACTTATAAAGATGAGAAACGTGTTAAAAAAAGAGAAGCAAGAAAGAATATATAATAAATTAATTGTAACAAATTCAAAACAATAAATATTTTTGGACATGATACATCAAATGAAGAATGTCACTTCCTCCTCAATTTAAAATATTATATCTTGAGACTTGTATAATTGGATAAGAGACTTAAAAGATAGTGTATGTGTGTGACAAAAAGATGAAATAAGATTTGTTGTGATATTTCTGTTATAATTCAATGATCAATTTTTTTGAATCAAAATTGTAACTTGTGTTTTATGAGTAGTTGTTCACAAGAATCCATCTATCATGCTAATAGATAGGTCAGATCTTAACACTCATTGGATCCTGTTAATGCTCACAAAGGTGAAGCACCAAGACTTCATAGGAGATCACTCATCTCATCTCATTACTAATCCTTGACTCAAGTGCACTTAACTAAAAAGTTTCTTCAAAAACTAATAACACTCTCTATGTTGAAACACCAAATTTACAAAACCTTCACCAATTGTTGTGCCTTATTGAATCACTCATTATGAAGCTATTAGAAATTTTTCAATTTATAATATATTATTTTATTGCAATTTGCATTATTGTATAATAATGATATCTTAAACTTTTCTCTCTGTCTTCCCAATCTATCTCTTCCTCGCTTTCTAACTTGCCTTTATCTTTGTCTCTCTACATCTTGACTTATCTATCTTTATTTTCCATTTGTTAGTTTCTTTATCTATCTGATCTTTATCTTTGTTTCCTTTGATACTCCCTTATATCTCCTCACATCCTTATATTATATCTGTGAGGCCTCACCCCGACCCTTCGTAACCTTAGATGTTACTTTATCATTTTGATACTCACAACTCAAGATGTCGAGACATTATCTGATGCTAGAACATACTATATTATTTCATGCTATGTGATGTTATTTTCGGATGTTTGATGTTTGTCATTTAATGTTTTATGTATATGTATGTTGATGAATTAAGATAAAGGTAGGATTAACATTTTTGTTTAAGATATTTTAAATGGTTAAGAATTGAATAGGATGAGAGGAACCCTAATTTTTTTTATAGATGGATGTTTTAATTTATGTGATTCCTGATATGTATATATACATATGTACATGTGATTTTTGGGACTACTGATGTGTGCAATGAGTGTGCAGATATTTTAGCTGAAGAAATCGACGGAGGACCAGAACTGATCTCTATGTGTTAATTTTGAAAACCTTGTTGTTCGTAATTCAAATATTTTAATTGTGAGATGTATGTATGTATCTTTAGTGATCAGTAAATGTTAATGTTCGTAACTGTGTTCTTGTGGTGTCGCTTGACACTTGTGATTTGTTTATGTTCTTCAGCATGCTAGTTAAGGCTAGCTGTGTAACCCTTGGACCTAAGTCAGATTAAGTTAGTATCTTTTGCTAATTTGGTTCTTAATTGAGTTTAGTCATCCTTAATCCAGATTAGTGCTTAATCTACATTTTAGAGTTGTTAGTTGGTCCTAATTTATTCCTAGCTTTTGTTTGGCTCTAAACCTTTTCCTAAGGCTTAAAACATGAAATTATTATACCCAAAGGGTATGGGTATGGGTTGGGGGTCTTTTCCAACCCCTAAGCCCCTTTTATTGACTTTTGAGGCCACTCAAAAAGTCTCTTTTTGCTTTTGTGCGAAAATTGACTATGGCTACCATGAGTTCTCTCACCTTACCTCCACTTAGTGGTTAACCATAGTGTGGGTTGAGTTAGGAGTTTCTAGAATTGTAAGTGGGTGGGAGAAGTTATTGATCCCTTTTGGTGGTTGAGTTTGAGGCTTATTTAGAGGCCCTTCTTGGTCTAGTTGAGGTTGTTACCCAATCTCTACATTTACAGAGGAGTCTTGGAAGAGTGAAGGAAGGAAGGGAAAAGCTCTACTCAAACTTGTTCATTTTCCATTACCTCTTTGTGAAGGTAGGAATTCTCATCTCTCTTGTACATATTTTCATGTTTGTTTCATGCTTATGCTACCTTGTTGTTGTTTGAATGTTTGTATGTTTGTGGGTATGTTGGGAAGCTTTGAAAACCATGTTATTTTTGAATGATTTCCTTTCATGTTTATGTTGGATTTTTTGAGATTTTCTTGCATGGGTGTTTTGGCATTACTCACCCTTGGAGAGGGCAGAAGTGGCCAATTTTGAGAAAGGGCATTTTAGTTGGACTCCAACAGTGTAGAGTCTGTTCTCAGGACGAGAAGAGGGAGAAAGGGTAGGGTGTTATGGGCCCCTACCTATCAGCACAAACCACGTATGAGTTTTGGTATGTAAGAATGAAAGAACGGAAGTTCTTGATTTATAGCCCCGATTAGGCACCTGGTTTGGTGTTGTGTCTGACGTCTTCTGTTGGAAAAATCCACCTTTCCCTAGTTTTGATTCATTGTGAATCCTATTGTGAAAGCCTTGTATGAATATGCATGTTTGATTCGTTCTTGGTCATGCTTGTGGTCACCTAATCAGATTCTGTTCCCTCCACGGTTCTTAGAAGTGTGTTGCAGAAATTGTTATGGAACCCTTGATGAGGGTCATGAAGGAAATTTAATTTAAGTGTTGTAATTTAGGATTGAAATCCTATGTAATTTGTATCTCAAAACCTTGTTGTAATGGCAACGACGTCAGATTTTCTTCTTGGTTCTTTCTCGGCTGAGCCTTTGAATTAGGTTTGCCAATAAAATTGGTGTTTGAGTATAATTGGTTATCATGTGTTTTAATCGTGATTTAAATTTAGATGGATGCACATCAAAAATAGGATGGAATTGATGATGTTCAACTTGACAAAATTTCAAGTTTTCATATATGTTGAAAATGAAAATTATGATCATGGATGTAGATTCAGTTTGCATGATTATTTGAATCAAACAATTCTTGCATTATTGATTTAAAACAGATAATTCAAATTTTCGGTATATTAAGTTGTATCAAGTCCTTATAGATTTGCTTTGAAAAGAAAAATTTAATTCCCCCCTTGATTATTAATCAACTGAAAATTTTATACTTAGAAAATTTAGACCAAAAAACATATATATATATATATGCATTGCCTTGTAATTTTTTTTACTTAGAAAATTTTCAAAAAAAAAGTGTTTTAAGAGAGTAAAAACTCTCTGCCTTTTGTATGGGAGATCAAATTAAATCTTGTTGGTAACAGAGAATCTAAAAGATTCTCTCATTATCCCTTTTGCTTTATGGAATTTTTGTATTTAAAATTATAAAGAAACAATAATAAAATTTATTTAAAAGAAAGAAATTATAACTTAACAAATATCCTAATATCTTCTCACCTAATAAACTTTTGCCTTAAACTCTTACCCATCTTACCTTGGGCGTCATTTCTCATTATGCTATTATTTAAAAGTTTGTTTTAAAAAGTTTATGTGCAAATTCATTGGGATGATGTCACCCCTGTACTACCTTTCTGACTTTGTGCTTTTTTTTAACTTCCTTAGGAAGCGTTGGGTTTTAAATGGAGGAAGGTGATTGCATATTGTTTTTAACTTCACACTTACCTCTTGCTTTCATTGCCACCTCACGTGGCAAGTTTGTGTCAACCTTTTGCTGTCCTTGGCAACAAGTTGCTTCCTTGGGAAGCACTGACCCATTTTGCATTGGGTTGGGGATGCTTTGATGGAGAATGTAATAAAGTTTAAACTTGTTTGTTAACCCTTGCAATTTTGGTCACTTCCTTTTTTATTTTGGCCTACGCATGTTTTTAAGGCCTGCGCTCAGTATTTGGTTGGGCAGAGCGCTGTCCCAAGGACAGCGCTTGGGAAGCGCTACCCATGATGTAGGGTGGGGTGTAGAGTAGCTTAGGGTATGGGGGTTTGTGTTTGTTGTTTTTTTTTAAAAGTTAGATTAAGTTTAAGTTGTTAGTTATAGTGTTTAGTTTAGTTTTTAAATTAAATTAGTATGTTTTAAAAATTATTGGTAGTTAGTATGTAGAGAGTTAATTTTAAATTAGTTAGTTTTAAATTTTAAGTTAGTTTTATATTTAAGTTAGTAGTTAGAATGCTTATACTTGTTTAGTTGTAAATCAAGTGTTAAAATTAGTTTTGAGTTATTATTAGTTTACATTTATGTTGACTAGAATTTAATTTAGATTAGTTTTTAAATTATATTGAGTAAAAGTTTAGTTGTTTAAAATTCATTTCTTTTAAATAATCAATTTAGTCTAAAGTTTAATTATTTTAAGAATATTAGCTTAGTGTTAGTTAGATAGTTAGTTATTTTGAATTAAGTTTCTAAATGAAGTTTTGATGGATGACTAGCATGTGTAAGCAATTTTAATTTAAGTATTGTTTTTATTTATTAAAAAAAAAACTAATAATAATAATTAATTAACTAATTAGCTATGTTATTCGTTTTATTATTTAGTTTAACTTATGATTTATACAAGTATTGTTAGAAAATTTTATTAGTGTACATTCACTTAGAATTTAATTGAAGTGTTAGTAAGATGTAATTGGAAATTAGTAGTTTATGTATTTAATTGTTTTGGATGATGAAAGTTAAGTTAGTGGGTAGTTGTGATATTGCTATCAGGATTTAACTGTGTGATTTGAGACAACTTGTTGTCCCATGTTTCTTGAGTAGTGTCTCAACAGATATCCATCTCTCATGAGAGTGAATGGAACACTTAGCACTCATTGGATCTAGGTGATAGTGGTTAGTTGTTAGTTGCTTAGGATTGACTTAATTAATATGTTTAGGTTTATATATATATATATATATATATATATATATATATATTAGTTCAATGTTATAATTATGTTAGTTTAACCTTAATTTTTAATCAGTCTATTTTGTTAGTATTTACTTAATAAATTTTAATTATTAACTTTAAAAAAAAATTGTGAGTGTTTTTGCCCTCGTAGTTTGGGCATGACAATATCACTTTATCTTCCACATATATTTTAATATATTCCCTTCTCCCCTTCCTCTTTATCTCTCCTTTTTAAGTCCTTTACATGAATTTCATTATCTTAATTTATTATATTTTTTTTCAAATAGATTATACTAAGATAAGCTATTATGATCCAAACAACAAAAACTCAAGATCTTCACATAAGTTGAAATTATATTTCGAAAATCCAAGCTCTTTACATTAGTTGAAATTAAATTTAGTTTCAAATTCTTATAATCTATTATAAAATATAGATGTACTATTGTTGTGACCTTTTTAATAAAAAATTTATATCATTCATAATTAATAATTATTTGCAAATATTTCAAATATGTAGATTTGGGCTCCACATTATGGTTGTTGTATGACTTACATTATCCTTGAGATTATATAAATTATAATATTAAATATCAAATAGCTAGAATAATTTACGTATAACATGGATCTAATTGATTCACAATTCATGATATCATAAGCTTCCAACAACTAAAAAATATAAATGTTATATACTAAACATTAGAACAAAAACAATAGAAAACTTACATTTATAAATCTAAAAAAAGAGTTAAAGAATGTATTAATATGATAAAAAATCCATTGATAGTTCATTTATTCATTGATTTGGGTGACTAATTATTAGTGACAAATTATTTAGTCATTTATTTTATCATTTTTTAGTTTTTATCTTTGTCTAACCTTGTGATTTTATCTGATGACCAAATTAATTATCTATTTAGTCACTTATGTTAAATATATAGCTTTAGGAGAAGTATCTCTCTCTCTCTCTCTCTCTCTCTCTCTCTCTCTCTCTCTCTCTCTCTCTCTCACACACACACACACACACACACACACACACACACACACACACACACACACACACACACACACATGCATTCATGGTTATTTATATATAACTGAAGTCACTAATGTTTGTTATATCAAATACATATATATATTTGGGTATTTGCTACACACACACACACACACACACACACACACACATATTTACAAGTTCAATATTATAATCAAATTATAGATCAATTCTAGATGATTGATTAAATTGACTCTATTTATATTATCTACACGCCCACGTAGGGAGATGTGCTCATTTATTGTAATATATATGCCAAATATGTCGATGGAACTGAGCATCAATCATAGTTGACAATACTCAATCTACATCTGGAGATCACACAGTTTCAAGTCAATATAATTTGATCAATACACTTTGTCTAATTATTATATAGAGCAATAATAAATCAAATATTGTCTAATCTCATACATTGAATCAGACATCAAACATTCAGTCTAAAATTCATATATCAGACATTCAATCTAAAATTCATATATCAGACATTTTTGATATTATTTATTAAGAAACAATAACTAGAGAAATTAGAATCTCTATCAAAGATCCTGAAAACATTTACATGGTATTAGAGCCATCTTGATAGAGAAACTCATTCTCAGAGTTATTAAAATCAAAATTATCAATATCAAATTTTTAAAATATCCTCCAATTCAAAATGGTGAATCATGTAAGATTAGAGGATGAACATGAAGCAGCATCAAATTTTTGATCATGGAAAATTTGAGTTATGATTGTACTACAAGAGATGGAGTTAGAAGAACACATAAAGTCAAATAAACCAATACTAGAAAATGATCCAAATAAAACAACATGGAAGAGACACAACAACAAAGTCATGAAAATTATTATAGACTCTATGAAGCATCATATTCTTCCCTCTATTTCCAACCTTAAAAGTGCTTTTTAGATGTTTTCTATAGTTAAGAATACTTTCAAAATTAACAACACTAGTAGATTGCTAACATTGAAGCAAGATCTTCTATATATAAAATGAACAATGCAGAATCAATTACATCTTATTTCCTAAGAACCTCTGAGTTAAAAGATCAACTTGCAACAAATGGAAGTCAAGTAGATGACAAAGAACTTAGCATCATAGCATTAAAAGGACTTCCACTATCTTGGAAAACTTTTATTCGTGGTCTAAGCTCTCAACCTAATCTTCCTAAATTTGAATTACAAAAAAAAAAATGCACTCAAAAAGAATCAAAATTAGTTTCCAGAGGAATCAACATAAATCAAGAGGATGACATTCAAGCTCTTCAAGATAATACCAAAAATAAAGAAAAGAAAGGTAAATCCAAACAAAAGAGGAAGGAATTCAAAAAATCATACAAGAAATGAGATTGGTCAAAATTACAATGTTGCAAATATGTCAAATTTGGCCACACAACTTGTTTCCTGAACAAAAGAAAATTCAAGCAACTCTAGCAGAAATCAAAGAAGAAATAGATGAAAAAAATAAAACTTTGCATTTTATCTAGCACTCTCAAGTGAATGAAACTCCAACAAAAATACTTGGATTATAGACAGTGGAGCATCATGTCATATTATAGGTTTCAGAGATAAATTTGAAAGCTTCAAAGAATACTCCTCTAAAGAAGTAACCATTGGAAACAAATCTACACACCTAGTTAAAGGTATTGGATCATGTTCAATTCAAATAAATTTAGGTATTACTCTCCAACTTTTAAAAAAAAAAAATTGTACCTGGTGTAAAAATAAATTTGGTCTCTATCTCTAGTCTTGCTAATCAAGGGTACAGAATCACCTTCCAAGAAGATAGAGTTCTATCTTGGCTAAAGAATTCAAATATCAAGAAAGTTATCTCTATTGGATTTAGAGATGGAAGTTTATGTAAACTTTGTGACTAGAAAATTTTAGCTTTAAATCATGAAACATCAAACACAAATGAAATTTTGCATAGGAGACTAGATCGCCTTCATTTCCATATATTATCATCAATAGGAAAAATAGTAAAAGGGTTACCTAGCCTATTTAGGAATTTGTAAAGGATGTGTCCTAGGCAAAAACACAGAATCCTTTCCTAAAAGTGTACATAAATCAAATTTTGTACTTAAACTTATTCATATTGATCTATGTGGTCCTATGTATGTACCTTCCCTAAATGGATGCCTCTATAATGTGATTTTTATAGATGACTATTCTAGGAGAACTTGGATCTACTTCCTTAAACAAAAGGAATCAATTGAAGTATTATCTAAATTCAAAGAATTCAAAGGCCTAGTTGAAAACCTGTCTAGATAGAAAATCAGAACCCTAATATGAGATAATGGAGGTGAATTCATCTCCAAAATCTTTAAATATTTTTTCATTACTATTGGGATTAAGAGGGATTTTACTGTAATATATAATCGTCAACAGAATGGAGTTGCAGAATGGAAAAATAGATCAATCATTGAATTAGCTAGAGCTATGATGTATGACCAAAATTTTCATACCTCCTTTTGCGTTGAAGCTTCTAATACTACAGTTTATATTCAAAATAGATGTCCTCACTCAATATTGGAAAACACAACTCCTGAAGAAGTATTTATGGGTATCAAACCATACTTAAGCCACCTAAGAATATTGTGGGTGTCCTATTTATATTCATATTCCTAAAGAAAAGAGAACAAAATTAGAAGCATCTGGAAAGAAGGGTATACTCATCAGATACAATGAATCAACCAATGGTTACAGGATCTATGTCCCAGGTCAAATAGCCATCAAAGTTAGTAGAGATGTAAAATTTGAAGAAGACCTTGCCTTCAATATTTCAAAGAACATTGATAAATCATATGCAAAACCTACTACTAAACTAGATAAAGATCATTTAGTAGAGAATGAGAGGGAGAATGATACTAAACATATTACACCCACTATTCCAAATTTAGAGAATACTAAAAAGTCTAACAACAAAAAGATACCACTTTGGCCTAGGAAAATGATAGAAGAGAATCATATAAAACTTGATGAAGCATTCAGAGAAAGCAAGAGAACAAGAAACTACTTTATGAACTTATCAAAACAGAGCCTTCAAATGTCAAAGAAGCCTTATCAAGAAAATCTTGGAAAGATGCAATGATTGAAGAATATCAATCAACACTAAAAAATGATGTGTGGAATGTTGTACCCAGACCAAAGAATAAATTAGTTATCTCTTCTAAATGGCTATACAAAACAAGCATGCACCTGATGACGACATTGAAAAATACAAAGGCAGATTTGTAACCTATAGGTTCTAGTAGAAGGAAGGAATTGATTATGAAGAAAATTTTGCTCTAGCCACTCGATGCACTTTTATTAAGACTATCATAGAAATTGCAACATCCAAAGGGTGGAAGATTCATCAAATGGATGTTAAAACAACATTCTTAAACAGTGAAATTGAAGAAGAAGTGTATATTGAGAAACTAGAAGGATTCATGATCACTCATGAAAAAAATTCTCATGTGTGTAAATTAAAGAAAGCACTATATGGCCTTAAACAATCACCTAGGGCATGGTATGAAATAATAGACAGCTATCTCACAAAATTAAGGTATTTTAAGAATGAATTTGATCCTAACATATACTTCAAAATAAATGGAGATGATATTATTATTCTTGTATTATATGTTGATGATTTTTTGGTAATAGGTGAAGAACATCTTATAGCCAAATGCAAACAAGAACTAACAACAAAATTTGATATGAAATACCTAGGTCTTCTTCATTACTTCCTAGGTCTAGAAGTGTGGCAAAAGGAGAATTGCATATTCTTAAATCAAGGAAAATACATTGTTGATATTTTGACTAAGTTTGGGATGATGGATTGTGAACCAGTTACTACTCCTATGGAAGCCAACTTACATAAAAGAGTGATAGGTTCAAATATGAACCTACTAATCCTACTTACTACAAACAGATCATTGAGTCATTGATGTACTTGGTGAACACTCATCCTAATATATGTTATGCAACTAATACCTTAAGTCAATTCAAGTGTGAATCGAAGAAGATACATTTGATGGAAGCTAAGCATATCTTAGGATATCTAAGAGGTTTAGTTAGTATGGGATTCAAATATGATCAAGTTGAAATCAATCTTCATGAATATTCATATTCTAATTGGGCAGGTAGCTCTAATGAATGTAAGAGCACTACAAGATGTTGTTTCAATCTTGGATCTACTATGATTTCTTGGTTCAACACAAAAAAATCTTCAATGGCATTGAGCTCCACAGAAGCATAATACATAGCCTCCTCCATGGGAGCTAGAGAAATGGTATGGTTGTGAAAGTTGCTAGCTAGACTATTTAAGAAACCTTTGAAGCCAACTATCATCCACTATGATAATCAAAGTTGTATTAAGCTTTCAACAAATACAGTCTTCTATAGTCAATCTAAGCATATTAAGATACCTTATCATTACATGAAGGCTATGGTAGATTGAGATGTTATCAAACTAGAGTACATAAGTGCAAACGAGCACACAACAGATGTTCTTACCAAACCTCTTGCGAAGGTTAAATTGGAATACTTCAGAGGAAAACTTGGTATGGTCAAAATGTAATTTTGAATATTGAACTTAAGTTTCAATTTTTATGTGTATTTATGCTTCTATTTGAATAGTTGCTTCAGATATGTAATGAAAGGTGATGATCTTTCAGAGACATATATATTCAAAAGGTAATCATTGTGAGGTGATGATCTTATAAATGATAGGCTTGTTATCATGACATTTTATGTTTCTTTTGTTTTGGATATGCCAAAAGTCATTGATAATGAATGTATTATGATCACATTAGCTATTGGTCCAGAATGTCGAAGATAGTGTTCATAACAGTGTGATTAAAGTTATTTGACAATTCACTATTTCATAGTATTAAAGTCAGATAATTTATTGTTTGTATGAATGGTTAGAATATATAGTCCACCAATATAATCGAAGGGGGGGAAGGGGGGTGGATCAATTATCCAACTAATATAAAAAATAATAACCTTATTAAATCTTAACCATATAGACAATATAATCAGAAATCACAAGAAGATACTCATATACAATAACCTCAGATATGTTAAATAGGGAAACCCTTGATCAGAGGGAAAACCTTGGTGGGGATGGCACCCACAAGATGATGTACTAATATAAATATTCCTTGTTAGAGGATAGACCCTATTAGGATTCTATGTATACATTCAATACATATGATTCCCTATTAGGAGACTTTTAATCCCTATTAGGAGATTCCAATCCTATTAGGAGTTGTGTCAACCTTGTTAGGAGTTGTGGAAAATAACTCAACCCATTGACCAAACAACTTCAAGGGCAAGAAAAATGAACCCACTATCCAAATGATCTCTATATTATTCCTTACAAAATAAAAGAAATGAAATGTACTTCCTTTCTCTTCTTATGTCCTATCAACTGGACCTCTGCTCCTTTTGATCTTGTAACCAAATCACAAAACTCACATCTAGCAATCCCTTGGATTTCTTATACACCTTTCCCAAACACTTTGCTCCTTTTTCCACTTCACACTTAAATGGATACTTTAAAAACAAGGAAAACATCTTTCCTTTATACCATATCTTCAAAATAATTCCTTGAGTCGGCCTTAGAGATTTCCCAATTAATTATAATAAGATAACTAATTAATTACGATTAAAATAGCACTATCGGCTCACAATCTATACAAAACTTTACACATGGGATACTAGGGATTGCACACTCACTGACGTCACCAACAGACTATGCATTATTGCATCTCAGATGTAAGATAATGGACAAATATTAGGAACTGCTTTCCCAATACTTTTTCTCTAAACTACTCTTGTTAAGTCATGTACAACTTTCGTATGTCTCTAACTTTGGCTCTATGCACTTGACCACATCATTAGGACATAGTGTAGAACATGTCCATGACTACCCATCACCAAACAATTAAACCAATGTCTGTACGACTAAGATCTATGTATGCTACTCAGCTAGTCTTTACAGAAACCACACTATGTTGACATCAATGATAAACATAGTCATGAATGCAACATGTCAATACTCTCCAATGCTTAGGATACTCCCTCAAAGTAGTATCATCAACATTCATGCTAACAATCTCCCCCTTTGGCAATGATGGCAACACATATGGAAAACCATCTAAGTTCCATGAATACCAAAACAATATTCTGTTGCTACTACTGTTATCTTCCCAAATCCTCTTCATTAACCAAGTCTAAAATCCTCTGGACTTTGGGATCATCATCAGTTGTTCACACAATTTTTAAAAAAAAATCAACACAACAAGTACATATCTCCTGGAGATATTCCTTCTTCCTTTCATGAATCTTTCTAAATCTCCCAAAAGAGATATCTCCCCTCCATTCATACTTAGGAGTGCTTCTCGCCATTTCTTAGGAGATTTTTTTAATGCATATTTTCTCCCCCATTGACATCAATGTCAAAGGCCTCAATATTACAAGATACCAATTGTTAAATACCAATTGTGAATACACTACTTCAAGTCTTCAACCAACTCGAGTGTCCAAAGACACTATTCAAGACTAATTATCGTGAGTCCTCAATGACTCAGCTCATCATAGATACTCCCCCATACAGGAAGCATCAACATTCAGTTTAATCTAACAATAATGCTCTGTACCACTAGATTGATGCACTTACTACATCAGCTACTCAAAAGTAGGTAGAGGTATAACCCCAAGCATACCTCTCAAGTACTCAATTGTATATTTAGGCAAAGGCCTTGTAAAGATATCTACAATCTGATCTTTAGTACTCACATACTCTAATTTGATTTGTTTTTCTACTACTTTCTTTCTTAGTACGTGATACTTAATAGATATATGCTTAGTCTTAGAATGCAATACATGATTCTTAGACATACTTGTTGTACTTGTGTTATCACAGTAAATGATAATAGGTTCTTCAAACTCAATTTTGATATTCTTCAACATTTGTTTCATCCACGTAACTTGATTATAGTTATTTGTTGTTGCAACATACTCTGTCTCAACTATACTATATGAAATACAATCTTGCTTCTTGCTTAGCCAAGAAACCAATCTTCCTCCAAGAAAGAATGCTCCACCACTAGTGCTCTTTCTATCACCCATACTGCCTACCCAATCTGCATTAGTATATGCATATGGAGTGAAATCACTTGACTTATCATACCAAATTCCATAGTCAAATGTTCCTTTCAAATATCTAAATAGTCTCTTTACTACTATAAAATGATACTCCTTAGGATCATCTTGAAATCTAGCTACAATCCCAACTACATTTGCTATATCTTGTATGGTATGAGTCAGATATTGCAAACCTCTAATCATGGATCTATACTTCTTCTAGTTTACTGTAGGTGTCTCATCTTTTTTGGATAACTTGTGACCAGTTATCATAGGTACCAACAGGTTTGCAACTTTCTAATCCAAATCTTTTCAATAAGTCTTTGAGGTACTTAGCTTGTGAAATGAAAATGCTATCACTATTCTACATAATTTGTAATCTTAGGAAAAACTCCATTTCTCCTATCATGGTCATTTCAAACTCGTTCTTCATTTCTTCATCAAATTTATCACTTGCTTCATCATTGCCTTCAAATATGATATCATTAACAAACATTACTATTATTAGCAAGTCATTCTCAATTTCTTTCAAATACAAGTTACTATCTATTGTACCTTTAGTAAATCCAAGCTTTGCCAAATAACATTCCAACCTTGCATACCAGGTTCTAGGTGCTTGCTTCAAACCATATAGAGCTTTCTTTAGTCTGCATACCATCTCTTTGTCTTCTAATGAAGGGAAACCTTCAAGCTACTCAATATATACCTCTTCTTCAAGTTCTCCATTCAGGAAGGTTGATTTAACATCCATCTAATAAACCTTGAACCTCTTATTTGTTGCATAAGCCAAGAACATTCTTACTACCTTCATTCTGGCTATAGATGCATATGTCTCCTCATAATTTATGCCTTCTTGCTATGAATATCCCTTTGCATACAAGTCTAGCCTTTTTCCTCACAACTTCATCTTGCTCATTCATCTTGTTTTTGAATACCCATTTGGTTCATATCACATTCTTGTATTTTGGTCTAGGAACGAACTCCCATGTATCATTTTTCACAATCTGATCTAATTATTCCTTCATTGCTTGAATCCAATGATTATCTTTACATGCTTCATCTGTGTTCTTAGGTTCAACTTGAGATATTAGACATATCTCCTCATTTACTCTATTTCTTGTCATCACACCTTTGTCTTTGCTTCCAATTATTTGCTCAAGAGGGTGATTCTTTGTTAGATTCCTGTTAGGGGTAGGAGTTGACATCTCAAGTCTTATCTCATCTCTATGTTTAGATCTCTACTCTCCTCTTTGCTCAACAATTAACACACCATTTTGCAAATCATTGTTAGTTTCAAAAAGAACTTTTGTATTTTGTCTAACAATTCTAGAATTATCTTCTTCTTCATCTAAATTATAATCTAGTACGTTACTTTCCTTAGTTCCAAAATTTTCATCAATCCTTACATTTGTGCATTCAACTATTGTCTTAGTTCTATAGTTAAAACATTTGTATGTCTCACTTTTCAATAAATAACCAAGAAACATACCTTCATCACTTTTTGGATCAAACTTACCAATGTCATCATCTCTCTTAATACAACACTTTCTTCCAAATATTCCAAAATAGTTAACTAATGGTGAATGACCAAACTATAGTTCATAAGGTATTTTTCTCATACATTTTTTGATCTATACTTTATTGAGAGTGTATACTATTCTATTGACTGCTTCTCTCCAAAATGTCTTAGAAACATCATTCTCAAACAACATCACTCTTGTTGCCTTGCTACTGATTTATTTCTTCTTTCAACAATCCCATTTTTCTCAAGTGTTCTAGGTGAGCATAGTTGTCTTTTGATTCCATTCTCTACACAACATATGTTAAACTCTCAAAAGGTGAATTCTCCTCCTATATCAAATCTCATATATTTAATCTTAATGCCAGCTTCATTCTCAACTCTATTTTTAAATATCATAAACTTCTCAAAAGCTTCATATTTCTCTTTTAGAAATGCTACCCACATCATTCTAGTGAAATCATCAACGAAAATCATATAGTACCTTTCACCATAGGATCCTCTTATTCTTGAAGGACCACTCAAATCTATGTAAACGATCTCTAGCTTCTATATGGTAGTGAACTTTTTACTAGAAAATGATCCTTTCTTATGTTTCGCCAAAATGCATTCTTTGCAAACAATAGTATTAGGCTTGTAATCTTAGGAAAGTCTCTGAATGCAAATGTACTGCAAACCTTTACAATATTATCAAGTTTATGTGACAAAATAGTCTATGCCACAACCAACTGTTGTCCACTTTAGCTACCAAACATGTTATTTTAGTAGGATTCAACTGAAATACATTACCTTTGGATCTTGTGCCTATTCCAATCAACTTACCATCTCTATCTTTGATAATGCAAGTCTTCTCAATGAATTACAATTGATAACCTGTATCCACCAACTGTCCAACACTCAACAAAGTATGCTTCAATCCATCAACAAAATAAACATCATCAATGTTAGTTTTACCATCAAGAGTAATGGATCCAATTCTTGTTATATGAAAAGTTGCATTGTTACCAACTCTAACAATACCTCCATCATGATTCTTGAACTTAACAAACTTATTCATATCACTAGTCATGTGTTGTGAACAACCACTATCAATTATCCAATCAGATTTCTTTTCTACTTGGGAACTCGATCTCTTTCTTCTCTAATTTCTCTATCGAGATCATCTTCCTTGACAACCACAAATCCAAATTCATCATCACTTTCACTTTGACCTTTCTCATCTATTTCTTCATCTTCATTTGTATACAAATAATTTCTATCTCATCTAGGCTTAAAATTTCCCTTAAAATTGCCAATAGTGGCATGTTGTGATGGTTAATTTGTTCAGTTGTTATCCTTGCCATCAAGGTTCAAATCTAATGGGGATGAGGTCCCCTGTTTGTGGCCTCACTAGTTCATAGCTCCAGGTCAAAGTGTTTACCCCTCTTTTTTATTATAAATAAATAAATTCCCTTAAAAAAATTCTCTTTTTTAGGACATTTAGATGCATAATGACCGAATTCATCACAATTCCAACATTTAAATATTTTCTTACCATAATTTTCTCTTCTCACAAGAAGGGCTATACCTTCCTCAATCTTCTTGTCTTCCTCAGATCTACTATTAACAACAAAATCTCCACATGTTGTTGCACTCCTTGTCAAATTAGGTTGAATGTTCAAGGTACTAAAGGTTGTTTCGACTCTAGCTAGATCTCTAGACTGTCTCAGATCTACTTCTATAAATTCTAATCTTCTAAGCTACAATCCTTGGTGAAATCCTTAGTGTAGGCATCAATAGCTAAATCATCTGAGCTACTTGCTTGAATTGCGGCATCAAACTTTTCAAGATCTTCCATACTACTTCATCTTCTTCCTTGGTTCCACCAAGAGATCAAATTCCTACAACAATTGTTGATATTCTACCTATATAGATTCTTTCAGATTATTCTTCTATCATCTTAGCATCTTGAAATGCGCATATCCATTTTTGCAATCTCATTCTTTTTGCATGTGTATCGATAACCTTCAAAAATAGATTCTAATGCTTTCCAAATTTTATGAGATGTTTGAAGTGACTTTACCTGACTATATTCATTTTTTGGAAGAGATGATAGTAGAGCTTCTCTATCTCTCATGTTACACATGAATAGATCTCTCTCTTCTTTAGTGCATTGTTCAAGCTCTTCTTCTTCCACAATCATCTTCTCATTCTTTGTCAAGATCCAATAACCTAGACCCATACACAATAGACAAGTCTTTATCTTCTCCTTCCAACTGTCATAGTTGACCCCATCATATCTAGGACTATCCTTTTTGAAAAGATTTTCCATCAATCTCCCAAAGTTGTTAAGCTTATCCATTAACGACCTAGTGCTCTAATACCAATTGTTAGAATATATAGTCCACCAATATAACTAAGTTTGGGGGGTGGGGGGTGTGCGGGTGAATTAGTTATCCAAATAATATCAACCTTATTAAACTTTAACCATATGAGTATTATAATCAGAAACCACAACAAGATACTCATAAATAATAACACTAGATATGTTAACTAGGGAAACCCTTGATCAAAGAGAAAACCCTGGTGGGGATGGTACCCACAAAATGATGTATTAATATAAATATTCCTTGTTTGAGGATGGATCCTATTAGGATTTTATAAATACATTCAATACATATGAGTCCCTACTTGGAGACTTTGAATCTCTGTTAGGAAAGTCCAACCCTATTAGGAGTTGTGACAACTTTGTTAGGAGTTGTGGAAGACAACCAGACCCATTGCCCAAACAACTTCAAGGGAAAGACCAACGAACCCATTTTCTAAATGATCTATGTATTATTCCTTGTAAAACAAAAGAAATGAAATGTACTTCCTTTCTCTTCTTCTATCCTGTCAATCGAACCTCTGCTCCTAATCTTGTAACCAAATCACAAAACTCGCATCCAATAATCCCTTGGATCTCTTACATGCATTTACCAAACATGTTATTCTTTTTTGTACTTTGCACTTCAATGGATACTTTACAAACAAGGAAAACATCTTTCCTTTATACCATATCTTTAAAATAATTCCTTGAGTTGGCCTTGAGGCTTTTCCAATTAATTATAATAAGATAATTAATTAATTGTAATTAGAATAGCACTATGGGCTCAAAATCTATACAAAACTTTAGATGTGTGATACTAGGGCTTGTGCACTTGCTGACATCACCAACACACTATCCTCTATTACTATCTAACTATGCATCTTCTTATTGCATCTCAGATGCAAGATAGTGAACAAACATCAAGAACTGCTTTCCCAATACTTTGTCTCTGAATTGCTCTCTATAAATCAAGTACAACTTCCATAAGTCTCTGACTTAGACTCTATGCACTTGACCACACCATCAAGACATAGGTGTGAAACATGTTCTTGACTATGCATTTCACTAGACAATCAAACCATTTTCCATACAAGTAAGATTTATGTTTGCTACTTAGCCAGCTTTTACAGAAACCATACTATGTTGGCATCGATGACAAACACAATCATGAATGCAACATGTCAATACTCTCCAATGATTAGGATACTCCCCCAAAGTAGTATCATCAGCATTCATGCTAACATGAATAACATTATCTTTGATATCTTGTTAAGAGTTTATGAGATTTGATTGATGTTCTTTTTACTTCCCCCTTGCTAAGAGAGAGTGTTAAATACATAGCTTCAAGAGAAGTATTTCTATATATGACTATCTCTATTCTTACACACACACACACACACACACACACACACACACACATACAGACATACATATCTACATATACATATACATATACATATATACATACATACACACACACACACACACACACACACACACACACACACACACACACACACACACACACACACACACACACACACACACACACACACACACATATTCATTGTTATTTATATATTAGAGAAGTCACTAATGTTTGTTATATCAAGTTCTGTAAGGCCCACACTTGTACCTTATCATGATCTATAAGAAATGAATATGATTAGGAATTAAGTAGGTCATGATCAACATTTTTGTTATTAACAATGATTAATGAGATCCTATTAGAGACTGATGTAGATTTTGATTATCATAAGATTGTTGCTCTATCCAATAACATTAGGTCGATAAGATGGGACCACATGGAAATGAGACTCAACATGTTCAAGCTGAGAACCTAGTCATGAGATTCAAGGTATGATTTACTAGACAATTAGGGCAGATGAATTAACATTCATTCTCATAAGAAATAACAATGAGTATAGATCAAAGAATAACAAAACATAATGGTTGCACGATTGGTTTTAAAATATGATGACATAATTTGGAAACATTCTATGGCATGATAAATTAACCCTAGGGGCACACACACCTTGTAACAAGATAAAATGGACATAGTTAGAAATATTATTTTAGTCAGTTGATTTGAAAGGGTAATAGTTAACAAGTTTGCACAATAGTGATTTTCACTTATGACATATATACTAGGATCCATTTTTACATGTTTTAATGATTTAATAGATATGACTTCGGTGTTTCATTGTTATGATAGACAAGGATTGTGATGGTATTTAGAATGGTAATTTTGTTATGATTAGAAAGATTAATGTTATACATATCTTGATATTTCAATGTTTTGAATATTTTATAGAAACAATTAGATGGAAGTTAACTAAATATGTTAATGAAATTAAGTGATGTTGGATTATTCTGCACTTGTCTGTAGGTATTTCTATAGTATTTCATTGGGCTACTGACATTAAGTTGAGTGTGCAGGAAAGTAGAACCATGGAGATTAATCGGGTTCAAACCTATGTGAACACGGTAAAGCCAAGGTGAATCTTGGAAGATTCAAAACCTTGTTGTATTGTGTTTATTTCGTAATGTGTTTGTGCATGAGTGTAATAAATTTAGAGATCATGGTTAATTAGAGACATGTCATCGTGATGTGTAAAGTATTTTAATGTGTGAGTCATTTGACACTTGTGTTGTTTATGTGTGAATGACATGTCATATAGGGTTTTGGGCATGAAGTCACTTAACCTAAACTTAATCCCATTATGAAATTAAGTCAATCCACCTTGGAGAGTGTTAGGAGGAGTCACCATCTTGTTGGAATTCGAATTCAAACTTGGTAGGAATTTTAGAGAGCCTAAAAGTGGTTCCCGAGTGTTATTCTGATAAAAATAAGTCACCCACATGGTAGTAGTATAGGTTGGGGGACTAAATATAACCATAAGTTGGCCTAGGGGACCTAGGAGACCATTTAAACTAGTCATTTTCAAGCCAATTCGAAAATTAGAGTGTCACATGACTTTTTTCTTCACCCCTCCACTTGGTGAAGTTCTTATTGGTAGAAAGGTACAAGGGTGTAAGAGGGCTAGGTGGGGTTGGAAGTAGAGGTATTTTTAGGGAGCTAGGGCCAAACTTAGGGGTTGTTCACCCACTCTCTAATTGTAGAGATAGATAGGGTTTTGGAAGGAGAAGATTGGAAGCCAAGGAAAGAAATATCTTCATCACCATCTCATAACCATAACTTGGAAGGAGGTTAGTGCTTCATGCCATGTTTCTTTCATTTCATGGAAGTTGAAGATGGATATTGTAAGAGTGTTCTTGTAGGATCTATGTGTTCGTATATGGTGCATGTTGTAAATGTTTGTGTATGTGAGTGAGCATGTTGAATCTATTTGCATTTGGTTTTGTTTTCTTGGATTGTGGTTGTGGATTGAATGTTGTGTTGGGTGTGAAGGCTTCACTCACCCTTGGGAGGGAAGAGAAGCCTTGGGGTGAAGGGGTTAGTTGGGCTCTACATTGGAGTTAAGAAATCCTTTTGTTGGAGAGGGGATAGTTTTCATGGAGTATGGGCTACATTGAAGCCATATGCCTTTCTATTGTTCTATGGGAGGTATAAGTGAGGGTATGTGAAGAGGAGTAAGTGTTGATAGCCTTGTTGAGGCATGCGTTATTGATAGCCTTTTTGTGGCATGTTTCTTGCAAGCCTTATTGGAATATTGCAATTGCAAGATTTGTTGTTTCACAAGGATATGGCACTCTCCTCCTTGAGGAACCCATCTTCACCCAATGTTTATGATTCCATCTGTGAATCATTGTGCAAGCCTTGGTTGGGGATTGAAAATATGTTGTTAAACTACGGTATTCATGTTGGTTCTTGTTATTGTGATGTTGTTTGCATGTATCCCAATTAAGCCTTGTTTCCCCTAGCATGGGGGTGGTCTCCTTGAGGCCTAGGTTGGGAGGTGAGCCTCCATGGTTCTGTGTTTTGTCTTTGGTTGCAAGTATTTGCTTGAAGTCTTGGACATTTGGAAGTTGAGGAGTCTTCCTTTTCATAGTAGAAGAGACACTATTGCTATGATATTGCAATGGAGGAAAATACCATTTTTGTTATGTGAACTTATTGTATTGAAGAAATGATGTTATCGTTTCCATAGATATGGCATTAGAAAGGTTGTGAATTACCTTGCTTGTAAAGGTCCTTCTCTTGTGTATTTGGATATGATGATTCCACCACCCTAATGCTTGCTTGGTATTGTGTGGAATGTAAATTTTGAAAGGAACATGAAGGAAAAATTTCATTGCTTTGATGTTGCTCATCATTACTTGAAATTAGAATGTGTTGAAGAACAGAAATTGTATTATGATATGCATTGGAAGAATGGATAGGATATTATCATTTGATATTCTTATCTCCTCAAAATTTCATAAGAATAATTATATTGCATTGATGTTCAGTATTGTTTCACGTTTAGTTGTAGAGTATGTATTTGATAGCTGATAGATTTGTAGATAGTTAGAAATTATGAAATTGTATGTCAATAATGCATATGGAAGATTTGATGTTGTGAAACTAGAATCAAGAATTTCATTTAAGTTCTATATTGGTTTATCTTGCAAATAGCTTTTGTTAGTAATATGACAATTGTTATCTTACATTAGATTTACTAAATAGAATAAACAATATGATGCATGATGCAATGTTAACAATCATCAAACTCAAATATGAACAATTTTAGAGGATTACATGAAAAAATCTAGGCAAGAAGCTAAGCCAAAAAAAAGAGAGAGAGACACCTGCAGAAGCATAAAAACCCTCTAGAAAATGTATGGGCAAACAAAAAAATTATATTCCAAGATACTGAAATGTCCCTTTTTTGATTTTACATGATATTTCAAGCCTCAAATCAGATTTTTAAAACCAAACAACCAATATTACAAAGATCCACCAATTTCTCAAATAAACCCAAATCAGGTATGTCTAAAATAGTGCCAAAAAACTTCACAACTTCACAAATTATTAATAAATCTGAAAATGGAAATTTTTACAGAAATTTCAGAAGCATAATGGCCTACAAAATGACATTTCCATATCTGTATAGCCTTTATACAACAGCTCACAAATGTAGGACAAAAACTATGCTCATTGGGCTCCCAAAATTAACACAAAAATGCCCGGAAACACCACAGAACACTAATAATATATCTCATAAGTTTAATCATGTCCCAATACATATATTCAGCTCTATTTTAACATCTTAAAGTCTGAAATACAGCAGCAACCCAAACTGATATGAAATACTCAACTAAAAACACCAAACTCATACCAAAAAACAACCCCGAAAACCCATAAATCTGCACTATTCAACACAAAGGAAAACTCTGTATAAGAATGCACATGGAATGGATTAAAACTCCCATACTTAGCCTTCCTTGAAACCTACAAACTCCCATTCTTGGGTCTCCTTCTCCACAGGTTTGGCAGCCTCTGAAGAACAACAAAGAAATGAGCAAAAATCAAGTTCTGGAATGAGCCCAAAATGCCTCCAAACCCCTTAAAAGAGGGCATAACCCTAACTCACGTCCAAGAGGGGTTAATAAAATATAATTTAATAATAATTTTTATTTATTAGTCCATTGGTTTCCAAAGATTAGCCACTTTTGCCGAAACTTCACCTTTTTGGAGCCTGCCTACCTTAGCAAAGTTTATTATTTTTAATTATTTTGAAAAGGGGACATGACAGATACAGTCATTATAATATTTTTTAAAAAATCAGTAAAGAATGACATTATTGTTCAAATATAATATTAAATGCATAAGTCACTATCATGATTATGATAGAAACCTTAAGGAGTAACAAGAAAAAAATAAAATTAATATATTATAATACCTTCCATAAGAAGGTCGTCAGGGCAATTAATTTGTTGACAGGGTTCATGGATTTTTTTTTAAATATATATATTGCAAGTAGGGGAAAGGGTCACATCCTTACCCACCCCCTTACCTGTCAATTCAAAAGGGAGCCATGTTTGTTTTTATTATAAAATTCAACAAAGCATACACTCTCATATCCTAAATAGGACTTTCCCATCTTATGGTGCCCAAGTTGGAAACCACATTTAATTAGGAGGGGTGGGCTATCCCATCAAACCCACCTTCCATTCCCTCATACCACTTGCTTTTGAGTATATACCACTTGCTTTGAGTACGTGAGAAGCAGCAAGGAGGATCAAAAAGATTGATGAGTGGAGTGTTTATGAAGTTAAATTATTACCATGTTTTGACCAGCCCACCTTCTCTCCAAAATGCCTACCTTGGGGATGGGAAAAAGTGAGCATGTGGAGACCCTCCAATCACCATGCCTAGTTAAGGAAGGGGTAGGTACATATGGTAAGGATTTAGAAGCTTTTTTTTATTATTATTAAAAGAAAAAGTGTATGCATTTAATATTACTTTCAGATTTTGGGCAACCACATAGATTAGGATGTAATCATTGCTAGTATTGACTCAAAGATTAGAATATGTTTAGGATCTCCATAAAAATTAGGAATTTAAGGTATATCATAAATATAAAATTAATGGGAAATGTATATATTAATTTGTTTTTTTTAAAATTGGATGGGTGGGTATAGATATTTAGGAAATTAATGTAATTTGTTAATGTTTTTCTTTTGTTTATTGAGTTATAGTTGTAATAGATTTAAACTTGGATATTTGACATTATTGAAACTAAGGAGAGTGCTATTAAGGTTTATTAAATTAGTAAATTATGTTGCTAAATAGGATGTTTAAGAGTATATTTTTAGTAATGGAAGTTATTAATTTTTCCTTAGATTAAATAAACAAATAAATACATGTTTACTAATGTTAGCTTTAATTATTTATATCATTTGTGAAGTACCATTTGATTTTAATTAATCAAATATATTGTTTCACCCTTGTATTTGGGGGTTGTCATTATTGATGGATAAATAAATGGATAAAGAATTTATATTCCAATATCTAATTTGAAACCTAAAAATTGATAAGTAGATAAATAAATAAATGTAAAATTAAATAAATTAAGGGATATGCACAACAATTATTCTTGGAATACGTGCCCTAGGAAATAATCAACATTATATCAAGACTTCATACACAAACTATAATATGAAAGAGCGTAAAAAAATAATGACCCATTATGACCTCTAAGGATAAAGTTATGAATGTATCGTAATGGAATCTCTAACAAGATGATAACATGAAGGAAGTGAACCTAGTCAACCTAAGACCTATGTTGAAGTATCAACATACCTAGGAGTCATTAGGCTTTGCCTCTACACATGAATGCATTCGTGATGCCCTAATTACTTCTAACCATGAAATTTGAGATTTCTACCTATGTTCCAATCGTTAGAGAATATCCACTACACATAGGTACTTGTGTAATTGTCCCTTGTTATACTATCATTTAAACACAACAACAACAACAAAAATTGGTCCTGTATTTGTCTATTAAATTTAGGGCATGACAAGTTCATATATATGTTTGTGTATTCTCATACATATATGTGTGTGTATGTATATATATATAAGTACATATATAGGCATATATACATATACCTATATGCATATATATGTACTTACACATATACATATACATATATACATACACATATACATGTATAGCTATATATATACACATACACACACACATATATATGTATATATATATATATATATATATACATATATACATATAGATATATACATATATATACATATATATATATACATATATATATATATACATATATATATACATATACATATATATACATATACATATATATACATATACATATATATATATATACATATATATATATACATATATATATATATACATATATATATATACATATATATATATACATATATATATATACATATACATATATATACATATACATATATATATACATATATATATATATACATATATATATATATATATATATAATATATACATATACATATTTAAAAGTGCAATATTATAATCAAATTATAGATCGATGCTAAACTATTGATTAAATTGATTCTATTTGTCTTATCTACATACCCACATAGGGACATGACTCTAAATGGCCATTAGCCATGTAGATTCATGGCCCTACGAGGGAATGTACTCATTTGTTGTAATACAGATACCAAATCTGCCAATGGAACTGAGCATTAATCACAGTCGACAATACTCAGTCTACATTGGAAGATCACACAGTTTCAAGTCAATACACTTTGTCTGATTATTATATAGAGTAGTACACTAAATCAAATATTGTTTGATCTCATATGTTGAATTAGACATCAAACATTCAATCTTAAATTCATATATTAGACATTTTTGATATTATCTATTAAGCAATAATAACTAGAGAAGTTAGAATCTCTATCAAATATCCTGAAAACATTTACAACTTATAGTTATAAATTACAAAATACTATTAGAATTTGACCAATTCTAGTCACGTGACTAAAAATTTTAGTTTTGTGACTAAACATTTTGGTCATGTAGACATTTACTTAACAAAATTCTACTAGTGATAAAGGGAAGAGAATCATGAAAAAATATGATGAACAGATCAATTATGCTCAAACTTGATTGAACTAAAAGCTAAACATGATACCATATGATGTTCTTTTTCTCTTGAAATATAAAATAAATAGATTGGATGGTGAAATATGTACCCCCAAATTGACAAGCTAAGTTTGAAGACTCCATGGAAATTAGTATTGCCTCCCACATACTAAAGACCGATTGATAAAATCCAAAGATGGGAGGAGAGATTCTCAATCTTCAATTTGTATGATATCCCATAAAATCAAAAGGGAGCACCTCACACGAGCTTGATCTTTCTATTCCTTTAGGGAACTAAATAGTACACCCCTCCAAATCACACACATCACAACTTAGTAGATATGGGTATATTGATCATGGTTAAATAGGATTTTTGGACCACAAAATTACACTAACAGAATATAATTTCTAAAGATTAGGTATTGGTATTCTCTATGGTAAAATCTAGATTGATCAAATGCACAAGGCATTTGTCTCATCAAGTCTCCATTTTTTATGCCCTGCTTGCCCATCCCTGCTTTTTGTGGGTAAAATGTTGGGCCCCCTCTCTTATTTTTACCTTGTGTTTCTTTGAGGAAAGTCTTATTAATTTTACCTTTTGGAATTTAGGTCTAAGGCTTTATCATACCTTGTCTGGGGATGCTTTTCGCATCTTGTTTGAGTAAGGATCAAAATCTCTTGCCCCTAGGTTATGATGTCCCTTAAAGTGGTAAAAGGCAATGGTTAGATTTTGGACTTCTAAAAATGCTCCCCACCATGTTTCTTAACATAGGTGGAAAGGTTTTCTAAACCTAGATTCAATTTATTCAAAGTACACCCAAAAGGTGAAAGTAATTAATAAGCCACAATCAACCTAATTATTGGGTTATTTAAGATTTTAACTACCTTCATTTTTACTTTACCATGTGATTAATTTCTCTCTACTTCCTTGCATGAAATTGGTTAGTAAGTTCTGGTGTTCTATGAGTGAAATTGTTGAGAGATGAGTTGGTGTGTTTCCCTTTGACTCATTTCTGGTGTTGTTTCTTAGCTTTTGAGGTTATAGGTTGATTACATGCTTGTGTGAAGGTTTTTGAGTGATTACAAGTTGGTGGCAATCTATATTTCCCATTTCCACTTGTAGTTTTTATCCGTGCATGGATTTTGTGGTTTGTATGCTTCTTTATTATTATTTTTTGTGTTTGTTGTATCCCTAGTGAGGCAAAGCCCTTTTTTCTTCATCCTTATTTTATAGAGGCATAGGAATTTTGCCCTGCAATTATGCTTAGTACCATGAATTGAAACT
The DNA here is from genome assembly GCA_028749045.1 of Cupressus sempervirens. Lineage (NCBI taxonomy): Eukaryota > Viridiplantae > Streptophyta > Pinopsida > Cupressales > Cupressaceae > Cupressus > Cupressus sempervirens. The sequence goes on from CM053787.1 coordinate 201,696,670, forward strand.
ACTCTAATGGCTTAAATTCATGACATCGAGGGCACTTGTAGGCATGAATTCTCTATGCTAGTGTATCTTTATGTCCATATTAAGGTTAGAGTCTATCGATTCTAGGTGAGAGTTTGGTTGTGCATTGTGTTTTTTATTTTGGGCATTTAGGGCTTTTACCCTAAGTGTTGTTCTGTTTGGTTTTTGTTCATCTATAAAGTGTGTTTTCATGTGCACTTTGCATGTTTCTTGTTCCCATTTATTCATGGGGAGGGATCTCATAGGCTCAAATTACTTACAATTTTTCCCTAAGTGATTTGGCATGCTAATTTAGGTACCCTAATTGTGAGTTCTCTCATTTTGTGAGAGAACTAGTCCAGCCAAAGCCAAGTTCATAAACTTGTCATTTCTCGCATCGCTTTGGCTCTGGCTAACATTTGGTGGCCCACTAATGGACATTTCACAATCATTGGTGGTAGTAGTTGGGGTTTTAGCCTTGGGCATCACTCACCATGTAATTTCTCCTCTAATGGTGAAGCACCCTCTTCCACCCACCTAATATGTTAGTGCATTAAATTCAAAAGGTTATCACATCACACAACTTCAGACAATACACAAGGCATTAAGTTGTCCTACATGTCACGCATGTGAGTAGTTAATAACACACCTTTTTGTTACTAGACAACAACTCAACATTCACATTGACATCACTAGAATCATTCTCCAAATAATGAAATTATTGGTTTATGATAAAGAAGTTACTAAGTTGACTAAGTGTAATGTTACTTTTATGCACTTATTAGTATGTTGATTCAACAAGTTCTTAGACTTCAGTGATCTTCATCCCACTTTTGTCAAAGCTAGCATTCTACTTATCAGGTACAACTTTCCACATCTCGACTTCACTCTCTACTAAGTTTCACTTTTTAACTATTTATAGATTCCAGGCTTCTTGGTATCACTAAATGGTTATTTACTTTTAAAATATGATGGTATGCTTGGAACCCAAAATTAGGGAATCTTAAACACTTAGTAGGATTTATCATTACATGATACTGATTCATATCCAAACTTGTAGGTAACCATGTCTTCCTCCACCGAATTTGTTGGTATACCAGATGTGGGTCCCTCCACTAGGAAGTCAAAATCAAAGAAAGAATTGGAATCTCTCATTAGTTCTCAAATATATGAAAAATGGTTTCCTCCATCCTTCCTAGGTAGACACCCACTCAAAAGAATCATTAACATAGACATTAGAGATTGAAGAGATCACTAAGCATTGCAAGATGATTTGATAGCTAGAAAGAATAGGAATAATCCCATAGCCCTCTAGATTATCACTTCAAGGATCTTGGAGTAAAGGTTTTTCCCTTACTTTTTCTAATTTTTAGATCTCATGGTTCTATTTGCTAAGAATTATGGTCAAGACCAACAAATGGTCATTAGGACTTATGACGAGCTCCTTCCCTATATCAATGCCAACTCCCTCAAAATATGTGTTTCAAATGCTTTAAGTTGGGTGATAGAGTGTTGGAACCTAGGTGGGAAAGTGTAATAAAATAATTTTAGAAGGAAACCTAAGGATACATGAAGAATAGCTAGCTTAGGAGACCAAGGAAAGAATTCAAAAGTGTCCACCACTATCCCTTAAGCAAACTTTATTGAGCCCATCCAACTTTGTGTACTAGCTCTACATGGTGTTTAGGGAACTACATGCCTAAGAATTTTCCCTATGGATGTACTACTTCACATTCATAGTAACAACAAGATGGACAAAATTCAACTAGTTAAGACTCATCTCTCAACATATCTTTGCCTAGTTAAAAATCTTGGAGGATGAGTAAGGAAGAAGTCCTTCCTGATGACTTCTTATATTATATGGCCTGTAATGCGACAAATTTTTTGACTCCAAGATCTTAACACCCATGCTTTTATGAAAATAATAGGACTAGCTAGTTCCACCCCATGGGAGTAATGCTCATAGTTTCCCTTTGACAACTACTTCAGTAACTTCATCCATGTGAATGACTACTATTTGGCTAACTAAGTGATTCTCTTATCCAAGGATGTTGATTACCACCTCTAAGAGGTGACAAGGACATCAATAGAGGATTAGAGTGTCTAATACATATAAAATATAAAAAATACATATATGAGGATCAATGGTTTGGAGGTACACCCTATATGTTCCCTCGTGTCTGCTCAGACTGAATAATTTTTCTAGAGTTTTTCGGCAAATCTTGGAGCTCCAACAAACCTATATCTCCAAGAAGATCATGAGGGTTCCTTTCTCCATCAAATGAAGACAATATAGTTGTATATTAACATAAGACAAGAATTCCAACAAGTAGTTGAGAACCTATAATTTTAATTAGTTTTACCTCATAAGGAGTGATTTTGATTATTTTGGTCAAGCCAAAAGAATGGTTCCACGACAATGTCATCATACTCCACACTTGGAGGATTTTTGGGTGAATTGCACCAACAATTTTGAAGTTTAGAAAAGGAAGTACAATTAAATGACTATGAAAAGAATAGATTTGTTTGCTCTTTGCACATTTTCCTAGAACTTTAAGGATATGGTAAATTTAGAATGTCTATACACAAAGAAAAATATAGATATGGAGGCTCTCACAATACTAGATTAGAATAATACAAAGAAAATGATCATAGAGGAGGTCATCCACGAGGTGGTAGATAGGAGCTACAACCATTTTGTAAGGGTTTGTTCTAATAGTTCTCAACTTCTTAGGAAGGGAACTATAGAGATAGCCCCACCCTATCAGTCATACGATCAAGAGAAGGGAAAGAAAAAGGAAGGTAAGAGCTCTACTCATCTAGAAGGACCAAACTCTCCATTCAAAGAGCTCATGGAGGAGGTCTTTGGATCAATGGTTTTGGAGGTACACCCTACATGCTCCCCTATGTCTATTCAAACTGAGTAATTTTTTATATAGTTTTATTGGCAAATCTTGGAGCTCCACCAAACTTGCATCTCCAAGAAGATAATGGGGGTTGCTTTCCACATCAAATATAAAGGATATAGTTGTATATTGGCACAAGACAAGAAGGCCAACAAGGAGTTGAGTGCCTATGATTTTGATTGGTTTTACCTCATAAAGAGAAATTTTGATTATTTTGGTCAAGCCAAAAGAATGGTTCTACAAAAACACCATCATACTCCTCACTTGGAGGGTTTTTGGGTGAATTGCACCAATAATTTTGAAGTTAAGAAAATAAAGCACAATCAAATGATTATGGGAAAAATGGATTTGTTTGATCTTTGTGTTACAAGCTAGAGTTGTCATTGCACCAAAAGATCAACCTATTAATGCTTGATAAAACCACTAGAATTATATAACATAGGAGGTGGTCAAGCCATGTCATGAATCCCAAAGGGGAAGGCTGGTGGTTAGTCCAAAAATTCCCCCCTCAACATTACCCAAGGAGATTCGAACTTGTGACCAAGCTTTGATACCAATTTTTACAAGCTAGATAGGAGCCACAAATTATTTATACACAAAGAAGAATATAGATAAGGGGACTCTCTCAATAGTAGATCGTAATAGTAAAAATAAAATGACCATAGAGGAGGCCACCTACAAGGTGGTAGATAGGAGCCACAATAATTTTGTAAGGATTTTTCCTAAGAGTTCTCAACTTCCTAAGAAGGGGACTATAGAGATAGACCCACTCTGTTAATTACATGATCAAGAGAAGGCAAAGTAGAAGGAAGGTAAGGCCTCCACTCACACAAAAGGACCAAAATATCCACTCAAAGACCTCATGGAGGAGGCTAGACAAAGGCTGAAGTAGGGGAAGAAATAGATAGATATGAAAAACTAAGAGTTACAAGTGTATTAATTCCTTTAGGTAGCATCCCTCTAGCATACAGTGAAACCTCAGGGTTTGTGCCCATAATTATAGATCTTGAGGCTGAGGAAAGGTCACAAGAGTAGAGTCCCCCATTGGAAAGAATGAGATAGAAAAACAAAAATAAAGGCCCTAATGGTAATACACTAGCTGCCTCAAGTGAAGGGAGTATTGACATGCCAATAGAGATAAAAGATGATTCTCCCACATAAGAGCTCCTAGAAGTGAGGAACCTTGACAATCCATCATAGACAAACATCGCAAAAGTTTTAGCAGATGAACTATACGGCCTTACCAAGGAAGAATAAATAGATAAATAGGTTGAGGTAATGACACAACAAATGATAGAGGTGCAAGACAAAGTTAAAGAAGAGAATAGACAGAAGGATGAAGAATATCACCTACACCACAAGGATGAAGAGAGGAAATAATAGGAATGCCTCCATTTGGAGGAGCAAAGGAAAAGGAAAGATAATGAGGAGAGCCCCTATCTAGGCAAGGAAAGAAATAATGAAGAAAAATAATAAAATCTTCAAGGAGGTAGACGATGAAATATTCTCGAAGGAGGAGGAAGAGAGGCTTCAAAATGAAAAAGAAGACAAATTATAAGAGGAATGGATCAAATACTATGAGGCCCATTTAAAGGTCGAGGAAGAGGCCAAGAAGAAATTGGTGAAAGAGGTGTTTGAGGCCCTAGAACACTACAAAAAAGATGTCTTAGATTTTTTCCAATTTTGATGTCTTAGATGTCCCCTTTGGTCAAGTGTCCCAAAGGGACATCTAAGGCATCAAAATTGGAAAACCTCGATAGAGTTAATGAGAATATATAGAAGAGGTATAAAAAGTATAATAAGAAGATCAAGGACCTCAAAGGAGAAAATGTCAAACTAAAAGTGCTCCTTATGGAATTGATGACACCCATTTTGCTAGAATCACCAATACCTTCACAGTTGAAGACCTCGTTACCATCGAGGGAGCTTAAAGGATTAGAGCAATGAAGAAGCAATATATAGCTACAACAAATAAGAGGCTTTCTTGTGGATTCCTTAAGGATATTCTATAAAGAGGAAAATCTAGGAATGAAGGTTGGTGATACTTTAGTTGAATGGGAGAGGGAGAAGCAAGTACTCTCAAGGTAAACAAATGTGTTAAGAGCAATGATAAGTATAAGCACAGAAGCCTTTGAAGGGTCAGGCATCTTTGGAAACCATACCTTTGATTCCTTACTAAACTCCTACCATTTAATTGGGTGCCAGATCAAAGCAATATGTCTCTAGATGGACACCATGCATCCCTGTAATACAATACTCTAGAACCGATTAGAAAAATTCCCAAAATTCGTAAAGATGAGTATAGGGGAAAATCTATGGGAGGAAAGTGGATTCACCCCCATAGATTCTTTACTCATTTAATTTGATGAGTGTGTAGGTAAGTTAATAACTATGTTAAAGGATTTTAGTGTGGCCATGATGGACGGTTTTACTCAACTAGTGCTCGAATTCCATGACGTGAAGGAATAACATCACCAGTTATAGAAGGAAAAAAAAGGATACAAATTTTCAATTACAGGAGGTTGTAAACAAATTAAATTGTTTGAAGGATCTCGACAAGGATGTTGTTTCCAAGATCATTGAAGCATGTGAAAAGAGAAAGAAAAGATCTGAGTGATGATAATTCCTCTTCCCTCAACCCATTTTGATTCTTTATTTTGGGGAAACCGGTACTAAAAAATCTAGACTTGAAACCATTTTTTATTATTATTCTTTCACAGTGGAGTGTGTTGCAATTTCTTTGAAGTCGACCATCCTTCACCTTAAGGATGAATGTCAGATATACAAGATTACAATAATTAATATGGATAATCACATGAATGTCTTCATGCATACACATTTTGTTAGGCATGCACAAGGCATTTAATGTTGCCAAAGCCTAGAAGAGTGGATGGAGAGCTAGTATCATTTGAAGAGAAGCTTGAGGATGAGTGATAGTGGAGCCTAACAAAGAGATGTGTATGGTGATGATCCTTGGGATTAAGATCCTTCAAAACCCCCATTCTCCTTCCTCTTTTCCTACTTCTATCCAACATTTTCATTAAATATAAATCTAGTTGTCCATATTTTGCAAGTAGTACCTACATGTATATAGTAGGTAGTAGGTGGTAGATTAGTTTGATTCCCCCAAGAAACAATTATAAAGTTGTAAATATTTGAGTGTAGATAGAAAAATAACTGACTCCCTAAGGGTCAACCAAATTAATGATTTTTTGGTCCATGTGTTGTTGAAATTTTTGAACTACTATAACTATCTAAATACATTGAATATGAATGGAAATGCATGCTTCCTTGGAGAAATGATCTTTAATGTCAACCAGTGATTCTTGGATATTTGTAGATATGGTTTGGGATAGAAGCAGTTGGTTGCAGTTTATATTAGGCATCTTTTATCTTCAAATAAAGTGAGATTGTTTCTGTGTATTATTTTCATTATCCTTGACTTGAATACTTTGATTTTTTTTTACTTTGGTAGTTGTTTTGTTCCCTTGCTTGTATGTGCAAATGGTTGTGATCATCCATGTATAGAGATATCTTTCCCTTAAAGCATGTATTGTTAATGGAGTTGATAATAAAAATAGATTTATTTCTAACCTTGTCCTAATTTTTGCCTTTATTTTCTTTAGTTCCTTAAGTTTCTCAAACACAATCCCATGTTGTAGTTCCTTGTAGTGTAAGTTCTCTCACAATTTTTAGATATGGTTTGGGATAGAAGCAGTTGGTTGCAGTTTATATTAGGCATCTTTTATCTTTGAATACAGTGAGATTGTTTCTGGTGTATTGTTTTCATTATCCTTGACTTGAATACTTTGAACATAATTTTTTTTACTTTGGTAGTTGTTTTGTTCCCTCACTTGTATGTGCAAATGGTTGTGATCATCCATGTATAGAGATATCTTTCCCTTAAAGCATGTATTGTTGATGGAGTTAATAATAAAAATAGATTTATTTCTAACCTTATCCTAGCTTTTGCCTTTATTTTCTCTAGTTCCTTAAGTTTCTCAAAGACAATCCCATGTTGCAATTCCTTGTAGTGTAAGTGCTTTCACAACAACTGGAAAACCCCCTTTAATATTATAGTTACCTCATGCAACTAATCCAAGCCAAGTGTGTTCAAGTACTAATCAGTAGGAGCTTGGGAGTAGGAAGGTCCCCTTCTCTACTCTTTCAATCAATGTTGGGTGACACTTAGGTGCTCGGTGACATCTGTTAACCTATTGGTGTAACATGCAAAAAAGTCACATCAACATAACTATGAAGTGATTGTTGTGTGTAGCTTATTATTGTATGCAATTTTATCTAATATGTGTGCATGTTGGTGTGCATGTTTAAAAATGTGCATATTTTGCCAATCGAGGCAATCTATTATAACTAAAAAGATATATGAATAAATAAATGAGCTATTGATATTTGTTGAAATGATTACTTACATTGGATGATTTCTACACGTCACTTTTGTAAGATGAAATGCACATAATGGGTCATGTAAATTATGTAAGAAATATTTAATATTCATATATTTACAATTGTATAATTGAGTTATTTCATAATATATGGAGTAATAAAACCCAATTCACAATTTGTTTGAAATGGATTAGATAAAAAAATTTCTCTAATATCGAAATATTTTTTATATTATCAATTGGAACTAAGAAAGGCAATATAAATTTCCTTGTTGCAACAATACTCTCCCCTAGAATATATTTTACACTACATAGAGATGAACACATGAGATAAAAAAAATCATTTTGGAAAACCAAGTACCCCTAAGTTCAAATATAATTTACAATTTAAGTTATACAATTAACATTCCCGTCATTATTATTGAAAAAACAAAATAAGATTCAAAACTAATAAAAAAAGTAAAAAGAGAAATACCAATATATGCTTTGTTTGTTAGAGCTATTTTGCTTGTAGATGGAGACATATAGTTATAGATACTTCAATAAATATTTTATTTCCATAAATTGAATTCCTATTGAAGTACCATTGTCACGTAAACTACTATTAATATTTGAGAAAAGATAATATATATAACCCTTCCAATGTTTTAGCAACAATTGAAATCCTTTAGAAGTAAAGTATTCAATGCATATAGATATAATAACTTGTATAGGCAAAACACAAGTAGGATGGGAGATTCATTATCCTCGGGTAGGGACCAAATAATTATAAGTTCCATGAAAATTTTAATGAAATCTAATCAATATACAAGGATATACTTCTTTTCATATTGAGTTGAGGACTTGTAAAACTATAAAACCTATGCCCTTTTAATGAGGAAAGTTATAATTGTGCATGTTCTTGTTAATATCACAAGACAAATTATTACCTTGGGCTCATGAACATATAACGTATGGTCCCAATGAGCATAGATAAGTACTAATAGATTACGTAGAGGACTTGGAACTTGATGAAACATGATAGTGAAAACATTTTACAAAGTTCTCCACATTTCATCCTTACAAAGACATATATTGGAATACCAAAGGCACATAAGTAGCACAATAAGCGATATGAAACCATCAAAATAGTAAATATATTCATGAATATCACCTTGTGAGCAAAAACTAATAGAGATAATGAGAATGCAAATAAAAGGGTGAGAGTGCATGATCATAATATATGTTCAAATCTCAATCTAGATAAGAAATATAAGTAAATAAGATCCAAACTTGGAATATTTGAAACATGATAGTGCTCATATTAAAAAAAATGAATTAGAAATTCTGTAAAATATTGACATGTAGAAATGAGTATTTTCACCAAAATGCAAATGAAAATAAACTTTCTTGTAAGGTGTTGGAAACAATTGATTAATTGTGTATTGTCTTTGATGTTACAAAAAATGTCATATTATTGCTAGTCAGTGTATGTCGAGCCCACTCAAGCATTGAAGATCTAGTTTTATGTGTTTGTTGAGCATTCCAGCGTTTGCCTAGTTTAGAAGACACTGTCTACCGAGTTCACTCAGGCAACAAACAAAAGTTTGTGGAAGTTGAGTATTAATCGAGCTCACTTGATTAATGAAGGAAATGTTGGATGGAACCAAGTGTTAACTGAGCTCACTCGGTTACCAAAGGAACTTTATGAATATAAAGTGTTAACCGAGTTCACTGGGTTAACACAGAAATTTTTTTTTGAGTTAGTATCTACCGAGCAACATCGGCTAACAAAGGATTTTCTTATTTTTAGCATATTGAGTTTAATTGAATTGTTTGTTGGTTCTAGTTGATTGAGAAGATGAATATTAATTATTCTAAGTTGTATTCAAGCTGACTTGAATATATGTAAGATATAAATATAAGGTCAAGTTAAGGATTGAATATGTGGAACAAATTTGAAGTTTTAATGATGTTAAGAGGAAGCGAATTAGAAGGATAAGCAAAATATACTTGTTGAGATGCAAAGATACATTCGATCAAGAATGATCAAGTATACAAGAAAGAATTGAGATCTGTAATCAGTAATTCAATTGCATCATAAATCAAGTCATCTCATTGTTACTCTCTAACCATTGTAGTAGTGATCTAAATCTCTTAACAAAGTTAGCTTAACAACTATTTACAAATCCTCTAACAAGGTTGCATTTCTATTGAGTTGTCAAATGACCTCTAACAAGGTCACTCCTAATAGGGTGATTAAATCCTCTAATAGGGTCACACCTACTAATGTGTTTTGTAACCTTTAACAGGGTTGGCTCCTAACAAGGCTCACTTCAGAAGAGTGAAAATCAATAACTAGTTGCAATTGGTGGGTTTTCCCAACTTGGGTTTCCACATTAAATTTTGGTGTCAATTGTGTTCATGCTATTTCTCTTATTTGTTTGCAACTAAGTTAAAGTAATATTAACCATAGATAATATCTTAAGATTTTCATGTTAAGCATTTACTGAGCTATTTCAATGTTTATCGAGTTACAACATTTTTCTTGTGTGTTTGTCGAGTTTCAGCAAAGTTTAATTTTTACAAAGTTTGATTTGTATTGACATCTAAGGGATCTGGGATTTATTTTGTGGTAACTAATTCACCCCTCCCCTCTCAGTTACTCCTCTTATATTTCCAACAATTGGTATTAGAGCTCTTGGTGCTTGCAAAGAAGGTTTTAAGGACCAAAGCTAAAGATCAAAATGTCTTACAGAAGAGAAATTCCCAAGTTGAACTGAGACAACTTTGTAGCGTGTTTGGCAACTATCAATTATTTAGGTTGTAAATATCTTGATGAAGAATACAAGACTCCTACTGGAACATTATCAGTTGAATAAATTGTTGAAAGAAAAATCATAACATGATGATGATTGACATTGCTTCTGCTCTTAATTATGTTGAATTTGATGAAGTCAAAAGTTGTACTATAGCTTATGATATGTGGATAAAACTTAAAGCCATCTATGGAGGAGATGATAATGTAAGAAGAGCTAAAGCCGAAAGTCTTAGAGGAAAATTTGATCAGATGAAGATGAGAGAAGAAGAAAAAATATTGCAAAATATGTTGAGAGAGTTAAAGCAAGTGTGAGTGCAATCAAAGCATCTGGAGGAGACATTGATGACAAAACAGTCATAAGCAAGGTACTCAGAACCCTTCTTCCTATCTATGTAATTAGACTATCTACTATTCAAGACATGAGATGTGATCCAAATAGCAAAATAACTTTGGATGCTCTAGTTGGAAGATTGACAGCTTTGAGTTGGATACCTATGATAACTATGTCCCTAGTTCCAAAGGTATTGAATTTGTATTTGAATCCAAGCTTTCACTAAATAAAAGGGGCAAGAAATAAAAATCCAGTCAATCAGGACGTGAAGAAGAAGAAGAAAGTTCAGACAATGATCATGAAGTTGTTGAACCCCTACTTGCAAGGAAATATTCCAAAGGTAGAGGAAAGTACAAAGATAAGATTCCTCTAATATCTTTTTCTTGTGAAGAAGTTGGTCACATTGTTGCAAGGTGCCCAAATAGAGAAGACAAGGATGGAAAGAAAAGAAATAAGTACAAAGGCAAGAAGGAATTCAAAAACTACAAGGACTACAAGGACAAAGGTAAGAAATCTTGTTTTATGGCTAAAGATTCTGATAACAGTGAATATGAAATGATATATATTACTGTAAACGATGAACCTGATGATGAAGGAGATAAAATAATACTTATCTCTCATGTTATCAAAAATGATACATGGATTAATGATAGTGGCTACTCACATCATATGACTAGAGACAAAATAAATTTTGAGCACATGGAACATTATGATGGTGGTAGTGTGACATTTGGAAACAATGAACCTTGTTGTATAAAGGGAAAAGGGCGTATCTCAATAACCAATGAACTCAGATGTGACAATGCTTATTGGGTTGAAGGACTAAAGCATGATCTACTGAGTGTGACACAGTTGAATAACATTAATTTCAAGGTAGAATTTATGAATGGTAAGGCCAAATTGTTGGATGGAAAAGGAAATATGGTTGGATATGGGAAACAAGAAAAAGGTAATCTATTCTATCTAGATCTCATTGAAAGTTCATGTTTTAATGCTTAATTAGAAGAAAGGTGGTTATGGTGCAAAAGATTATGTCATGTGAACTTTGATAACTTAGTCAAGATAAGAAAATACAAAAGAGTAAGAGGTATCCCTAGCTTGAGGAAACCTGATATGGGTCTATGCAAAAATTGTCAAATTGGTAAAATGGGAAAAACTTGTTTCAAAACCAAGAACTATCATTCTGAAGAAGTCTTAGAGCTTGTACATATAGACTTATGTGGACCTATTGGAATAGAGAGTTATAATGGAGATAAGTTCTTCATTATTTTCGCTGGAATGTTTGAGATCAAACAGAGGTGGTGAATTTATTTCCAATGAGTTCAATGAATTTTACATTGAAAAAAGAATTAAGGGACAAGTATCAGCCCCTAGCACACCTTAGCAGAATGGTATAGTTGAAAGAAGGAACAGATCCATCATGGATTGTGCAAGAACATTGATGATAGAAAAGAATGTTGCAATCAAATACTGGAAGGAAGCAATCAGTATTGTAGTGCATACCTTGAATAGAGTACAGTTGAAAAGACTTAAGTCAAACTCCTTATGAACTATGTTATGGCTATAAACCTAATGTAAGTTATTTGAAAGTATTTGGCAACAAATGTTATATCTTGAAAGAATCTAGGAAAGGTAAATTTGATGTCAAAGATGACGAAGGCATATTCCTGGGATACTCTTGCAGAAGTAAAGCATAATTTTTTTTTTGTGTACTTATAAAATCATAGAAAGTGCACATGTGAGAATTGATGAGTTTATAGAAAAGAGCGAAGAAGAAAGCAACAAAGAGCCTAAGGATTACAAAAGATTTGTTTACTATGAACCTGATACTTTGCTAAATCTATCTAGAAATTAGGAGACCTCACCTCCTAAGTCCCTAAAAGCTCCAAAAGCTACCGAGTTATAATCAGTGAAACTCGAGTCACGGTTTGAAGGGCCCAAGTCACAGTAGAAAGCTATTGAGATATTACTAAAGCAAACTAAGTCTGATGGACCCGAGTCATAGACAATGGGACCCAAGCTTAATACAAGAGATCTTGAAGAAATCAATGAAACAAACTCCAAAAATGTCAGAAGGCGTCATGCACCTAATTAGATCATTAGAGACAAGTCAGATGGAACAATGACAAGAAACAAATTGAAAGGTACATGTTTACTTGTTGAATTTGAACCTAGAAATGTTAAAGATGCTTTGGATAATGAAAGTTGGATTGAAGCAATTAATGAAGAAATAAAATAGATAGGGAAGAACAAAACTTGGATTCTTGTTCCTAGACCCAAGGATAAAAATATAATTGGCACAAAGTGGGTATTTAGAAATAAGCTAAATGAAGATGAAGAATTTTCCAAAAACAAAGCAAGGTTAGTCTATAAGGGTTATTCTCAAGAAGAAGGTATTGATTACAGTGAAACTTTTGCTCCTGTTGAAAGATTAAAAGGTGTTAGAACTTTACTAGTATATGTAGCTCACAAAGGATTTAAAGTTCATCAAATGAATGTAAAACTTGCATTCTTGAATGGAATCCTTGATAGGAAGCCTACATAGAACAACTTGAAGGTTTTGTAGATCCTAGCAAAAGAGATATGGTCTGCAAATTACACAAAGCATTATATGGTCTCAAGCAAGCTCTTTGAGCTTGGTATGAAAGACTTCATAACTACTTGATACAGATTGATTTTCAAAGAACAAAACAGTCTGTATATCAAAGAAGGACTAGCCAAGAAGATTGTGTTGGTAGAAATATTTGTGGATGACACTTTTTTCACTAGAAATGATGACTTGCGCAAGGCATTTTTGAAAGGAATGAGTAAAGAATTTGAGATGTCTATGTTCGAAGAGATAACATTCTTTGTTGGATTGTAGATCCAGCATAAGAAAGATGGTATCTGCATTACTCAATCTAAATATATCAAGGAGGTACTAAAGAAATTTGGAATGGAAGACTCAAGACCAGTTGGAACTCCTATGTCTATTGGACATAAGCTTTCCAAAAATGATGATTCCAAAGAAGCAGATTAGACCACATATAGATCAATGATTGGAAAATTGTAGCATGTAGTACATACAAGGCTTGATATTCCATTAGCAATTGGTATGGTGGTAATATTCTCAGCAAATCCTAAAGAAAATCACACGATGATAATCGAAAGAATCATGAGATATCTAAGTACAAAATAGGAGGCAATTTGGATTTAGAAGTATTCATAGATGTTGATTGGGCAGGAAGTATTGATGACAGAAAGGGCACCAATGGTGGAGATTTCTTTCTTGATAAAAGACTAGTGTCTTTGACAAACAAGAAACATAATTGTATTTCTCAGTCCACAACAAAGGTAGAATATGTGGCATCAAAAATTAATTGTTCTACTATTGTTTGGTTCAAACAACTATTGGTAGGTATGAAGATAGAGATCAAGGATCTAGTGGTTATATACTACGATAACACTAGTGCAATTAATATATCAAAAAATCCAATGATGCATACCAAAACAAAACACATTGCTATAAAATATCATTTTTTGAGAGAATTGGTACAAGATAAAGAGGTAAGATTGGAATATGTGAATACTAAAGAAAAAATTGCAAACATATTCACTGAGCCATTGCTTAAGGATGCATTTCCATATCTAAGAGGTAAGCCAGGGGTCATTCCCCTATCTGAAGCTCACTAAATGAAGTTTAGTGATGCATCAACTAGAGCATGTTGAAGATCATTCAGTTGATGCAGTATTGCCAAAGGAACATTGCAAATGAATCAATACATGAGATAAATTGATATATATTGAATATTGTCTTTGGCATGATATGCCAAAGAAATATAAGTTTGTTGTCATATCTCACAGAAATTTTATCACTTCGAGAAATGACAAAGAGGGAAACATCAAAGACAAAAGTTTTTTGACAGAGGGAGAAATTGAAGGTGAAAGGACTTTACATTGATAAAGAGAGTTCTCGTGGATGAGAATAAGAGTGAAACCAAGGATATGTTCCTTACTTTATTCTTGCTCTAAAATTTAATTGCATTATGGCATGTTATGTTGCCATCAATGCCAAAGAGGGAGATTGTTGAAAACAATTGATTAATTGTGTATTGTCTTTGATGTTACACAAAATGTCATATCATTGCTAGTCAATGTATGTTGATCTCACTCGGGCATTGAAGACAATTTTATGTGTTTGTCGAGCATTTTAGAGTTTACCTAGTTCAGAAGACTGTGTCTACAGAGTTCACCCAAGCGACAAAGGAAAGTTCACAAAAGTTGAGTGTTAACCAAGCTCACCAGGTTAATGAAGGAAATGTTAGATGGAACCAGTGTTAACCCAGCTCACTCAGTTACCAAAGGAACTTTGTGAATATGTAGTGTTAATCGAATTGAATCGGTTAACATAGGAAAATCACTTTGAGTTAGTATCTATCGAGCAGGGTTGACTAACGAAGGATTTTCTTATTTTTGACGTATTGAGTTTAATTGAATTGTCTATTGGTTCTAGTCGACTAAGATGATGAATATTAATTATTCTAATTTGTATTCAAGTCAACTTGACAATATGTAAGATATAAATATAAGGCCAATTTAAGGATTGAATGTGTGGAACATATTTGAAGATTTAATGATGCTAAGAGGACGCGAATTAGAAGGATAAACAAACTATCCTTGTTGAGATGCAAAGATACATTCGATCGAGAAGGATCAAGTGTACAAGCCAGAATTGAGATTTGTAATCAGCAATTCAGTTGCAGCAAAAATCAGGTCATCTCATTGTTACTCTATAACCATTGTAGCAGTGATCTAAATCTCTTAACAGAGTTAGCTTAACAACTATTTGCAAATCCTCTAACAAGGTTGCATTTCTATTGAATTGTTTAAAGACCTCTAACAAGGCCACTTAGGGTGGTTAAATCCTCTGATAGGGTCACAGTTAACAGTGTGTTTTGTAAACTTTAACAGGGTTGGCTCCTAACAGGGCTCACTTCAGAAGACTGAAAATCAGTAACTAGTTGCAATTGGTGGTTTTTTCCAAATTGGGTTTCTACATTAAATCTTGGTGTCAATTCTGTTCATGCTATTTCTCTTACGTGTTTGCAACTAAGTTAAAGTAATATTAACCATAGATAATATCTTAATATTTTCATGTTAAGCATTTACCGAGCTATTTTAGTGTTTACCGAGTTATAACATTTTTCTTGTGTGTTTGTCAAGTTTCAATAGGGTTTGATTTGTATTGACATCTAAGGGATCTGGGATTTATTTTGTGGTAACTGATTCACCCCTCCCTTCTCAATTATTGCTCTTATATTTCCAACATAAGGTAGCTTAGGTTAATCTTTAATATAAATCACATAAGTGAGCACATACTATCCCATATATAAATGATGATGGGGGATCAATAAGGTGTAATAGTCACTACCCCTATGAATTTTCTTGATGAAGGGACCAAGGTCCTTGACTCCCCTAGAGATATTGTGCCACTTAAGGTGACTAATATAGATTCATCCAAATATGTCAACAAGGAAGAAGGTGAACCATGAAGCCTATGACCCAATATGAAGAAGTTGGGAAAATGAAACCTAAATATGAAGTATTTTTGTGAAGATGTAGAACCCTCTCCCAAGAGAAAGAGAGGAAGACCCCCTAAATGTGTTACTAGTAGCAAACCAACCAAAATATCAAGAAAGAAGCTTCCTATGTGATTTAAGAGATTTGAAGCTCCTATGGATATAGAATCATAAGATTTCCCTTGATGAATTCCAAAATTATATGTTGGAATGTCAGAGGACTTGAATTCCTTGATAGGAAATATGTCATTAAAAGGTTTATGAGAAATCACAAGGATGTAGACTTTATCATGCTCCAAGAGATTAAAGAAATTGGATTCCTTCTTGATATTTCTATCAGATTCATTTGGAAGGACGTAATGTCCACTTTTACTAATAATCATAAGGGAAAGTGAGGGGCTATCATTATGATAGGGCCTAAGTGGCAGAAATACATCATGGAGTGGGGTTCCTCTCCTTGCAACATAATGATTTGGAGTATTTTAACTTAAATGGTTAAGGAGTTGATCAAATTTTTATATATGCCTCTAATGATCATTATGGAAAAAATTCTCTTCGAAACTATATATTCCTTAGGTGTTAGGGGGAGATTTCAACATGATAGAAAGACAAAAAGATAAACCGGGAGGCCACAAATTTGAATGGGAAGGTGAAGAGTTGTTTCGTTGGTGTAAACTGATGGGAAAGTATAATATATTTGACCCATTAGAAGGAGGCATAAAAGATAGTAGGAGAATTTTTCATGCTTGGTCTAACTTTTAGAAGGGTACAAGAAGGATTTATTGTGGATTTGATAGGCTCTATGTCAACGAATAAACTTCAAGCTTTAGAAAGAGCTAGGATGGGAGTTGTATTTAGGTCTCCCCTTACTCCCTTTTAGTTTTATAAAACCAAAATTGATTGGATCTAGCAGGACTTATCATTGGTGTATGGAGAAGCCATAGATTTGGGATCTCTTGGATCCATTACTAACTTGGGCCTTATCAAACTCTTCCCCAAGGAAGGATATGCAACCTTGAAGAAATGAAGAACCATCACTCTTGCTTAATATGTCCTACAAGATTTTAGCCAAGATACTTGCACTAGGATTGGAGATATCCTATCCAAAATTATTAGCTATGGAAGGTATATTTTAGAGAACCTAATCACTTGTTAGGATATTGTAGATTGGGCCAAAAGCTCAAGCCAACAAGCTTGTATGTTCTTGGTTGATTATGAAAAGGCCTATGACAATATTGAATAGAAATATATAATGATGATGTTGGAAGGAATTGGATTCCCCAATTTCTTTAACAAACTAGTTCTTATTCTCATGATTGATGCTTCATTTGCAATTTAGATAAATGGTGTCAGGTCTAGTTCCTTCCCCCTTACTAGGTCCATTAGACAAGGGTTCCCTTTAGCTCCTACTCTCCTTGTCATTATTTTCAAATTTCATTCAATATTCTAAGAGATGATTCTATTTATGAAGGGGTCAAATGAGTAATACTTCCCAACTAGGAGGAAATTTTAAATATCTAGTTTGCTAATGACATAACTATGTTGGTAAAATTACCAGAGAAAAATATTAACAATCTTGTTTCCAATCTAGATGCCTTTTTTTATGCTTTTGAAGAAAAGTTTCTATAACTAAATCCATTATGTTGGGGTGGGATGAACATCCTCCTATCTGGTATGCTACACTAGGAGACTCCCAGGGAGGCCATAATTACCAGGTTAGTGTTGGAATATTCAAATATGGAAAGAGTACTTATGAGAGGGGGGGGGGGGGGGGGGGGGGTGGGAAGGGGGGGGTGAATCATAAGTATCATATTTTAGCCAATAAAACTCTTAACTGGAAGTAAATTGCATGCATGTAAATACATCAAATAAACATGTAACAAAACACATGCATCAATAACACTTAGCACTGGAATTTGGTAACCCATAAACCCTCTAAGAATAAGAAGGTAAAACTAGGGTGGGGATGATACCCACAGAAATTACTGCAGCAATATTATTCAACCACTTCTGATGGTTTGCCCTGTTAAAGGCTTTACACTGTGTCAATAGTGACCTGGTTAGAGGCTTTCAAACACTTAACATGAAGTGTTACCCTGTTAAAGGATTTCATCACCTAGTTAAAGGATTTATCGAAATAGCTGTTAAGATAACCTATCACCATAGGATTTTCATTCCAATACAATTGCTAGACAGTATTAGGTACAATAAACCTGACTGATTACAATCCTTGATTTTTGATTGCAGGCACTTGTTATGCTTTCTCTGATCTGGATCCTTTTGTGATCTGATAATCCTCACTTCTGAAAATAGAATTCCTTGCGAACCCTTGTATGTCTTCTCACACCTCTCATCTCTTGCACTTTACAATGAATTTTTGTCTTCCTTATAAAGACATTTGAAGATTTAGGGTTAGGTATGGATCTACGATCCACATTCAATCTTCATTTTTCGCTCAAAACTTATCTTTTGCTGATTGGTTGCATGCCTTTAGCATTTTTCTTATTGGCTGCATGCAAATTGCATAGGAAAAATAAAAGATTCGATCTCATCATTAAATCCTTTGAGATTTACCTTATGTCGGCTGTAAAAACTGTTTGCATCATAGTTTGTGCAATTACAAACTCTTATGCTAATCTACTGAGTTACTCGGCTCCTGAAGTATTGCTGATGCTCGGCACATGCTATTTCCTGGATAGCTCAGCACCTAAACAAAATTGTATTACTTGGCACCTTATGTTACTCGACACTTGTTAACATTCGGCACTTGTTAACACTCGGCACTTGTTAACACTCGACACTTGTTAACACTCGGCACTTGATCTTCACTCAGTATCTGATCTTCACTCGATATCTGATCTTCACTCGGCATCTGAAAATTACTTGGCACATGAAGATCACTCGGCATGCATGATGTACTCGACATCCAATGTGGAATATGATTAAGTGTGTTGGCACTCAAGTGTCAAAAATATTATGATGTTAACAATCTCCCCCTTTGACATGAGTGACAAAAACACTTAACTGACCTTATAAGTACATTTACTTAATCTGATTCGTATGTACATATTGAGAACTTTGATCAAAATTTGTAACTTACAATCTTACAATATATACCTCAAAAAATTTGTAACTCCCCCTGAGTTGATTGTGCCTTATCTGTATATCAATGCTCCTCCTTTGTATTTGTTTGTATCTGTTCTCTCCCATTAATTTATCTCATATCTGTATCTCTCCTTATTAATCTATTTCTCCCCCTTTTTGATCTATATCTCCCCCTTTTTGACACTTATGTCAAAGAATGTTTAAGTGTTAAGACCATATTTAGCCAAAAATGTGCTATTTACCTCCATAATCATTCTGAGAGCTACATCCCAATTGTTCAAAGCGATTTCTAGTGACTTATGCTGGATAGCAGTCTCGGCAGCAAGATGAATAAGTCCATCTAATGTAGAAAGATTTGGATCTTTCTTGAGTACATTTTCAGCATATACTTGCTCTTTATGGAGTATCTCTAAATGTGGGGTAATGGAGGACTGGAGCTGTATTAATTTGGCCTTAATAGTAGCCTCATTTGCTGTCAAGATAGCTATTTATTTGTGAGCATGAAGTGATTAAGCAAAATGCTTCTCACTTTGAGCTGGATCACTTGGTAGCTGCATGCTTGAAATGTTTAAATTTCTTTCCAAGCTCAGTATCTTTTGGCTTGTTTCTTGTGTGAAGTATGAAAAATCACACAACTTTTTGTACAGTGAGAATATATTCTCAAGTACCTTCTTCACCTTATCAATAAGCTTTGCCAATTCTACTTCTGAAAGTGTGATTTGCCTTGATATTTTCTCATTCACTTTCCCTTGAAATTTTCTTTCTGACCATTCCATAAGTTTTGCATTGGTTTCTAGGTCTTCATTTGTCACCTGGTCAACAATATCTATTAGTTGCTCTGTGATATGCTTTGACTCATCCGGTGATTGCAAACTGAAGGCATCCATAAAGATGTCCTTGATCTCATAAAGTGTTTGCTTATTTTTATACTCTTTCCTGAGTATTTCCTGTCTTTTCCTTCTATTTAGTGCATCCTGCACCTCATTGATTTGATCAATGGTTATTGATTTTGAGTCATAGCTCAGTATAACTATCTCTTCATCTAATTCAGGGTCTCCATAGTGAAGTACCCTTGCAACTCTAGTAGTACTGGATGATGGTACCGAAATCTGCAATGGCTGGTGTGAAGGAGTTCCTGAGGTAGGCAAATTTATTAATGTTTGAATTGCCTCCTGTTCTTTAGGGGTTTTTACTATTTCCTCCTCCTTCTGTCTACCATGATCAATTATTGTTATCTGTGGAAGTGCACCTTGTGTTTGTGTTGTAGGATCAGATGTAATAGTATGTCTTGTTTGTTCTATACCTTTTTCTGCAACTGTACTTTGCTTTTGTCTTGCATCATCAATTATACTTGTTGGTATTTCAAATTGACTACTAGTAGTTGTGATAGAAGGTAGTTCTTGTGTATTCACCTTATCTTTAACTGTACTTTCTACTAGTTTCTGTAACTCATCTATACTGACCAATACTGGATCTGTACATAATATTGCTTGTTGTGTTGATTGGTCAAGAATTCTTTTCAGATCTTCTGCAGTTAGTGGATTGATATTCTGACCAGAAGTATCAAGAACATTAGTAATTGTTATAGTATCTGTAGGTGGGATGGATGCTTGTGGAGGGCTAGGGGGTGGCAATTGTGTGTCTTGCACACTCTGATCTGGTTGCTCTTCTAGCTCAGCTATTGCCATTGTATCCTATTTTTGTGCCTCTTCCTCCTCTTCATCTTTCTTTTCTTCATCTTTCTTCTCTTCTTCTCTTTTCTTTTCTTCTTCTTCTTCTTCTTTTTCTCCTCTCTTCTATTGGTATAGTTGCTTCTTCCTTGTATTCTTCCTCAAGAAAATCTTCAATCTTTTTGTCCAAGTTCTTCCACGATTTCATTGTTCTTTGAACAATCTCTTCCATTCTATTTTGAAGTATAAAGAATGCCCTGTATTTGGGTGTAAACCTGTTATTATGCCTTTTGACTGCTTTGCTAATTTGTTCCCTGGTCAAATCCAACAATACACTGGCTAGGGTTGATTCCCTCATCTCCTTCTCCATTTTTAAGCAAAAATGCCATCTGTCTTCTATAATTTTTGACAGCTCCTTTGGCAATTGACCATCTAGTTCAAGTGGAGTGTACTTGAACTATGCCATCATTCCATACACTGTTTCTTCTGTCTTATTTTGTTCTTCTTTTGTAAATTTACTAAAATCAACTTTATTTAAATTATTCAAGTCACCACTTGCAATCTTTTTACATAGGGTATCAACTGATGAATTGCTTACCTCTTCTGTTTGCTCTTCTTCATCAGTGTCAAGTTGAGCCACATACCTTCTTCTTTTCCTTGGCTCTTCCTGTGATTCCTTGACTTGTTTCTTCTTGGTAACTTTTTCTTTAGCTTTTTGAGTAGAGGCTCTTGTTGATGCTCGTGTTGTTGGCTTTTGAGGTGATGGAGTGGCAGCTTTCTTTGATCTGGGCTTGGCTGAAGGCTATTCTGTTGCCTTTCTCTTCTTTGGCTCGGCTTCAGTTGGTGCTTCCTTGGCTTCTTCTTCCTCTGCACCTTCCTCCTTGTCTTCTCCAAGACCTTGAGTTAGTTCCATTGGCCCTTGTTCCTGCTCATCTTCATCCTCACTGTCATCTTCTTCTTCTTCTTCTACCTCAGCCTCAATTTCTTTGCCAAATTTCTTCTTGATCTTCTTGATTAATTTATCTTTCTTCTTCAATGTAGAAGTAGTTTTTAATTCCATGTTTATTTTTTATCTTACCACATCATAAGTGCCAAAATGTGGTGCATTTTTATTTGCTTCCTCTGCCAATAATGCAGTTATTGCTGCTGATGCCTCATCAATATTAATTTCATATCCAAATGGCCTTAGCCATCTTACCCTTGGAATTATTGCTTGAATGTAAGTAAAATCTATGTCAACTAAGAAACATATGTCATTTGTATGCTTTTCTACTAAGGAAGCTGGTATCCTTAATCTTTGCTTCATGGATTTCTTGAAATCCTCAAAATAGCTTGTCATCAAAGTATCAAAATTTTCTCCCATTTGCTCTATATATTCATTAATTTGTGCAATGATGGTTCTATCCTTCCTCCATGCTACTTTACCAAAAGAAGGAAATTCATTTTGTACATAAAAGAATATGCAAACTAGAATTGCTCCAAATTTGCATTGTGTGCCCTTTGTTTTTCTTATGGCAGCTAGGTTTTCATTGATCTGTTGCAATTGCAGTTCTGCAAGATCATAAGTATGATCCTTTTTCACCAATTTGTAACCTACATCTACTGCAATGCATGGTACACTGTTGAGTCTACTGGATTGATAGAATTTGTGAGCAATGACTCTAACAACAAATTCTACTAGTGGATCCTGTATGGTATGAATTGTCATTCCTCTTTTGTTCATTGTGCACCAGTATTCCTTTCAATGACCTCCTTCGATTCACTTCTTATGGTTTTGTACCGATCTAGGGTTGGGTACGTTGTTACTCTATGTATAATTTCCTTTGTCAATTTGATGGGCATATCTTCTAACCACAAGTTTCCACCATGGATTCTGCTCAATACAAGTCTAATCCATTCAGTTTTGAATACGGGGGGAAAACTTAAAACTTGGGTCAAACCCTTCCTTTCAACGATTTTAAATTCTTCTTTTAGTACTCCATCTACACATAGTTTATCATAAGCTTGTCTAATTTCCATGTCTCCTAGAGCTCCTACCTTGCAATTGTAACATTTCCTCACATCTTGAACCATTACAACTTTTGGGGCAATGTGGGAGAGAGCTCCGGTCATTTTTGTAGGCAATAGGGCAGAAATCAAGTTGCTTCACTTCATTTGAAACTAATTGGACTTCAAATGACTCTTTTTCCTGAGTTTTCTTTGAACTTGATGCCATTTTTGTGAACTAGGGTTTATACGACAAATGGGTATGAAACTACGTCGCTTGGCACAAACGAAAATACCTTTAGATCAATGAAAAATGTGTTGAATGAGGTTGCAATCTGCTTGAAATACTAGATTCTTGCTATGAAGTCACTCAGCTCTCTTTCTTCTCCTTTGCTTCTTGATCGCGATGCGAAAAACTGATTGAAATTGCGATAATATACCCTAATTTCATCGCATTGAATGCTCAATTGCCAACTTGGCTTCTAAAGAAATTTTGACCTAACTTGGCTTCCATTATTTCCATTTTACTCAGCTTCCATTGGAGTTATCCGACTTGGCATCAATTTTCAGCTCGATCGCTATTGGGAGCTCAGATCTGTTTTAACTCGGCATCCAAAGGCAGCTCGGCATCAACATTTAGTTTTTGTCTTGACATCTTGTTTCATGTAGATTTATACTTTGCTTAGCTTCTTTGTCTTGGGACTGATGTATGATATAGCTTTGTATATCAGTCCTGTGTAGTTCTTGTGCTTAGTTTGGTGAAGTATGATCACTTGACTCGTTGGGTGAGGTGATCCCTCCACTTGATGTGTTGCACTCTTCCTTCTTTTTCCAAGTCTTATTCATTTGCCCTCTTATCTTTTCAACATCAATCTTTTGTTTTCTTTTGTTATCTTCAATCTTGGGTGCCTTTGATCTTGTAGGACAGTTTCTGCTGATATGACCAGTTTTCAAACAACTGAAACATGTAGTTTGATTTAACCATCTTTTGTAGTTTCCTTTGAAATGTGTTCTTATACAATTCTGTGGTATATGTCCATATTCTTGACAATAGTGACAACTGTACCTGGTGTTGTAATCCCAATGATAATGACTTCCATTCCCTTCTATTTTTGCTGGTTGATTTGATGTCCACATAGGTTTTGATCTGCATTCAAATGCCCTATGTCCATACTTTTTGCAATTATAACAATGTCCATCAAATCTTTGAGTCCTTGTGACATTGGATCTACAATTTTGTGTCATATGCCCTTGCATGTTACACTTGTGATAGAAACTTTTGGGTATGTTTGATTGATTGAATCTTCTGCTCCTGCACACATTAGTTGTATGTCCCTTCTTATTACAGTAATGACAAGTGGGTTTTGAATTCTTACCTTTGTCACTTCTTTGTTCAGCACTTTTTGATGATTCTCCAACTTCAGTGCTATTGTATCCTAGTCCTGATGTATCATGGGCAGATTTTGGTGATTTCAGCAACTATTCAAAATATTTGATGGCTTCACTTGATTTATTGAGATTCTTCGCTACCTCTTTTTCTCTGTTCAATTCATTATGGATTTGTTCATTCTACATCTTCAAGGTGGAGATCTCAATATCTTTTACATTGAGTTCATGATGAAGGTTCATCATTTGGGCAAGTGTATCCATCTGCATGTTTAAGATCCTTGTCAGTTCAGTACATTTTTCTTCAAGTCTGTTTGCAAGATTTCTTTTATCATTTTCCAACATCACTTTATCTTCAACTGCTCTTTTCTTGTGTTCAGTAATTTCACATATCATTATGGCCTGTGATTCATGTTCCATCTTGAGAGATCTTATCTCCTCTGCTTGAATTTTGTTTTTCTCCATTAGTTCTACTATTGCTACATCAAACTCTTTAGTGTCTCCACTGAAAAATATGTTGGTGATATCAATCTCCTTGTAGTGTATATCATTTTCAGCTATGGCTAGATCCTTCCTTCTTTTTAATGAGTTTCTCAACTTGTTTCTGAATTCCTCCAAGCTATGCAAAGCAAGTTGCACATCTATCACCTGATTTTCAATGATCTTTCCAAGTTTGAAAGCTTCTATCTTTAGATCTTTTCCTCCAAGTTGTTAGGATTTTCTTTAAGAGAACCCAGATTAAGCTCTGATACCAATTGTTGGAATATTCAAATATGGAAAGAGTACTTATGAGGGGGTGGGGGGGGTGAATCATAAGTATCATATTTTAGCCAATAAAACTCTTAACTGAAAGTAAATTGCATGCATGTAAATACATCAAATAAACATGTAACAAAACACATGCATCAATAACACTTAGCACTAGAATTTGGTAACCCATAAACCATCCAAGAATAAGAAAGTAAAATTGGGGTGGGGATGATACCCACAAAAATTACTACAACAATATTGTTCAACCACTTCTGATGGTTTGCCCTGTTAAAGGCTTTACACTGTGTCAATAGTGACCTGGTTAGAGGCTTTCAAACACTTAACATGAAGTGTTACCCTGTTAAAGGATTTCATCACCTAGTTAAAGGATTTATCGAAATAGCTGTTAAGCTAACTTATCACCATAGGATTTTTATTCTAATACAATTGCTAGAGAGTATTAGGTACAATAAACCTGACTGATTACAATCCTTGATTGCTGATTGCAAGCACTTGTTCTGCTTTCTCTGATCTGGATCCTTTTATGATCTAATAATCCTCACTTTTGAAAATAGAATTCCTTGCGAACCCTTGTATGTCTTCTCACACCTCTCATCTCTTACACTTTACAATGAAGTTTCGTCTTCCTTATAAAGACATTTGAAGATTTAGGGTTAGGTATGGATCTACGATCCACATTCAATCTTCATTTTTCGCTCAAAACTTATCTTTTGCTGATTGGTTGCATGCCTTTAGCATTTTTCTTATTGGCTGCATGCAAATTGCATAGGAAAAATAAAAGATTCGATCTCATCATTAAATCCTTCGAGATTTACCTTATGTCGGCTGTAAAAACTGTTTGCATCATAATTTGTGCAATTACAAACTCTTATGCTGATCTACTAAGTTACTCGGCTCCTGAAGTATTGCTGATGCTCGACACATGCTATTTCTTGGATAGCTCGACACCTAAACAAAATTATATTACTTGGCACCTTATGTTACTCGGCACTTGTTAACATTCGACACTTGTTAACACTCGGCACTTGTTAACACTCGACACTTGTTAACACTCGGCACTTGATCTTCACTTGGTATCTAATCTTCACTAAGTATCTGATCTTCACTCGGCATCTAAAAATTACTCGGCACATGAAGATCACTCGGCATGCATGATGTACTCGACATCCAATGTGGAATATGATTAAGTGTGTTGGCACTCAAGTGTCAAAAATATTATGATGTTAACAGTTAGATATTTGGGTATCCCCTTTTCTGTTCACCCTAACCTTAATGCAATGTGGAAGTGGGCAAGAAGTAAGACTAACAAGAAACTCTCCAACTAGAAACAAAGTATCTATCCTTGGCAGGAAGGTTTCAAAATTTCCAAAAAATTCTCTCAACATATATTGTGTATTATTCTTTAGCTTAACCTTTTAAACATACCACGTCAATTTTGTCTAGAAAATAATCATAAACTTCCTCTGGTTTGATAGTAAGGGAAAAAAAGAAAAAAAAGAACATGCAATAAGATTGGAGTGGTGTATCAAAAGAAAATAACTAGAGGGTCTCTGACTCAAGGACCTGAGATGGCAAGGAATTGCCCTTGCAGTCAAATGGATTCCTAGGGCCACTCAAGGGCAAGAGCCTTAGAAGATCTTGATTAGGAACAAAATCTTTAGAGGGGTTTTCTCTTTTGAATTTTTTCGAAAAGGCATACACATTAATGATCTTTAGGTGATTGGAAAGCTAAAGTAGAAGGTTATTAAGGACTATACCAACATTTGCAGGAAGGAAAATATCCCTTATAAACTTGAAACTAGAGACAAGTTTGAGTTTGAGTTTGATTACATTCTTAATCATTTTTTTGGCATAAATCAAGAGGAAGAAACTAAAAGAGGCTTCCACCAATAGTGCTCCAACTATCATGGACCCTCAAAGCCCTCCTGCAATAGTCAACAACAACAATGCCCAACCATGTCTTGTTATGGGTTATTATGGAAGCTCCCCCCTACTCTACCATGGGAGGCATGGTTCTCAAATCCTTACAATGTCATTCAAGAGGAGGGACTCAAACTTGAGTGGTTAGATGTCCCCCTACCATGGACTACATGGTTTAAAATAGAATAGCTGTCAATGCTATTTTGTTGTTTTGGCAACATGCTCTTTGTATGGTTAAATTTTGTATGATTTATTTGAGCCTTATATCATGAACTTTGGTACTCTAGTATATGTGTCAACAAATGAACAATATAATATTTTAATAGTTTATTATCTTATAATTAATAGAAAAAGGTGTAATAATTACATGTGACAAATAATAATAGAAAACAAGTGTATAGCTTTATAATTGATCAATGCACAAATAATACAAAACAAATTTGGTAAGTTGTGCGATTAGCATTCCTAATTATCATGGTGATAATTACTTTGAAATTAAGGTTTTCTATTTACTATTTCTAGCGATCTATTTGATTATTATGGACAAATTCATGACCATGTACTTAATTTATGTGACATGTAATCATTATCTCACTTTGTTCAAGGTACCATGTTTTCTTTGTTATTTTTTTAATATCTAGAAGGGTGAGTGATTGATAAACAATTTTTCAAGGTAGTTGTAAGACCAAGATATAAGACTCCTCACAACCTCTTAAGATAGATGAAATTTAAGGACAACAATCCTTATTGATGCAAACGTTTTGAAATGATTGTGTATGCTATATTCTTTAAAGAGGAAGTGAGTAGATACAAATAATTTCTCTTTACAATCCAACATATTTTAGAAGATGAGAATGTATACATTGACTTCCTCTAAACATAACAAGCTTGTAGTTCATCAATCCTGAATAAAAATGATAAATATGAGAGTTCAATCAAATATGAAAAAATAAAATAAAATAATAATAAGATGTATTTTTGCCTATGAACACAAACTCACAATTAATAATTAAAAAGAAATAAACTATATGCTTAAAAAAAAAGCACAAACATACAAGTAACAAATAAATAAATAGATAAAATGAATGCATAAATGTTGTATAATATTAATAAAAGAATAAATAACAATTATAAATACATAAATAAACAAGGGGCGCATGTGCCAAAGTTTCTACCTTCACGTTTTTACGATTGACTGAAGTAGCTTTTGCAATGATCTCTATCTTGTCAATGCCTCTGTGTTTTACTGATGGAAAAAAATGGTTCAAGATGAGTTTTTTGTGTTTAGTGAGGAACTAGTGGAAAATGTTGAAGTGTCTTTTAAAATGGAAACGTTCATAACATTTTTCTGTATATATACAACTAAGCTAGTGTTGATATTAAGGATGTCTATGGCCCATGAGATATAATGTTATACAAAGAGAGAGCCAAAAAAGAGAAGGATATGTTATTATAAGGACAAGTAAAGGTAGAATAATAGAGAGAGTTGAAGAGAGTTTGAAAAATATTAATAATTTTATTATTTTAAGAAATATATAAATAACAATAACAATTATATTATATGAATGAACTACTCATTTCTACCAATTCAATTATAAGTTGAAATATTTAACTAAAAAAAATTGTTGATTACTTAAATCAAAGTACCAAATATGTACTAAGTTTGAGGGGTAGTATTAATGGTATAAAAAAAAATTGAGCAAAAATGTAAAATAGTAGAATATAATAAATATGTTTAAAATAAGAAATATATTTAATTCTATATTTGATTAAAATATCCATATGCAAATTACAAAAATAAATAAATAAATTTAAAATAAGTAATATAAAGCATTGAAGTATATATTTAAACATGGTAAGGAAAATATATAGGAATAATTAATATTGATTAGATACATTTGTGAGGTGGAAGATAAAAATAATTTTTTTTTCAAAGTTTATCCACTTGTCACAAATGTGAAAAAGATAAAGTTGCAATTAATTCCTTCATTAATAGAGGTGTTAGAATTAACAAAAAAAAAAAGTTTATTCACTTCTCACAAATGTGGAAAATATAAAGTTGCAATTAATGCATTCATTAATAGAAACGTTGGAAAAAATATTATGAATTTTTCCATTGCCTTTTTCATCATGAGCCAATACAATTTTTAAAAAATTGTATTTTTCAATTCCAAAAAAACATGCAAATTCATATAGCTTTTGTTAACATTAGGGCCTGTTTGGTGACAAGCATAGGAATAGAAAAATAGAAAAGGAAATAGGAATGGGAATCAGAGTAGGGAATGGGAATGGAAAATAACAATCCCATTCCTATTTGGTTCACCTAAAATCTATTTGAGAATTTGTTTGACAATCCTTTAGTTTATTCTAGGGCAATCAATATTACTCTAGGACAATCACTATTATTAGGGCTTTTCTGCTGCTGCATGAAGCTCCTCCATAGATTTTCTACTGCTGTTGTTTCTTGTGTTGCTACTCCAATGCCGCTATCCTGGCCTTCTCACCCTCGAACAGGGATTGTGACAGCCTCTGTGCGAATTGAGAGAGCTAAGGGCCGTTTTTCGTATCTTGCACGATTTTGTCAAAATCGTGCTTTCCTACTTCGTCCACTTCTGCACACAGATCAATCCCACCTTTTCTTGCACAACACGGAGCGAACAAATCCACAAAACTTGTCACACAATATTAAAAAAAGAGTATCTTTATTGAGAAATTCTAGATTTAAAAATGATTAATTGGAAACAAGAAAGCCACAAATCTTCAAATACTGTAATTTGCAAGATTGGAGAAAATATAATTAGTTGCAGGCGCCAAGTCTGTAATTATGATAGACAAATCTTTGCAATTTGATCTCAACCTTTCTATGCCCTTCGTCAATAATGTTGTATGAAGAACCAAAAATTCATCGAAATTGGAATTGCAAGACGTTTTGTCGATCTGAGGATTGCAACCAAAACAAGCAATATTACTGCAAAATTTCTAAGACCGACTTCATACAAATCTCTCACAGCATTGATTATACCATTAACCACAGGCTCCACTAGATCGGTCAGTCCCTGTAATTAAAAAAATTCACAAATTAAGAATCCTCTAGCCAAATCCTATTCTCCATTCCAATAACTGATATTGTTAAGAATGGACTTATGCTCATTTTGGGCTAAAATGGGAATACATAATCCTATTCCCTATTCCCATTTCGCGCACCAAACAAAGAATTCAAAAACATATTCTAATTCTCAATAACCATTCCCATCATATTCCACCAACCAAATGGGCCCTTAATGTATCTTGAAATTTTTAGATTATGCAACTAATATGAAACTTCATAATTCCATTAGTTTCCTGGAACTAATAAATAAATATAAATTCAAAAACCTTTATATCACTTAGGACGAGAGTCTCCTATGCAATTGTATAACATTAATAAAAGGATAAATAACAATTATAAATACATAAATAAATAAATAAATATAAATTCAAAAACCTTTGTATCACTTAGGACGAGAGTCTCCTATGTAATATATATGAAAACTCTCTATTTGGTCGTCCTCACAGTACAGGCATCGGTGAAAAATCGTTGGAATGGATAAGATATTTGGACCAGGTTATCAAGGTGATCCAGGCGTCCCGCACTCTGGCTCAGCGCCTTTCGATGCCGTTATCTGGGGCACGCTTTGGACCAATCTTTTGACGATATGGGAACCTCACTACAACCAGGCCACCAACAGTATCAAGTAACATCACACACACATCCTCTTCTCTTTTCATTCACGCTTTTCTTCTCTTTTCACACCACACTAGAATGTTGATCGTAACATCCTCAAGTAGGGAAATCCCCATAATGTTGGTTCTTGCATATGATTAAATTCTAAACCCTAATCCGTGAAAGTGTTTTGGTTTTGTAAACGCTAATTCTCAGTTTTATTGATTTTTGGAAAACCCTAAGCTTTGAATATTGTTATTCATTTTAACAAGTAGACTGTTTCGCCTGTCAATTTAAAACTTGCTCAGTGCCTCGTCATTTATTCTTAATATTGGATTCCGCATCCCCCTCCCCCACCCCCGAAAGTACCATAAAGAAAAAATGGTTGATGTAAACGGCTCAAAAATACTGAAATTTTGAAGTTCGTATGTTTTTGGGATATTTTTTAGTTATTAGTTTTTAGCAAGATTTCTTCTTGGCAGCAATTTAGCGTGGCTTGTGAATGTTAAGAATGTGACCCTAACATTTTCAAAATATATAATAAAATGGGTTCATCATCGGTGCAGGGGCATCCATTGATCCTCATGCCTCCAGGGGCAAAAGTTGAAATTTTTGTTTTTGTTGAGTTGTTTACATGTAATAAGATCTTCTAATACATTTGATGTATCGAGTCTAGGATGAGTCATTTGGTGTTAGGTATTGCAAAATTGTAAACGTTGTCAAAGTTGCACATTGTTGTCATGCAACATTTGAGATTAGTTTGGCATAAAGTGTCACAATGAAATCCTAATTGGAAAAGTGGTTGATGATAGTTGTAATACCTTTCAAAGGTCATGTAATGTCAACTTAAGGGATTGGGCGATGGTGGATGGAAGTGTGGAAGTGAAACCAAATAATAAAAATATCTATTTCTACAAAGTTCGAGTACTATTTCGCTGTTCCTTTGCATTGCATGTGTTTGTACCATAGTAACACAGCGATGTGTCCCCCCCCTTTTTGCCACTTGTCTCGGAGACGGGGACGCAGTGGGGACTTGGGAACTCCGTCCCCTGTCCCGAGTGGTGCCACTAGATTTCGTCACCTCCGCCAAGGATGGGGAGACGTCCTAGTGTTGAATATTTGCCAATTCAACTATTTATGTTCTAATTCAATGCAATGTTCAACTATATACTCCTCTATATTTTATATTGCAATACATCTTTTCATATCTAGCATTTTAAGTACCATATGTATAGTATATACAACCCCCCTTGTCCCCTGCCACCGTCTCCCTATCATCCCCCTGCTGTCCCCAAATTAAGGCCCCTCTGCCCACTTGTCCCAGAAATTTGACCCTTTGTTCTGCCGTCCCCTTGGGCGGTGTAACTATAATTTGTACGTATTCATGATGCTACAAAACTGATTGGGAGTGACAGATAATTAAATCTACTTTCTTTTGTTTTTTCTTCGTTCAAATTCATTGGATTTTGGAGGAGGCACGATCCATTTAGTGACTGCCACTTCCAGATTTTTGCTATGACAGTCCTGCTGAAGTGTTTTGTACGATATAACATTTGTACAAGCTGCACATGGTATTTTTGGAAAGATAAATGAGTTCAATTTCATTTGGTTTTGGTTTGGATGAATTTCATTATGTTTGAAACAAGTTATGCCCATTTTACTACAAACAAGTACGAAGTCCTAGTTAGGGCTGTAGTGAGAAAACAAGTCAAAATTTGAAGGGTTTCGTATAAAATAACCCACCCTTATTTTAACATTTGTTGGACCCAAATGGGTGTCTAGAATTGTATTTACTTTTTTGATATTACGTTTACAATAAAAGTTATGGCCAAAAAACCAAATTTTCTCCTCCCAAGTTTGTTCAAATCAAAGTGTAAAAATTGGGTCTCTCCATGGGCTCGGCAAAACAAAAAATTGGACTTGGACTTGGTCTTGTGAAAGAACTTGGCAAAGAGAAAAATCATAGTTTACATAAAAGCAAAAAGAAATTAATGCATTTAGAGAACATAAAGAGCCCCATAATCGTTACATTACACATGTAATATGAATCTCAAACGCTCAATATTTGAAATATCATCATACTTATAAACTTTGAAATGTATAACAGCAGCATAATTTTATAAATGTTTACAAAATAGATTTAATAATATGTCCGAATGTAAAAAGCCAGAAAACTAAAGAGTAAATACTTCTCCTTGCTCTACTAGTATAATTCAATTTATCATGCCTTGAACTAGTATGCAATGAGGTATCTAAAGGAGTTGACTCTTCTTCTCCAACAGCAAAGTCCTCGTCTTCATCACTCTCCATCTCACTGGAATCAGCCAAGGCTGCTGCCCATCTCTCTAAATCTGTAATAACTTCTTCAGTAAGGAGGACATCATCACCATCATCCTCTTCATTGATGCTCCAATCATCATATGGATCAACTTTGTCCAAGTCAATGGACTCATGTGAAACACCCTTGACCTCTCTCGTGCGAAGTCAAAGGTTATATCAAATGCAAACAAAATAATTGAGACTCTTTAGAGTCAACCTATTTCTCTTCTTCGCATGGGTGTTCTCAAATACACTCCAATTCTGTTCACACCTAGAAGCATTACATGACTGAGACTAACTACAAATTGCTATCTTTTGAAGATTTGGCATGCCAATACCATAATTCCCACCATGAATCTACAAAAAAGATTTTAGAAATATTAGAATCGAGTAAAATTGTAAGTTTTTAGCAAATATTATTATCAAGTTTCTATTTTTTTCTTCTAGTATTGAACAATTTTTTAAACCCGGTTGTTATATTCTCATGTCAATTGCTTGTTGTGAAGAGAAGTGTCTCCCATCTACACCCTTATAAATCTTGAATCACGAACTTTTTCAAATTCATAAATAAGAATTGTCAAAGATTTAAACCCAACAATGAACAATTCCAAATTCATAAGTCATAAATAACTAATAAGATATAACTGCTGACATGTGGTGACTGATCAAGAAAGTACTGTTATTTTGTACCACTGTGTATAACTTTCAGCACCGTGTTCGTGTCATTTTATTGCAGCCTCGAAAGAGACTTTATTATTTGCGCCTTTATTATTGTCGAGTCACTTGATATGGCACTGATAAAGATGATGACGTGTCTTATATTATTTGACATGGTTCATTGACAACATGTGTTGATTTCTTCCAACTTCTTAATAACACCTTTGATATTTATATGCAATATTGGCGACTCTTTGTATTTGTTGTTGGAATTCAAGATGATGGGAATGCTTACGAGCAAGATTATTCGTCATTCTAGGTGGCTGTAATAGTCTTTAGAATCGACATTTTCTAGTGATTTTGTATTTGCTATTTAATATATTATTCAATTAGATTGGTCTGGGTTGCCTTGTAAACTAGACGTTAGCGATTGCATTATTTCTTTTTTGTGATCGCATCATTTTAGAAAAGTCTACACAATCCTTGACTCTACTTCCCTATTGTAGTTTGAGGTATGTTGTGGTGTGCTCTACTGTTATCTTGTTGCCTATGCTTAGGTGATCCCCAAGAATCTTCTTGAACCAGTGCATTGTCTCCTTCATATATCCCATGACACATAGTTAAGGATTACTGATTTATAATTCATCATAAATTCCACGCCTACAATCCCTTTGGTGGTTTATCAATCTTAATTGTCTTTGTTGGGTCATTAATGTCGAGATGTTTAGTTTGTAGAACCTTGGCCCATTTTAATTTTGGTTTTTTAAGTATTTTCCAAACCAAATTGGCCTTGAGTGCTTTGTTTTTCCATCTTTGATCTTTGAGTGCTACCCTACCATATTCTTTAGGTTTACGCATCTTTTGAATTTCCCATGATACGAGGGCAACTTTATCTTTTTCAACCAAGCCTTGTCGAAGAATTTTCTCATCTTTTGTATTATGGACGTGTTAGCTCTAGAATTGAGTGCTAGGTATAATAGTAGGTAGATGGGTAGGGAAGATATAACTATTTTGAGCGCCACTATTTTCCCAATGCAAGAAAGCATCAACCTTTCCATGAATTCAATCTTTTGTCCAATCTTTCTTTCAGGGGGTTCCACAATTTGGAGTTTCTTAATCCTTTATCTTTTGCCAGATCGAGATGCCAACATGGTAGAGTTCCCTATTTAAGTTCAAGATATTCAATATTTCCATTTCTTTCCTTGTGGAGGTCAAAATGAAGAATAACCTTTGATTTGTCTTGATTGATTTCTTGTTGAGAGGTAGTAACATACAATGATAGATCTTTCAGCCCCAAGAATTGGTAGGCTCGTTTCCTCTTGGCAGCTTTGAAAAGCATAGTGTCATGTGTAGACTATAGACAAGTGGCTCTAGTTTCTTGCTACTCTATTTCCTCTAAGAGTCTTGCTGATTGTATGCTCTTAATAGCCCTTCCTAAAGTTTCAACCATCATAATGAACAAAAATACGTAGTTTTGGTCCCATTGTCTCAAAACTTAAAAAAAGCCTTTTGGTGGGCCATTCACCAGAATAGAATACCTAGCGCCCAAAATGCGCTTAAATATTTAATTATCATAAGCCTTCTAAATATCCAATTTAACCAACATTTGGCCATCTTAGAAGGGTTATGAAGAACAAGAATCATTTCTTGGGCTACAAACCTATCCAATATTGATATGCCATTAACGAACCTAGTTTTCTCTTCTGAGATAATGCTAGGTAGTAGTGGTTTGAGAGAATTTGCTAGACATAATCTCATAAAGTGTATAAAATACTCAAGTTTGGTGGTCTTCTCTTTTTTTTGGGATTAGGACAAGAAAAGTGTTATTTATGGATGCAACTCAAAGCCAAAGGTAGTTTTGTTACCTATCTCTCCTAGCTTGGCTCACCAATCAAAGCTCAACCATTAAACCCGATACGCTCAAGAACTTTGTGCAGGGATTTCATCTCCATGTATGCACATTAACCTCACTTAGTTCATAATGAACGCCACGATGATCTATCATGGCAAGTCCTTGACTTCTAATTATTCCATGCTAAATTTCTAAGATCTATTTAACCCATATATCAATTATGCCACTCTTTCACATGAAGGGGAATATATGAGTTAACCATAACTTATATTTCCAATAACTAGAAACTAACAATTATTTCAACTACAAGGTTCACATGAAATTCAATTGAAACTACCATTGTATTGCATTTCTTATAACTGATTTCTTGATGACTAGAAATAAGAATTAACATAATTAAAAATACATGATGATAATATGTACATCGAATGAAATACGAAACATGAAATAGATACTCGAGAAAAAGCAGATGATGTCCTTGTGTTGTGCAAGTCTAGGCATTTGGAAGAGAGTAAAGCATTGCCATGGGCTTAACCTCCCAAGTGTGGACTTTTGAGTATCCCCACACAATCTCCACCAAGAAAGGCCCTCCTTACCTTGGGAGTAGGCTTGGAACACCATTGTCCTGCCACTGAGCATCCTAGTGTTAAAGTGTTGGCTAGTCCACTAACAAGGTTGTGGACACTTCCCAATCAATCTATCTTCTAACTGCTAGCGCTCTGACCTCTGGTGATCACAGTTGCAATCATGCCATTAATGCGCCTTGGCCAACGATTTTGGATGGGCAACATAGATGCCCGATCACCCACCTCTCGACTTGACAACAAGAAATTATACAAAGGATTTCCATGAGCTAACTTATTATTGAGATTTGAGCATTGTTATTGATTATGTTCACTTTTCATTGTAGGTTTATTTCCATTCACTCCCTTCATCTCGACCATACTAGTCCTCATGGATGAATTTTGGGGTGGTTTCTCATTTGATATCTGGTTTGTAGAATATAAAATTGCCATCATTCCTGCCCAAACTGGCCTATGGCATCATAAATAAGATATGCTTTCATTTTGATTAATTCTTTATCATAAGATGCAGCTCCCATCTCAAAGATATATTGACCATGTCTTTGTATGAGTTGTATTCTTTGACAGAAAACATAAGTGCATTCATATTTGAAATATTAATAGAAAACATGATCTTTCGATTGTGAGAACTCTTTTCTCATATCAATTTAATAGAAAGAAAAGATACACAGGCTGAAACATTTCGATTCTTATTTCAAGAAAAGAAACATTGAAGCTTTTCTTAAGAGGCAAGTTAACAACAATTGCTTGACTTCTCAAAAAATAAGACAACAACCGGATTAAAATGCATGAGTTGAGATTGGTATTGCGCGATTCGGAAAATACAAATAAGTTGGTGTTGAGAATACTGCTTTCCTGTGCAATCAAATCTTATTTTCACTCCCAATATAAAGGGATGCTGGGCAATCTTAGACAAGCTCGACTTCTCATAATCAATCGGTGTATACGATCACTCTTAGTTTGAAAGAGCAGAAAAGAGAGCGAGCAAGATGAATTCCAAAGAAAGGCAATGATGTTTGGATGAACCATTTGATAAGGTGAGAGGCAATGTATTAATGTATCTGTGTTGAGGCGAGCAAAGATATGCAAAGGGACATCCACGTGCATGCTCAGTTACACAAGAATTATTGAGGTGGCGAAGCATTCGCACGGGCCTTCTAATCAAATTTGAATAAAATGGGATAAAACATATAGTCTAGTGACAAAAAAGGGACACAAAAAAAGGTGACCGCTCATGGCAAAATAAATAAACTATTGTCAAGGTCCGAACTAAAAAAAAGGGTAGCAACAAATGTTTTCATTCACGCCTTAATATAATAGTGTCGCTTGTTTGTATTCATGCTTGTTTGAGTAGCCTTAACACACACACACACACAGATATATATATATATATGTTCGCACGGGCCTTCTAATCAAATTTGAATAAAATGGGATAAAACATATAGTTTGATGACAGAAAAGAGACACGAAAAAAGGTGACCGCTCATGGCAAAATAAATAAACTATTGTCAAGGTCCGAACTAAAAAAAAGGGTAGCAACAAATGTCTTCATTCATGCCTTAATATAATAGTGTCGCTTGTTTGTATTCATGCTTGTTTGAGTAGCCTTAACACACACACACAGATATATATATATATATATCTACGTTAAATTTAGAGGTTCACATACACGTGTGTGTGTGTGTGTGTATACATACATAAATATTTTACACCCATCCAAGTATGACTATAGA
Source organism: Cupressus sempervirens (assembly GCA_028749045.1). Lineage (NCBI taxonomy): Eukaryota > Viridiplantae > Streptophyta > Pinopsida > Cupressales > Cupressaceae > Cupressus > Cupressus sempervirens. Next base: position 201,734,351 of record CM053787.1, read on the forward strand.
CATGATATTATTATACTTAGACATGATAGAATTTGTAATATATATATTGTGATCATCCACATTATGAAGTTAATCTTTCTTATTTGAGTTTTTTTTTTTATAATGTTATAATCCAACTGGTTAGCTCATGGTCATCCTTCGTACATTCTTGCTTGTCTAAGCGTTTCATCCTTGATCCAGGTGGTTAGATCTCATACCTGATGGCTTGACAGTGGATTTAGATGTCCCATTCCTTACTCCCATTTTGGCAACACTTCCCCCCTTCATCGTGCTTCTGCAAAAGAAAAGGTTCTTGAGTAATATCATGTTTCCATAGTTTGAAATACAAAGAAAATATCACACAACCATTTTCAATTTCCAAAATATTCATTTTTCAATTTCCATTATAATAACTAGCTAATATGTCATATGGAATAATAACTAATAACCAAAATTCCATTTCACATGAATCAAATATCTCAACAACTTTACCGAGCAACCAACTTCACATGAATTCTCAATGTATAGAAGATTATTTTAAATTTAGCAAAAATTTGGGATGTAACATAACCTTCCTCTTGTGTTTCATCATCCTCGATGAACTTTGCAATGAAAATAAAATACTATAACTAAAAACATAAATCCACAACATATTTAATTCAGAGCTCTTTAATAGTTCAACTTCATTGAAAAAGATGAGGAAATTTTTGGAAGATCTCATCATAATCTTCCCAAATGGCATTTTCTTTAGTGTACTGGTCCCACTAGACCTTGCATTGAGTTATGTCTTGATTCTGTAAGCGAAGCTTATGCATCTCGAGTATTTTGAGTGTTTTTATTTCCACCGCCCTTGGGTCTTGCACCTACAAGAGATTACTATCAATAACATGTTCATGATGGTTTACATATTTCTTAAGGTATGATATGTGAAACCATTATGCATCTTGGGGCTAGTATTGAGTTTCTACCAAACTTGATAGTGCTTTTCTGCGGTTTAACCTTTAGGAGGACCTTTTCTCCTATTGAGATTTCTCTAGGGATCCTCTTTGCAATTCATAACTCTTTTGGTCATTTGCCTCCTTCAGCCTTTGATGGATTTGAACTACCTGTTCCTCCATCTCTAGAAGCTTCTCAGGCCTGACAATGATTCGGTCATCAATCTTGTTCCAACTCACAAGGGTTTTGCACTTACCCACATATAGAGCCTCGAAGGGTGCCATTTAGTAGCAGTTTGATAACAATTGATATATACAAATTCCACTAATGGAAGATACACTTCCCACCAGTACTGTTGATCCATACAATATACCCGTAGGAGGTCTTCTAATACTTGGTTCACCCTTTTTGTTTGACTATCGGTCTTAAGGTGGTAGGCAGAGATGATATTCTGTCATGTCCCCTAATCATGATAGTGAAACAAAATAGTTATAATATAAAGAACAATATAAAAATGATATATTTTTGGCATAATAGTAATACATTACTTAGATAAATATAATAATATTAAATAAAATAATAATACTATATTATCAATTAATAATAATGCATGATCATTGTAAATATAAATATTATATATGATCATAAATTTAATGTGTCATAATGTCAAATGCAATATCCTAGTAAGAAAGACTTAAATAACCAAAATATAAATAAATAAATAATAATATACAAATCATTATCATATAATATAATATTACATTATAATAGTAATATTAAAATATAGAAATGAATCATATATAATATGATTCACATATATAATAATATTTTCATATTAAAGTATTAATAAAAAATATTAATATTAATAAATAATAAACATAATAAAACTATTTTGAAGGGACACATCCCTTCTCACAATAAAATATATAAATGAATACTAACGCAAAGAAGAGGAAATATTTAATTTTTTTATATGAAGTAATCTAGCAAATATTAAAAGTTCAAAAAGGGGATATCACAAGTGGTATCAAAACATGACAATGTAGGTGAATAGTAAGTATATTATTATTTCCAAGTCCTAAAAACATACTATCTACCTACCTTGAAGCCCTATAGTGAATGTGGATCATGTGAAAGGGAGAGGGGAGTAATTTGGTCACGTTGAGGTAGAAATTCCCAAAACGAGCTTTGTTCATGAGGGAGCCTCAAGTAGATTGTTTCCATGCCCAAGCACAGTAATCCCATCACTCACTATAGGAACATGTTGATGTAGATAATTTACCACATCAAAGAGATAAATAGTAAATATTTAGGTACATTTTTTCCTCTCCGCATTGATGTATATAATTTGTATCCTTTTGCATTAAAATATATACATCATGTATGTTTCATGTCTTCATGTGTGAGCTTTGTGTCTACGTCGTGTCTTCTTGCATCAATGTGAATACTTTGTGTCTGCAACCACTCATGTATTTACTTCGTGAACACTTTATATTTTCATGCATTAAGATATAAAATCCATGCATACCTTATTGATTCTCGCATCCTAGTCTATGTCATATATGTTAACTTTACAAGAAAACTTAGGTGTAAACGATCATTGCTTGAGGACAAGCAATTTGAGGAAGGTGGATTGTTATGTCCCCGAATCATGATAGTAAAACAAAATAGTTATAATATAAAGAACAAATAAAAATAATATATCTTTGGCATAATAATAATACATTACTTAGATAAATATAATAATGTTAAATAAAATAATAGTAGTATATTATCAATTAATAGTAATGTATGATAATTATAAATATAAATGTTATATATGATCATAAATTTAATATGTTATAATATCAAATGCAATATCCTAGTAAGAAAAAAACTTATAAAACCAAAATATAAATAAATAAATGAAAATGTACAAATCATTATCATATAATATAAATATTACATTATAATAGTAATATTAAAATATAGAAATAAATCATATATAATATAATTCACATATATTATAATATTCTCATATTAAAGTATTAATAAAAAATATTATTATTAGCAATAATAAATCTAATTTGAAGGGACACATCCCTTCTCACAATAAAATATATAAATGAATACTAATGCAATGAAGAGGATATAATCGATTTTTTTTATTTATGAAGGGACACATCACTTCTCACAATAAATCCCTTCTCACAATAAAATATTTAAATGAATACTAACGCAATGGAGAGGAATTAATCGATTTTTTTATTTATGAAGTACTCTAGCAAATACTAAACAATCAAAAAGGGGATATTACATGTTGAATTTGCTTTCCAAGGCCGAGAATAAGGTTTGCCAAAATCTGGATGTTATTTTGCTATCTCTAGCGGATATAATCTTATCTGGGACTCCGTGCAGTCTAAAAATTTCTCTCACAAACTTGTGAGCAATTTCTGGCGCTCAATTTGTTGGGTTACCTAGTATAAAATGAGCCACCTTGGTCAACCTATCCACAACCACTAGGATAGTATTATGTTTGTATTGGGTCACGGGTAACCCTTGAATAAATCCATGGTGATTATTTGCCATTTCCATTTTGAAACCTCATTTGGATGTAATAGCTCGACTGGGTAACGATGCTCTGCCTTGACCCTCTGACATTAGAGGCATCCTGCCACATATTCTGCTGTTTCTCTCTTCATTCCTTTCTAAAAGTACAAGGGTTTCACATTAGCCAACATCTTAGTCACCCCAGGGTGTCTTAAATATGGAGTAGTATGAATATCTTATCTAGGACTCCGTGCAGTCTAAAAATTTCTCTCACAAACTTGTGAGCAATTTCTGGCGGTCAATTTGTTGGGTTACCTAGTATAAAATGAGCCACCTTGGTCAACCTATCCACAACCACTAGGATAGTATTATGTTTGTATTGGGTCACGGGTAACCCTTGAATAAATCCATGGTGATTATTTGCCATTTCCATTTTGAAACCTCATTTGGATGTAATAGCTCGACTGGGTAACGATGCTCTGCCTTGACCCTCTGACATTAGAGGCATCTTGCCACATATTCTGCTGTTTCTCTCTTCATTCCTTTCTAAAAGTACAAGGGTTTCACATTAGCCAACATCTTAGTCACCCCAGGGTGTCTTAAATATGGAGTAGTATGAATTTCTCCTAAGATCATCCTTTGAATTTTTGGATCCTTGGGTATATACATCCTCCCCTTATATCTCAAGAGTCCATCCTCTTCTAGTTGGTATCCTCCATATTTTGGGGTCTTGAGGATCCCTCTAAAGTGCTTGATTGATCTTGTTATAAAAGTCGTCACCAGGTAGACACTATAGTACTAGCTCCTTGAGTCCAATATTTATTGCCACAATAGCTGGTATACGTCTTCATCGGCTCAGAATGGCTGCCACCTTTTTTTCTTTACCCTTAATATAATTGATCTCAGAGTCATAATCTGCTAGAAACTATAACCATCTTCTTTGACGACCATTGAGATTAGGCAAGGTAAATATGTATTTCAGCCCATGATGATTTGACCGAAGTTCGAAAGGCTTTCCAATTAAATAATGCCTACACATTTGTAGAGCATGAACAATGGCCACTAATTCCAGATCACATGATGCATAATTTTGTTTCTAATTTTCAATTTTTGGGATTCATTGGCAATAACCTGATCTTCTTGCATTAGTTCGCCTCCTAACCCTTCTCCTGATGCATCTGTTATAACTACGAATTGATCCTCTGGATCAGGTACCCTAAGTATTGGTGTGGTAGTTAATTTTCCTTTAGGTATTTGGAGGCTGCTTGACATTTTTTAGTCCAAATAAATTTCTTCCCTTTCCTTTGAAGTGAGGTGATGGGGTATGCAATTCTGGAGAAATCTCTGACAAACTTTTTGTTAAATTCAACTAAGCCCATAAAGCTCTTGATCTCTGACACATTCTTAGGCACCGACCAATCTCTAATTACCTTGATCTTGGCAAGGTCTATTGCTATTCCTTGGGCTGATATAATGTGCCATAGTTATTGAATTTCCTTCTGATAAAATGAGCACTTGGATAGTTTCCCAGACAGTTTATGTTCTTGTAGCCTTTGCAAGACTATCTCTAGATGTCTCTGGTGCTCCTCTTCATTTCGGGAGTAGATGAGAATGTCATTAATAAAACTAGCGCAAAATTGTCCAAACAATCCTAGAATATGTTATTCATGAGATTCATGAAGGTTGCCGAGGCGTTAGTTAGCCCAAAGGGTAATACTATGAACTTGTAGTGGCCATAACGGGTTTTGAAGGTAGTTTTGTGAATGTCCTTTTCCTTGATCCGAAGTTGATGATAGCTCGATCTTAAGTCTATCCTAGAAAATATTGTTGCTCCCCTCGTCTGGTCATGGGAAGTTGGTACCTATTCTTGATGGTGACCTTATTAAGCATCCTGTAATCTATGCACAGTGTCATAGTCCCATCCTTCTTGACAAACAACACTGGGGCTCCCCAAGGCGACACTGGGTTGAATGAGTTTCTTATCTTGTAGGTCTTGCAACTGCACTTGTAATTCCATTAATTCGGTAGTGATCATTCAATAAGGAGCTCTTGATATGGGTTCTGCCCCAGGCACCAAATCTATAGTGAAATCAAATACTCTAGAGGGAGGTATGTCGGGAAGTTCTAGAAATACATCCTAAATTTTTTTAAGGTATGGATACTTTCTTCAAAGGATTCTTTCAATTTTCCTCTAATTTCCCCGTTTTCAAAGATTTCATCTTGACAAGTGTGTTGTAAGGGTTCCCTTAAGTCTTCTATCTTTATGGCGAAGATTTCACACCCCTTTCTTCTACATCTTTTAAGCTGCGTGGTTGAGATTTGACAAGGTTTTACCTCGTGCATTATTCCTTGAATGTTTACAGGGTTTCCTTGATCGTCTAGACACTTCATTGTGTTGGCAAGACAATCCACTTTTGCCTTGTGCTCACTGAGCTAGTTTATCCCCATGATGATATTATAAGACCCTAAAGGTGCTACGTACAGATTCACCTTAGTAGAGAAGTTTCCGAAGTCTACCCGAGCATCAAACAAACACTGCTCTGCCCCAGCCTTTGTCTGATTTGCATACTCAAGAGTTTAAGGTTTTGCCATAAATGCAGTTCTCTTAGGAAATGTACTCAACAATTTTGTGGAGATAAAATATTATGTAGCTCTTGTATCAATCAATACAGAGATGGGGTTACCATAAATCTTACCCAGAGTTTTATACAGCCCAATTGATGTTCAACTTGTCGATTGTCCAATGCTACATTTATCCTCTACTGATAAACGACCTAATTAGGGGGTAGTGGGGGTCATGGCTGCTGGTTGGTGTTGAACTTGTTGGGACATTGATTGGCATAGCGGTCCCCACCACATCTAAAACATCCTTTGGGTGGTCTCTTCTTTTCATTCCTTTTTGTTATTGTCATTATTAGTTCTTGCCAAAGGCAAGATACTATTGCATCCATTCAATTCACTTTTCCAATTAAATTGACCAATCACATAATAGAATTTAAAAAACTAAATGGAATTTCAAATGTTCACATCTTTTCTTTATTTTCCAAGATTTTATAGTTCACATTTTTCACAAATTGGTCTATGCTAATTTTGGTAGGGATAAAAATTAATTTCCCCCAACAAAAATACAAAATATATGTTATGTGATGTCATTAAAGACATTTAATGTCATTCATTAATGACAACTTAATTTTTTACAATTATCCAGTGTTAATTATATATTTTCACAACATAAAAGATGTCATCTCATGACAACTTTATGTCATTCATTAATTTAACAAATTTATCTTTTTATAATTGAGCTAACTAATTAAATTTTTTTTTCAAGATTGGTTTCGCTTTTGCATTTTGACCATATTAGAATTAAATATGATTAAGTTAATAAATATCATTTATTGACATTATTTTTAACTTCACAATTTTTTAAACCAATAGAAAATAAATTATATTAATAATTATCAATGAGTTTAAAAAAATTATAGATATTGTCAATTTTACACTAAATGGCCATACATAATTTTCACATTTAATTTATTTTGAGAATTTATTTAATTTTGTGATTGTTAAAAGATTTCAAATTAATAATGTTACTTATTTCAACAGTAAGATGATTCTTTAATGACTCGCTCAAAATAAGCTTAACAGAAGTACACATTTGTCATGCTCAAAATTATCACAATCCAACTCACCCATAATATTCAAGACATAAACACAAGAAAAAAAAATTGAAGACGGGAGAATAATTTCAATATCTATAAGAGGCTTCAGTCTAAGCACTCACAATTTTCCTTGCTCACATCACAAAGCCCTATACATTTTTGAAGATCTAAATGCGTTGCACCTTTGGCAGGAACGTTGATGCTCTGTGTCACTTATTTCTGGGGTTACTTTTGACCTCTTTTCCATTGTTTCTCTTAATATCTGGTTTGTTGGGCTTGAAGTTCCTAAAACTCCTTTTATGTCGTCCTGAGTCTAAACTATTAGCGCTTCAGCTGGTCTTCCTCTTAATATCTCGTATAGAATCATCCCTTTTGATTTTGTGCTCTTGTCGAATGGCCCTCTTGAGAGCTTCCTCCATAGTTCGTTGGCCGAGGTTATCCACAACTCCCCCAATCCTATTGTTTAAGCCCATAATAAACTTCCTAACTTCCAAATTTTTGTCTTGCTGACAAGGGGGAACATATTTTAGTAAACGGGTGAAATTCTCCTAGTACATATGCACAGTCAAATCTCCTTGCTTGAGATTTTGGAAGTCTTAACAACTTCTGGTAGAGAAGGTTCGGAGGAGCCATTGGTTTTTGAAAATGGAGACGAACATGTCCTAAGTGATTTCAGTGGTCTTGATGTCGAGCTCTATTTTTGTGTTTCCCCACCAAGTAGTTGCTTCTCTGGAGAGGTGATATATTCCCCATAGTGCTTTAGATGTTTCAGAAAAACTCTTGATTCCAAAATATTGTTCCATTTTCAGTTAACTAGGCCTCAACATCTTCTCCAGCCTTAGAGCCTGAGAACCTAGTAGGTTTGATCTTCTTAATATTGGTGGATAGGTCATTGACTATTTCTTGTTTCTTTTGTTTTCTTATGGTGTTAATGAAGCTTGTTTTTCTTTTTCGCAGTGGTCGGAGTTCTCAGGTTCTGTCATAGGAGGGAGCGAGGAGTGAGTCTCCTCCTTACCTCACCCGATTTGGGCTGCCATTTCATTCATCCTTTTTACTATTTTTTCTAGTTTTGTTTGTGTATCTTGCAAAATCTGAACCAATACATCCAAGGAGTGTTGAGGATTAGTCCCGTTGGTCACCTCATTCTCTACAGTGTTTCCATTGCTGGCCATGTTTTTAATTTTGAGTTTTGTGGAATATATAATTGTTTCTTTAATCAATATCAGTCTCGCATTTGTTTACCAAAAAAAGATTGCTTAGAGAGAGCTTATGTACAACAAAAGAGAAGAATTGCCAATTGCTTATTTTATTGTTTTATCTAAATTTGCTTGTTGCAACTACAACTACATTATTTACAAACTTTCCTCTTTTGAGGACACAACAAAAATAATAACTTAACATAAATTAGACACCCTGTTCCTGGGCATTCTGTCCATTTTCATCTCTGGGCTTACCTTGGCCCTTACATGGTTTATGATAAATCATAAGAGGATTAATTTGCCTGGCATGCCATGCCTCAATAATTCTCATTGTTGCCTTCATGGCTAGAGTCCACATGACTCGCGCATTCTTGATTCGCTGCAATGCTTGCACTAAGGTTTCATTATCCTTGGGTATGGAGTAGTAGGAATAGTCATGTTCTGGCATGTTCTTAACGAAGTAGAAAAAATATGGGGTGTTGGGGTTTCTTGCAAGGAGCCATTCGGGTATACATCCTATTTAACATTTAAATCTACATTTTCAGTTTTTCTAGTTTGGTTAAAAGTGTGACGAGCCCAAGGTTTAGAGTTGAATCTAGCGCTCTGATACCATAGGTAACATGCTAAATAACTGAGATCTATTTAACCAGTAAATAAATGAAATAACATCACAATCTTAACCGAATGAAAGGAGTGATAGTTATATTAGTTATTCTACACTTTCACATGACAGGGAAAATACAAGTTAAACATAACTTATATTTCCAATAACTAGAAACTAACAATCATTTCAACTACTAGGTTCACATGAAATTCAGTTAAAACTTCCATTGCATTGCATTTCATATATTTGAGTTCTTGACAACTAGAAATAAGAATTAACATAATTGAAAATACATGATGAAAATATGTACATTAAATGAAATACGAAACATGAAATAGATACTAGAGAAAAAGTTGATGATGTCCCCGTGTTGTGCAAGTCTTGGCATCTGGAAGAGAGGAGAAGCATTGCCATGGGCTAAACCTCCCAACCTCGGACCTTTATTTATCCCCACACAATCTCCATTGAGAAAGGCCCTCCCTACCTTGGGAGCAGGCTTGGGACACCATTGTCCTGCCACTGAGCATCCTGGTGTTAGAGTGTTGGCTAGTTAGCTGATGAGGTTGTGGACACTTTCCAATCAATCTATCTTCTAACTGCTAGCACTCTGACCTCTATTGATCACAACGACAATCATGCCATTAACCTACTTTGGCCAAGGATTTTGGATTGGCAACATAGATGCCCAATCACCCACTGCTCGACTTGACAACAGGAAATTATACAAAAGGATTTCCATGAGCTAGCTTATTATTGAGATTTGAGTATTGTTACTCATTATGTTCACTTTTCATTGCAGGGCTATTCGCATTCACTCCCTTCATCTCGACCAGACTGGTCCTCATGGATGAATTCTGGGGTGGTTTCTCATTTGATATCTAGTTGTAGAATATAACCTTGTCATCATTCCTGCCCAAACTGGCCTATGGCATCATAAATGAGATATGCTTTCATTCTGATTAATTCTTTATCATAAGATGCAGCTCCCATCTCAAAGATGTATTGACCATGTCTTTATATGAGTTAGCACTCTTTCACAAAGAACATAAGTGTATTTATATTCGAAATGTTAACACAGATGTGATCTTTCGATTGTGAGAACTCTTTTCTCATATTAATTTAACAGAAAGAAAAGATACACAAGCTGAAATCATTCCGATTTTGATTTCAAGAAAAGAAATACTGAAGCCTTTCTTAAGAGGCAAGTCAGCAATATCAATTGCTTGATTTAACGGAAAGAAAAGATACACAAGCTGAAATCATTCCGATTTTGATTTCAAGAAAAGAAATACTGAAGCCTTTCTTAAGAGGCAAGTCAGCAATATCAATTGCTTGACTCCTCAAAAAAGAAGACAGTAACCAGATTAAAATGCATGAGCTGAGATTGGTATTGCATGATTTGGAAAATACAAATAAATTGGCATCGAGTACACCGCCCTCCTGTGCAATCAAATCTTATTTTCACACTCAATATAAAGTGACACTTGGCAATCTTAGGCAAGCTCGGCTTCTGGGAATCAATTGCTGTATATGATCACACTTAGCTTGAAAGAGCAGTAAATAGAGCAAACAAAATGAATTACGAAGAAAGGCAATGATGTTTTGAAGAACTGTTCAATAAGGTAAGAGGCAATATATTAGTGTATCCTTGTTGAGGCAAGCAAAGATATGCAAAGGGACACCCGTGTGCATGCTCAGTTACACGAGAATTATTGAGGTCGCAAAGCATTCGCATGAGCCATCTAATCAAATTTGAATAAAATGGGATAAAACATATAGCCTGATGACATAAAAGAGAGATGAAAAAAAGGTGACCGCTCATGGAAAAATAAATAAACTATTGCCAATGTCCAGAGTAAACAAATAAGGGTAGTGACAAATGTCTTCATTCATGCCTTAATATAATAGTGCCGCCACTTTCTATTCATGCTTGTTTGAGTAGCCTTAACACACACACACACACACACACACACACACACACACACACACAAACACACACACACACACATATATATACAAGTTAAATTAGCGGTTCACATACACACACACACACACACATATATGTTTGTATGTGTGTGTGTGTACATACCTGCATATTTTACACTCCCCCAAGTATGAGTATGGATACAATATTATTATACTAAGACATGATAGAATTTTCAAGATATACTGAGATCATCCACATTATGAAGGTAATCTTTCTTATTTGAGTTTTTTATAACGTTATAATTCAACTAGTTAGCTCATGGTCATCCTTTGTACATTCTTGCTTGTCTAGTCATTTCATCCTTGATCCAGAGGTTAGATTTCACACCTGATGGTTTGACAGCAGATTTAGATGTCCAATTCCTTACTCCCATTTTGGCAACACTTCCCCCCTTCATCGTGCTGCTGCAATCATGTTTCCATAGTTTGAAATATAAATAAAATATAACACAATCATTTTCAATTTCTAAAATATTCATTTTTCAATTTCCATCATAACGAATGACTAACATGTCATATGGAATAATAACTAATAACCAAAATTCCATTTCACACAAATCAAATATCTTAACAACTTTACCGGCCAACTAACTTCACATGAATTCCCAATGGCTAGAAGATTATTTTAAATTTAGCAATTTGGGATGTAACACCAATCCTAGGCCATTGTCACTTTCCATTGAATAAGGGATTGTTCAGTTGGGACCAGCATAACACCAAGCTATACCATAAAATCCTTTGTAGCATTCCATGCCACATGAGCTCTACTTAGAGAACCCTTCAATGAATCACGTTCATACACCAATCCCTAGGTTACTGTTGTATGAACCTTTGTGTAGCATTCTCCAACTTTGGTAAACCCAATTCCACATTCTCTGTCCCAACTCTTTAGATCCATTACAAGACTTGGCATGACAACATGTCTCTGTGGATGCACAAGCGACCTAGAATCATGAATTGCAACACTTGATTCAATGTATGCTACTTGCTAGCATGACTACTGTCATGATCAAGATCGTTAGTCCTAAAACCCATGTCGCTGACTTACAAGAACCTGTCAAGATGCCAACTCAATGTCATCTTTTGGTTCCCAAAATCGCAAATTGGAATCCTACGAGTCTTGCCACCTCTATGTTGGGATATCCAATTGGTTATGGCCAACTTGACAGGATTGATCAATGCGATCCAAATCCATTGCGCTTTTGGCTCTGCAAAACCAAGGCAGGTATAGCTAATCGTGGACAACAACCTTAAATCCAAGATGCTTAAAGCAGATTGGTTAGAACATGAATATAATGAAAGTTTTTCAAATGGCAAGAATTATGGAAAACCTCAAACTTGTAGATTGTTTTGAGAATAATAAATGAATATATGAGTTTTTTAAATAAAAGTGATTATTACAGATGATTGCAACAAATGAATATATTAATTTTTCAATGGAAAGAAATGAAACAGTTGCCAGCATATGGATTATGAATCAAGAGTAATATAAAGACCAGTGCTTAATTAAATGGGCAATCAGAGTCATTATTATAAGTTGAAACGTACGATTTTATATAGTTCAAACTATAAATAATTTAGATGCGACGGATCAATTATATGAATGCAATTTTAAACTAGTCTAGGATGCAATTTAACTCCTTTGATATGGAGACAAACGAGACATAAATATGGAAACAATTAAATATTTCACAATATCTATGTTTATCAAATTTAAAATGCAAATAATGACCCAGTCCACTTGTCCGAACATTAAAATATTTATAGAATTTAAAAAATAATTATAAAGGACACAACTTAATAATATTTTAAATCCTATTGCAAATAAAAATAGATACACTTATAGATTGTGCCGGAAATAAAAATTGCACATAGAGACACTCTTTACGAATGATATATCTACTGCAAATTTATCCAGACCACATAAAATTTACCCAATAATTCAAATCCACGAGCTTTGTTCAATCGCTCATTCCTTTACTAATGAAAAAATATAATATATCAAAGTGTGCATAGGATATGTAAAATTTAAAAATAAATATGAATTGTTACCATTGTTCACTTTACATGTGATACTTATAGACAATGAAGAGGTGCAAAGCTTCTCACAATAACAAAGTGCCTCTCTGTAACTATTAACTAACTGGGTGTATGACCTTAATTATATGCTATGAATATAATTCACAAGCCACTCACTATACATTTAATTTATTCATCAATTAATTCAGGAACTTTGCCTCTATATGCAATCCATATTCGTGTTTGAACAAGCATTCCCACGGCATAAAACTATGTAAATCTCCCAATTCTCCTTGATTTATTAATTATATCCGAATTTTTTTTCGTGGTGACATATAACCTTTCACCTGTATTCAGCCGTTTGATTCATTGCCCTATCCTTTGCATGTACCTCTCTTGTAGCTTGCTCATGCTAGCGATGACATTTCAAATGAAACAATATATCTCCAGAAACTTATCGGGTCTTCATACCTTTATATTCATTTGAATATTATGATCCCAGTTTCCATCATAAGAGGGCTCCAACTTCTGTTTGTTTTACATGGCAATTACAAAACATTTGCTCCTCCCATCGTCTTCACTATTTTCTCTTTTGATTATTTGCAAATGGTGTTGGCGAGAATCACACATGCGGGTTTCAATATTTGTCTCCTTTCACTGCTCTCGGTTCATAGTCAAAACCTTGTGTTCATTGTGTTTGATCATTCAACTCCATATTTGAGGGTCTCTAAAAAATCTTCCACTCCTTGTCTGCACGTGTTCATTCATACCTACATGCAACAAATTTAAATAAGTGTTAGAAATAATACAAAAACCACAGAAACATAACTTCCAGTTCAGGCCTCTCAGGAATCAAAGAAAACTCTATCGGACTTGGTCTTGGATAACAACTATGCTCTGTTGCACTTTAGTGTTATTGTACTTATGATATCTGAAGACTCCTTTATTTGCTACAAATCTGACATGTTGTATTTGATATATGTCACTTTGTGTGATGTTATTCAGCGAATTATTTCCTCCATGTCTATTGAAAACATCACACTAATTTCTCTTATTGCATAACTTTAATGAATACATCTTCTAAGTCTCTCTCTGTTGAAGATATCTGTGTCTTTTCAATATATCAATATGCAAATATATTGACTGCTGCTTCAATTGCATGATTGCAATTTCTCTTTTATTCATTCTTCAACTATATGTATGCTGCAGTAAGTCTTAGATCATCAAATACCTCCTTTATTTCTGCATCTCTGTAACATGGCTTTGACAGTAACCTTCATTGTTCTGGGGCTGCACTTTAATGGTTTGTCACTCATCAATGTTTCATGCTAAGAAATCCTCCATATTTAATTTCTCAATCATATTCATAACAGTGTGTCATTGGTTGAAACTACTTTATAAAGAACAACATCAAATGCATATACATCCACCTTAGGAGAGACCTCTCCAAATGTTCCAAGTAGATGTGAAGGCCAGATTGATGATGCACCTCCGACTTCAGGCTCATGTGATGAACATGTGTAAGAACCTTCAATTCAGGTAAGAACTCCTTTGTGACCAGCATATCCATTCTACTTATGGTTGCCCTCTCTCCTCGAAGTTTCTTCAAGGTAAAAAATGGAGACTGGAAATTTTAGGCTCCATCGTCATCAACATCAAAGAATACTTTACTATAATACCATGGACTGTAACGTAATTCATCCAATAAGAGACCCTGTCTCGATCAAGGTGATCTCTCTTGGCAAGCCTGATCTTTCCATTCCTAAACCACTTGAATGCTCCTCGTATCAGCCCCAAGCCAAACCTACACCACAACTATGCTTGTGGGGTCAAACATGACATAGCTTCATAACGCAATGCAAGACATTCAAGCAGTTCCATATATCGTTTCCAAAGATTACACTTGATGGTTCCCAAAACCACAGATTTGAAATCCAAGAACTTTGCCAATTCTGCGATAGGATTACTCAATCAGGTTTGGCCAACAAACGGGAATGACCTCAACTCCTCTGCACTTTAGGCTTTGCTAAACCTAGGCGGGTAAACCTTCCTTGAACCCCTAAATTCTTGGTTCAAAGCTGTTCCATAACAAATTTAAACTTTATGAATTCTTAGGTTGGCAAAATCTTCTAACTCGATTAAAATAAAAGTTATATGAATACTTGAAATGACTGAATGTTTATATAATATTTTTCAATAATTGAGTCGATGTTTGCAGGAAGGGAATATAGAGAAGGACCACCAACTTTGACTATGAACCTTATGACTACTTTTTAATGATTCTAAATGGCTAGTGCCTTGTTTACTTGGCAATAGAGATTACCACAATGAAGATTACTATGTACAACTTTATGAGACAATATACTTTAAAATATCATCAATTATTTCGGTGCTCTGAATGAAGAAAATCAATCACATATGCAATTCGATGCTAGTCCAAAATGATTCTAACTTCTTTGGTAGGAAGCCCAATTAGACAGAGATGAGGAAACACACATAAATTTCACACTATCTCTGATTATCAAACAAAGAATGCTATGACAAATCTAACACATGAGCATTGTCCGAAATAATCCAATAATCACCTTATTGATCATAAAGGACAAATCCAAATTGTATTTTAATCTCTTTGCCTTAAATAAACACAAATCGAGATCTTTTATTTATCATTAAAATAATATATAGATCAGTTTATATTAAAAGCCATGCTTTATAATCCTTATTCCTCACAAAAATCTGACCACTCCTTTATGATGCTCCCCCAATAATGTGTTCTCTTTAGACTGATCCTATTGAGCACGAAAAGCATTCACATTACCCATGTTACCTTGCTCGCTGTCACGATTATATAGCCTTTTTATTTGTATTCTGAAAATCATAATGAAAATATGCATAAATGGAGGCTCTAAAATTAATGCTCCATCAACATTGTGGCGTACTTTTATCGACACCTTACTCAGATCAATTCGCTTTACATCGTGCAACTCATGGGTGACCTCGGCTTGTTAGACTAAGGCCCCGAGGAGGACCCAGTCAAAATCCTAAGTCATTGCATCGAGCACAGAATATTGCATCCCAAGGTAAACCATTCTCTACTTTATAACTTATATGCCGATTTGATATCTTATACTGATTCACATCCTCCATAGATATTTCAAGATTAATATCTAATTTAGATTAGGTAATAACTTTGTCTGATCACAATCTTTGTCAACCTAGGCCATTGTGCACCCAGGTGGGCATCCACATTATAAAGCTTTTCGTCTGCATAGAGGTGTACCTAGATTACTGTCATGGATTCCAACATCTAAGCAAGATTATAACGCCTTATGCAAGTCATGGCAATACGTCCCCCGATTTACCTACGAGGCCATGACATTGTCCCCCACTTAAAGTAGGCAACATCCCAAGGACGACACTACTGAACTTTTAGATTTATTCAAAGACCCTTTTGCCAAATCCAGCCTCAAAGATAAGACTGTACATAGTACTCTCATTTGCACTCCATCGACCCAATTTACAAGTCCACACAATGACCTGCACTTGATTCATGTCCCCAATGAACAAATAACCTCAGATCCCATCCTTAGCAATTCTGGTTCGAACTTAGTTCTAGATCCTTCATCAAGTCCCACTTATGAAGCAACTGTCGACGCCTTTTGCTCTCCGAGAAACATTCTCATTTGGATCAACGTATTGTCTTGAAATGACCTAGGGTTGTGCGGATTTAATAGGTCCCAATCCTTAGGTGCTCCACCATGCAAAGTGATTAGAGAGTTACTCCAACCCATGTGGTATCATTCTTACTCGCTTATAGCCCGGGCAATTCTATAGCAATCCCTAGTCACTCAAGCTTCCAATTATCAACCAGCTTCCTTTGGAAATTTGTCTTAACCAAACATACATTAGAAAACCAACAATCTCATGACTCACGTTGGAACTTACAAGATGTATTAGCACCGAAACAAAACTTAGTCACCATCTGCACCTCCATGATGCATCCTGGGACCCTTACAGTAGCCTTTGAGATGACTTATGGCCATGTAACACTCCTCGATAGCTAGCCTACGAATGTCCAGTAACAAAACATCATACAAGAGCTATGCAACTCAATCGTCACTTCCAATTTGAACTGATAATGTCACAAGAAACCATTCATCCAAATTCAATTTGAATCATCTAGTGCCCTATGCTGAACCTCACTCAACACTTCCTTGGGGCCTTGGGTAGTGCCAAAGAACCCACAAGACTTGGCTCCAATCCTTGGAACTAGTCTACCTTGGATAGCCGTTACACCAACGATTGAGTTAAACTCAAGACTTGGCCCCACCTTTCCATTTACTCAAATCGTATGATCCCAATTACCTAGGCTAGTAGTGCGACATAAAGCTAAGGAAGAAAGCTTTATCACACCAAGATTGCTTATGGACTTTCCTTGACCCGTGATTTGAGCTCCTAGCCCTAGCTCTTCAAACGATTTTGCCACTTAAACATCAATAATATCGTCTCAAATTATGATGGCTCCCCACCCAGGTACACCTCCTAGCAAGCTACACATTGAGTCCTATATCCTCAACACACCGATCAAGAATGGGCTACGCCAGATATTCGTGAAGTGACTGTACTAATCTTTAGAGCGCTACCTAACATTGTGCATACACAAATCTGAATCTAATCCACTTAAAGTGTTTTTCCAAACCTTGAAGACACTTAACACCTACTAGAACCTTGCCCAGCAGCGATCCTAGGTTGACGCACATGTAATTACACAAAGAATTCCACCTCCATCACTAATCAGAATACACACTATAAATAAAGGCAAGAAAGAAGCCCAACCTCTTATCAAAATTCTGTTCACAGCTAATAATTATAACGCCCTGCATAAGTGATCACACAAGGAATTCAGTATCCTTAAGGAATCAGGATGTACACAACCTTAAGGAAATTATTCATGTTGTGCATAAATAATTTTGTGGGAGCGAATGCTGGCTTAAATGGTGACCTTTGGGGACCCAAAATGCATTCTTTGCATGGGAAGATGGCTTTGGAGAGTCGTTTACCCTTGGCTTGTAGGTTTCACGTGCTAATATTGCTAGGGGCAAAGATTAGCGATCTCATGGAGAAGGTAGTAGATCCAACGGTTCCATCCAATACAATGTGGCCTACTTCCAATACTGAAGGTTTGTGGGTTTCCTGTAGTGAAAAATGGAAAGAATGCATCTTTGAAGAATGGAGGCTCCCAAAATCACTGTCTGCTCATCTTGTGGCCTTTCTTGCTAAAGATGTCTTGAAGGTCGAGTTGGGAGTGGAAGTTTTGCAAGATGTAAATAATAATGTGGCTTTTTTGGCAAACATGGATTGAATGTGAGATTGAGAGGTTATTTGCCTAGTTTGGCAGATTTGTGTCAATCGATCTCAGATACATGGTGTCCCATACTGCCTGGTGATGTGCAGGTCTACTTCTGTGTGCTGTGATTCTTGGTGTGGTTTATAAGGTCAAGGATTGCTATAAGGTTTTGTTTGACTGTCAATGTCATGCTTCTTTTGACCCAACTACGAAAGTTTTCTTTCTAACTTTGAACTGGGTAAGATTGTCAGATCTTCCTTTACAATTCTTTTTGGGTTCTTGTTTTGGAGCAATTGTTAATTCTTTGGGGAAATTTATGTTGGTTGATGAAGGTTCTGCAGAGTATTGTCACACCACCTCTACTCATATTTTGATCGATATTGAAATATCCAAGAATATCCCTCTACTGATATCTCCCTCAACAGCAGATATGGTTGTTGAAAACAAATTGTAGATTATGAGGCTCTACCATTCTGTTGCCACAAATGTTACAATACATGCCATGTAGTTGTGTGGTATGTTGATTGCAATGCTATTTGGAGCTATCTCGCCAGCATTACTCGAGGAAAAGGTGAGCCGTGTGTAGAAGGTAATACTGGAGTGGATGCATCTAAGAAGTCATCTAGAGATAAATACAATAATTTGTCACCAACTAGGGTCCAGTCTACACCACAGACTCCTATTGATCGCTCTTTGACAAAAAAGATCGGGTCAAGACAACTTCATCTCCATGTAAGGGTTTGGATGGGAAAGATATGAGCTGAGAAAAAATTGTCCCCCTTGAAGTTGATAAAAATACTATTGGAATATGTTTGGGGCTCAGGTTGACAAGGTCTTAGAAAGTAATTGGATAGCAGTGCAGAGAAAAAGGAAGAAAAAGGAGGTTAACTTCAACGTGCGTCTTCACTCCTACGACAAGGATGAAGCAAACTCCTAAAAATGCTTTTTGGGATTTCTATTATTATTATCTTATGAGTTAAGGGGTGGTTTGTGTTGACGTTTTGTAGCTTCAGTCAAATAAATCCTATTACACAAAATTACTGAAGACACACACACACACACACACACACAATATTATGTAAGATATTTTATATATATCTAAAATATATTATTAGTATAAATTAATATAATAATATGCGAGATATTATATATATATATATATATATATATATATATATATATAAATATATTATTAGAAGAAATTAATATAAAAATATGATTCAAATATATATATATATATATATATATATATATATAAAATAATAATGAAGTTGACCGATCTCTTATAACTTATGTTGACTGACTGTCTTAATTGTTTGGCAGAATAAAACATCGTGGATGTCGTGGATTCACATCCACAATGGGTCAGATTCACTGTAGATGTGACTCCAGGGTCAAATATAAACACTGACGAGAAAAGCATACAACGAACACATAAACACACAATCATCTGGTGCCTCTTCATTTGCAGTCAATGGGTATTCTAATATTTGACTTTTAATCACTATATGAAAATCTATAACTGTTACTAAAGTCTGCAATCAGATTTATTGAATATAACATTGATCACAGTCCGCAATCAGACTTATTTAAAAGCACTATATTCAAAGTTGATAAGTGTAGCAACATTATACATATAGAGAAATAACATATAATTAATCTGATCATCATTTTTAACATGGTAGCCGAGCAGGCTTAACAGACGATCAGATCAGATTTTTGTTGACAAGATACACACATATTTTTGAAAATATTATACTTACCAAAACAGTGAATGGAATCAGACTTGAAGACAGACTTGAAGGTGCTTCAAATTTTGAAGCTTGAAAGCTGTGAATGATGCTAATACTAAGAAAGTATGAGCTAAAAACAATCATAGAAAATCCTTCTATATTTAATGAGAATGACAAAAAGAGTCAATGGGAAAAGGACAACACCAAAGCAATGGAATTATTAGTAGATGAAGTAAAAAATCATCTACTACTATTATCACAAAGACGCTGCACATGATATGTTCAAAGCCCTGGAAAACATGTTTGAGATCAACAACACTAGCAGGATTCCCGCTCTTAACTCTTTAATATTAAAATGAACAAATGAGAGATCATCAGCTCATATTCTATGAGGATAACGGAATTAAGAAACTGACTATCAACAATTGGTCACATCTATTATAGTAAAGAGTTAACTATGATAACTTTAAATGGACTCCTTGTCTCATCGGAAAACTTTAGACCAGGAATAAGTGCTCATTCCAAGCTCCCCAAATTTGATCAACTAAAAGCTGACTGCATTCAAGAAGAGTGATCTAATATCTAGAGGACTCAGTATGGAATTCACAAATGAAGACATTTAGATTCTCACCACTAATTGGAAAAGGAAGAAGGGCAAGAACTCAAATGATAAACAGCCGTTCAAGAAGCAAAGAGACTATTCTAAAATACAATGTTATAGTTCCGACAACTATGGTCACACTGCAGCAAAATGTCAAGCTTCCTTTGCTGAAGTTAGTAATTCAAACTTGGATCCAGAGAAACTTGTATTCTAAAGAACTTCAAAATATCTCAAAATTTTGTGAAACACTGGATTGAGAGGGAGTTCATTGTTCTTTACAATCATCAACACAATATAGTTACATAATGAAAGAACATAACTATCGTTGAAGTTACCAAAGCCATAATGCAAGATCAAAACTTAGAAAATTACCTTTGAGCATATTTGATTATTGTACCAATTAAACTATTTTATTAATCATGAGTGTTATTTCATTACTATTTGGGCCCTGTGTACATCACTATTACAAGGTAATTGGTAAATACTTGCTTATTAATAACAGAGACCGAAAGGTCAATTTATACAAAAGGAAGAGACGATGTTTCCTTAGGAAACGATCGTAAAGAATAGAAACATTCTATTCCAGAGAAAGCAAAAAACGAAAGCAAACTAAAGCTAAAGATATTTACAAGATAACCATTAACTAATAATAGACGTCTTATCTATTATTGTAATACCCTCCCTTAATGGTTAATCTATCTAACACACCAAGCTGTCCTCTAAATTTGACAAACTTATCAAGACCAAGAGGCTTGGTGAGAATGTCTGCAGTCTGATCTGAGGTAGGAACATACTGCAGATCTATAGTCCCGTCTTCAACCAGCCGTCGTATGTAATGACAATGAACATCCACATGCTTGGTTCGTTCATGGAAGACTGGATTCCGTGCTAACTTGATAACGCCTTCGTTATCAACAAACAGAGTAGTCGGTCCTGCTGGTGACATCTGCATATCCCCAAGCATCCGACGAAGCCAGACAGCTTCACATCCTGCCTTAACAGTCCCTCTATATTCAGCCTCTGTAGAAGAGAGAGAAACTGCCTGCTGCTTCTTGCTGGTCCATGTGACTGCACCGGATCCCAAACTGAACACATATCCAGATGTTGACTTTTTATCATCAACAGAGCCTGCCCAATCTGAATCTGTGAACCCACTGAGTTTAGGATTAGAACTCCAAGAATACAGAAGTCCATAATCAGAAGTGCCCTTCACATAACGAAGCACACGCTTTGCTGCCATCCAATGATCAGCCTTAGGAGCTGTCATAAAGCGTGAAATATAGTTGACTGCGAAGCTGATATCAGGCCTAGTAGCAGATAGGTAGATGAGGCTGCCTACTAGTTGCCTATACGTAGTATCATCAACGGAAGGAGAATCAGACTTGGCTGATAACTTGAGACCTTTCTCCATAGGTGTAGATGCAGGTTTGCAATCCTGCATTCGGAATTTGTCTAACAAGGCTCTGGCATATTTGGACTGAGAGATGAATATACCAGAAGACTGTTGCCAAACTTCAACACCTAAGCAATAATGCATGAGCCCAAGGTCAGTCATATCAAAAGACTGGCATAAGTGTTGTTTGATTCCCTGAATCAAAGATGCCGAACTGCCAGTGATGATCAGATCATCCACATAGATAACCAGAAGGATGATGTCACTGTCAGTAGTCTTGATGTACAGATTTGAGTCTGAAGAACTCCTCTTGAAGCCTTGATCACTGAGGTACGTATCAATCTTGATGTACCATGCCCGAGGGGCCTGCTTCAAACCATAGAGAGCTTTTACCAATCTGAGAACCTGATGGTCTTTACCAGCAACCTTGAAACCAGGAGGCTGCGTCATGTAGACCTCTTCATGGAGATCACCATTCAGGAAAGCACTCTTTACGTCCATCTGATGGACCTTCCAGCCAAACTGTGCTGCCATAGCTAGGACTAATTTGATGGTGCTCATCTTTGCAATAGGAGCAAAGGTCTCCTCATAATCAATGCCCTGACGCTGAGAAAAGCCCTTTGCCACTAAACGAGCTTTGTACTTATCCAAAGTACCATCTGATTTGTATTTGATTTTGTAGACCCATTTGCAGCTAATGGGTTTCTTCCCTGGGGGAAGATCAGAAAGGACCCAAGTGTTGTTCTTCAGCAGGCTCTGGTGTTCAGATTGCATGGCCTGTTCCCACTCTGGAATTCCTTTAGCCTCGGAATATGTTTGAGGTTCAAACACACTGTGAATGTTGGCCATAAGAGCAAAGTTGACAGAATCTATAGTTTTGCTCTTTTTTCGAGTAGTTCTCCCATCAATGAGCTCATCATCATGAAGATCAGCAAGTGTCTTAGCCCACCACTTAGGTCGGAGAGGAGAATGACCAACAGTAGTACTAGGAGATGCTTGATCAGCAGGATCCTGATCAGAAGAATTTGGATCAAACTCAGGTGAAGCATCTTCAAAACGAGGTGATCCTGCAGGAGAAGCCGGAGGTGGCTGTACAGGTATCACTGGCAGGACTGGAGCTGTAGGAGCTACTGGAGCCCTCCCATCAGGTGGACCTAATGGAAGCCGAACTCCCAAATCATGAACCTGCATAGGCTGGTCTGCTGGATCAGGAACAGGAGAAACAGGCATGAATGGTCCTCGCTGCTCATCAAAGACTACATCGCGGCTGTATATGAGACGAGATGTCTCAACATCAATAAGGCAGTAGGCTTTGTGAAGACTGCTATATCCAGCAAGCATCAGTTTCTGACTCTTGGCATCCAACTTGGTGCGTGAAGCATCAGGGATCCAAACAAAAGCAAGAGAGCCAAAAACCTTCAGGTGACTGATTCTGGGCTTGCGACCTGACCAGGCCTCTTTCGGAGTTTTACCTTTGACCGCCACTGTGGGTGACCGGTTCAACAGATAAACTGCAGTGTTAACTGCTTCTGCCCAAAAACGCTTCGGAACATGTCTGTGTTCGAGCATGGAACGAGCCATCTCGGTGATTGTCCTGTTCCGACGTTCAACTACACTATTCTGTTGTGGCGTGTGGGGTGTGGTGAACTGGCGTTGGATGCCATGTGTATCCAAGAAGTTGGAGAAAACATTAGAACAAAATTCCCCCCCATTGTCTGATCTAAGAGTAATAATAGATTTCCCAGACTCTTTTTCAACTAAGGGTTTAAACTTCTGAAATACAATAAATGCATCAGATTTCTTTTTAAGGAAATACACCCACATTTTTTTACTGAAATCATCTACAAACAACAGAAAATACTTGTACCCAAGAACAGAAGGAGTGGCCATAGGGCCGCAAATATCAGCATGAACAAGCTGAAGTACTTGAGAAGCTCGCCAAGAATCGCCACTGGGGAAAGGTGTGCGATGTTGCTTCCCAGCCTGACATGCGTCACAAACTCCAAGGTGTTGGGTTTGAATCTTTGGCAAACCAAGAACAAGCTCATACCGAGCAAGTTGTGAGAGATAATGCACATTTAAGTGCCCATATCGCTGATGCCAAAGTGAGCTGATGGAAGATCGCCGAGCAGCCATAGCTAAGTCCTGAGAATCACCAGAATCAGTAAGTCTGAAAAGACCATGATCCTCAAGACCAACTGCAATAGTAGACTTAGTCGCCCGATCAGTGATGGTGCACTGATGTGAACTGAAGGTGACTGCCAAGTGTGGAGAATGTCGCAGCAACTGACTGACCGAGAGTAGATTTAGTTCCATCCCTGGAACGTAATACACATCAAGGAATATGAGCTTCCTCCCAACAGACTGAATTTGAATGTTGCCTTTACCAACAACCGTGTACTCTTCTCCACCACCAAAGATAACAGAATCTGAATAAGGCTGGTAGTCAGTAAACCAGTCTCTGCGGTGAGTGAAATGTCGAGAGGCACCTGAATCAATGTACCAGGCAGATGACTGTACATGATCTGCAGGTCTTTTAGCCATGAAGGCATAAAAGGCAGATTCCACCTGCTCAGTGTGCTCTGCATTGTTCGCTTTGGGTTGCGAACCTGATTGCTTGGACTGGGCAGCTAAGCGTTTCCGACATGCAACCTTCATGTGACTATACTTGTGGCAATAGTTGCATTGAATGTTCTTCTTTTTGGTACCATCGGATGCTGGAGCAGAAGACTTCTGCTGAGATGGTTGATGAAACTTGCCCTTATCCTTCTGAAAGGATTTCGCAGCAAAGGCTTGCTCAGTGGAGGTGGAACTGGAGCTGCTACCGAACTGTTGTTTCCACCGATCTTGCTGAAGTAGCAGGGTGCAGAGATCAGTGAACTTTAGATCAACACCAGTAGATGTGATGTTGAGAGTCTCGATAAAATGCTCATAGGAATTTGGTAAACTCCGAAGAGTGATTACCACAATATCCTCTTCCTCCATCTTGCGATCGATGGCAAGTAATTGATCACGAATTTCCTGAATCCGATTCAGGTGTGCCTGGAGCGAGGTGCGCTCATCCATGACAATAGAAAACAGAGTGTTTTTCAGAAAGAAGGCTCTGCTCTTGTTGGAAGTCTCATGAAGACCTTTTAGATGTGTCCAGATTTCGGCCGCTGTCTTGCCGGATGGAATCTGAGAAAGCTGGTCATCAGCTACGGAGAGTTTGAGAAGCATTACTGCCTCTCGATTGTTCAGATCCCATGTATCTTGATTAGGACCCGAAGAAGTCGGACGCTGCTTAACACCCAGAACAAGTTGATCGGTGTTTCGATATTTGAAGATTGCGATGATGCGCTGCTTCTAGGTTCCATAATTGCGACCATTGAATTTGGAATTATGCTCGAGCAGAATATTTGTCAGAGATGCCATGGCATGTTTTTCAATGAAAAACTGTGAAAATCTGTGAAGGCACGTTCTTCGAGGCAAAAATACGGAAGACCCAGAAAAATCAGAGAATGACCCAAAAGAGAGCTCGAAAAACTCAGAAGGAATCTGCTGTTGTTTTCTAAATCCGCTGGCTCGAAAATCGAGGCACAAAAATCGAGGCACCCAGAAAAAACGGACGACAACCCAGTTGAGCTCTCGAAAAACCCACCAAGAATTTGCAAACAAAAAATTTTTTCGACCCCAAAAATTAGGGTTTCGAAAAAAAACGGCCCTAGCTGAAAAAAGCTTGAAAAAACTTTAGATTTCTTGATGAAAAAATGGTCGAATCTGCTTCCCAGAGCACGATGACAGATTGAGACGGCTAAGAGCATGAAGATTTGATACAGAAACATGCAGATTTTCACCCCAAAAACGCGAGTCTTCAAAAAATGGCCACGATTTCCACGCGATTTGCAGACCCGTAATTCGGAAATTTCTCCAAGCAGAAAAACCCTAGGTGGGTGTTTTGGAGAAATTAGCTGAAATAATTTTGGAAAAATTTAAACAAATAATTTCAAGAAGAAATTATAAATTTTTCCGAAAAAATTTAAGTATTTAGCTCTGATACCATATTACAAGGTAATTGGTAAATACTTGCTTATTAATAACAGAGACCGAAAGGTCAATTTATACAAAAGGAAGAGACGATGTTTCCTTAGGAAACGATCGTAAAGAATAGAAACATTCTATTCTAGAGAAAGCAAAAAACGAAAGCAAACTAAAGCTAAAGATATTTACAAGATAACCATTAACTAATAATAGACGTCTTATCTATTATTGTAATAATCACAAGGATGAGGAAGTGACGAATTCCAAATGATTATCACTTGTATTTGTAAAAGTTATTGAAAGGAGACGATCTTACAATAACTTAATCTTGTATTGTGATGGATATCTTATGATGTCTAAGCAGATCATAATAGATTATATCTTGTAAATCCATCAACTAAGAGATAGATATCGCCATGTAGTTATCTATGAGCTGTATTGCATAGATATGTCATGGTGGATTAACATCCTTAAATAAACCATGAATATAATGGTTCTATGGTAAGTATCATTGAGGATATGTGTGCACATACTGTACGGATAGTTTGAGTGCTTGGTGAATATCACACGGCTTGATATTCTGAGACTATTAGTCAAAGTACTTGGTGAATATATCATGCGACTTGATATTCTGAGGCCATTACTCCTGATATCATGAGATGATATCTAAATGGTGATTATCTTCTGATCAAAGCTATTCTTAAAACAAGCCATTCTTGATATTACATTGAGGTAATATCAATTCTTGTGTTAATCCTCCTTAGCTAAGAGGGAGTGTTGATTTTTTTGCAGCTTCAGTCGGATAAATCCTATGAGATTAAACCACTGATATATATATATATATATATCACATAATAATTATATATATGTATGTGTGTTATATCTAAAATATATTATTAGAAGAAATTAATATAATAATGATTCAAACTTCAAAGATATTATACACACACACATATCTATGTATCTATATATATAACTACATAATCAAGTGTTATTATATTAATCAAAATAATAATGAAGTTGACCGATCTCAGATAACTTATGTTGACTGTCTTTATTGTTTGGCAGAATAAAACATCGTGGAGGCGCATCCACAATGGGTTGTCACTCTACGGTGGAGTTGTGACCCACCATGGATGTGACTCCACGATTGAATATAAATATCTAAACCCTGTGATGGAAAAAACATTCAACGAACACATAAACATAGTCTTCCGGTGCCTCATCTTTTGCAGTCAACGGGTATTCTAATATTTGAAATTTAATCAGTCTGAAAATATGTAAGTTTTACTAAAGTCTGCAATCAGACTTATTTAAAAGCATTATATTCAAAGTTGGTTAGTGTTTCAACATTATACGTATAGAGAAATAACTTATATCTATAATCAATCGGATCATCAAACAGTTTGGTTTGGGGGATCTCTTATGTTTGGTAAACAATTAGCTTGTGATGGTAAAGGCCGGTTTTCAGCTGTTCCAATTAACAAATTTAAATCTATTTTTAATTTAATATATGGGCGCAACCCCTTGCTACGGTTTGCCTACAAAAAATTTGTGCAAGAAACTGCGTGCAACTAAAAAATAGTATTATACAATTGTGCTCGGCTTTGGTGAAGGACATGATGGGATTAACAATTTTCCTTTGTTCATTTCAGAGTTATCTCAAATTTCCTTCTTGAGGTGGAAACATAAGGGAGACATTTTTGACAGTGCAAGACCTGCTCTAGGTGGACTATGAAGAATCCCAGCTTCTTCAGTTGGATGAATGATTGAAGTTGTAGAATTAATTCTAGAGAGTTGATTGATAAAGGTATATTAGTACTTGAACGGAAGGATTTGTTTACATGCAACATTCAGTATAATATATACTTGGTGGGAAATAACATTCTAAGAGAATAAATTATTATTTTGTGTGGTGGTACTTTTAGGAGATATATTACAAAGACTCAACAAATCATAGTTAAATAGAATTCATTAGTGGAGAAGTTCGTATCCATTAGGGGTTGCTTTTTATTTTTGATAGAGATTCAAACTGCAGGTGTTATCATGGCATGTGTGCATCACTTCGGTGTAGCAGTGACTGTAGAAGGCCACCAAAATTTCGAAGCACTGAAGCCAACATATATGTTTGTATAATTATTGGAATAAAGAGAGTGAATTTGAGACGAACAATAAAAAGCAGTTTAATTTTATAATGCATGAATAAGATTTGTCGGGAACTTCATTAATGGTTGGGTGCAAAACTATTGAAGACAATAAGTGTTAATTATCCAGTGCTTGTTTGTTATAGTTCGCGGATTCTTTATTTCCCACAACATCACAGGTGAGTATTTACTGTGACCGACATCTGCCTGTTGGCATCAAAGTGTTTGCAATGAATTTCCTTATTGCAGGTTGATGCTGTATATATATATATATATGTGTGTGTGTGTGTGTGTGTGTGTTGGCATGGTCATTAGGAGAAATTGAGAGTTGTTGCAGGAGAATTTAATCTTTTAGTCTAGGCATTGTGTAATGTCCCAATTTTTATTGTCTTAATTAAGCTAATTAATTAAGTGGTCCTAAAAGAATATTGCAAGAACTTATTTAATTATTATATTAAATGACCCAAGTTATAAAATAATAAATAATGTCGACTATTTACTAATCCTTTGGGAAACTCCTTTGAGCCCTTTACTAGGTCGAGTTTGGCATACTTGTAGCTATGGTGAATTTGATGTTTTCTTGTATTTGCGAATTTCAGTTGGAGTTGAACACTGTTGTAGTTTCAGAGGTGCCAGGGCCTCCCTATTCTTTATTTATAGTTTCAGTGTAATTCCACACCCTAGTCTTTTGTTGGAGATATTGCTTCTAGTGTTTCACATTGTCTTTCATTGTAAGATCTATCTGTAGTGTGTGGAAATATAATTACAAATATCTAGTTCTGTAGTGTTGGTGTATATTCTGTGTTGATGACTCATTCCTATATCTGCAATAATCTTATTGACGTAGGAATTAGCTTCGATTAGATCCTTTGTTGGAAGTAACATTTTCATATAGAGTGTTTGGAACTACACGACCTACTTTTCTGCAAGAGTGAAACATTATTGTACAAAGCTGAAGCATGCTAAATGCCATTTCTTGAGGGTTGAAGGTGCCAAAAGTACTTTGCCCTTGGTTTGTTTTTCTCTTGGGTACTTCCCTTTGGTACTTAGCTCTTTGGTGTTTCCCTTGGGTACATGCCCTCAAGTATTTGCCCTCAGGTACTTCCCTTGGGTACCACCCTTGAATACTTTGCCCTCAGTTACTTCCCTTGGGTACTTTTCCCTCATGTATTTGCCCTCGGGCATTTCCCTTGGGTACTCTTTGCTCTTAGGTATATGGCCTTTGGTATTGTCTTGTAAATGAGTGTTGGTACATCATAGTGGCACATGATGTGTTGTGGAAATTCAGGTATTGCGTAGTTTGGTACTATTTATGTGTGTTTTATGACCCATCGAACAATAGAACAAAATAACAAAATATGTTATCCTTTCTTGAATAAAGTCTCGTGTATGCTAAGATTACAATAAGATCATACGATACCTCCAAGGTTCCTTCAATGTTAATTCTTGAGTGTGGATAAGCTGGATGGTTGATGTGATTTATTGATGACCAAAAGGGTCCTTACACCTATTTATTCAGATTCATTTCAAGTCATACTGGATGTGGGAGCTGCTCAAAGGTTTGCAATGAAGTACTTTTTGGAGTTTCACAAAATATGCAGAAATAAAATAGGATAGGGTTTAGGAGTTCTATTCTAATCCTAATGGCAGTGATGACAACAGATATTACCTTGGTGGGTAAATTCCCTAACTTACCAAACTCTACTTCGCCACGTTATACTACAACTACACATGAATTGGTGCAATCTTTAAGGGTTATGCAAGAGATTTTCATACCACCACATCCGTCATAAAGAACAATGTACATGAATGATAAAAGTTAAACATATGCATGAAAGGTGTTCAGGCTAACTTTGCACTATGATTTGGAATCATTGAAATGTCAAAAGTATGAACCAACAAAATTCATCAAGACACCATCATTTTCTCCATTGCAATCACAATACTTTGATTAAACTAAACTTATTCTAAATGAGGGAATTTAAGAGAACGAGCAATCACCAAGACACGTCAAGTATTCACCAAGCTTCAATGAAAACTCTACTATCTCAGTTTCAGTAAATTCTCCTTTACAAATGAGAAGTGAGGCATTTATATAGGTCCTCGATTACAACAGGTGGCCCAGATGAAAATAATAATTGATGGCCCAAACCATGCCACATCAACCCTAATAAGGGTTAGGGCAAATGAAATATACTTATATTAATGCAATAAGAATTCCACTTCTGTAGTGGGTAATAAATGCCCACTACGCATGCTTGTTTGTGAAGGGAGTGGGGTGCAATAAATGAGCACCAAGCACACAACGATTTAAATCACTAAAATGTCAAGAGTATAAACCAAAGGAATTCATCAAGACACCATCTTCTCCATTGTAATCACAATACTTTGACTAAACTAAACTTAATCTAAATGAGGGAATTTAAGAGGACAAGCAAGCACCAAGACACGTCAAGTATTCACCAAGCTTTAATGAAAACTCTATTAGCTCAGTAGCTCATACCAACAATCTCAGAAAACCCTCTTTGACAAATTAGAAGTGAGGCCTTTATATAGGTCCTTGATTGCAATAGGTGGCTTGGATGAAAACAATAACCGATGGCCCAAATTGTGCCACATCAACCCTAACTAGGGAAAGAGAAAATAAAAGGAATCTATACTAATGCAATAAGGAATCCACTACTATAGTGGGTAATAAATTCCCACTACACATGGTGATTTGGGAAGGTAGTGGGGCACAATAAATGACCACTAAGCACACACCCACTATGCAATAAATGCATCTAGAAGACATGGAACCTATCCAACACCATCTTCAATTCTTCTATGGAATGCTTGGTGCCGATTCTTCCTTGAATTCCATAACCACAATTGCTCTTTTTGGCTTTCCTAAACTTCCCTTCGAATCTAGTAAATGTTTTCTGAGTGGTGTGCATGGTATTCGAGAAGATGGAGAAGTTCTCAAAATCATCTCTTTTGAAAACATTTAGATGAAAGAACTTCTCCAACACGACTTTCAAATTGTCCATTGTCATTTCATCCTCTACCAAGCTCTGTGACAACAAGGATGCAACTATATTGGACCCCCTTTGCTTGATGTTGTCAACAACATTTTTTCATCGAGCGAATTCCTTGGTGAAGCTGTCAAACATTTCCTTGGTTGTAAGCACTACATTGTACCATTGAAGGAAATCATAGACATCCCCTTCGTTGATAACTCCACCATCAATCAATGCTTGCTTTGGGGTCGCCATCAAATTTTGCATATCGGAAATCATTTCATCTTGGTAGATATGCCCATCTTCCCATGATTCGTCCATGCACTGGATCTTGGAGAGTACAACTAATGCCCTACTATGTACTTGCACCAATTCTTTCGCATGTTTGAAGGCTTCTTCTTGATTACTTTCAATCCAAACCTTTGCACCTTGAGCAGTTTTCTTCTTGTTGTCAATATCGTCTATTGCTTTAGCTGAAACACTCGTCATAGGGACAAATAATGGAACTCTCTCTCTTACTGGATGAGGCAAGTTAATGTATTGACACAAGGCTTTGATTTCTCTTTTCAGTTTCCAGTATCCTTCTTCCAACTTCAACCTATATTTTAAAGCTTGAGTGGAGTCATCAAATTCCTCTATGATTTGCTCACGGAGGCATGACCAAGACTGATTCCCGTGACATGGTACTCATCTGGAGTGATCTGGTCCTTACCCTTGTTAGCTTTAGGAGTTGCAATCTGCGAAATCTTGTACCCTGATTCTCCTTTGACGACCTTAGTGAACCTCTTTGCTTTCCCTTGCTCTTCGGATTGGTTGACTTGATCCAAAATTTCTTGCAATTCAATTGTGGGACCAACCTTCTTTTCTCGACAATTGAATTTTCTGTTTTAACTATTTTGGAATGGGTATGCTTTGGTCTCCCACCATCATCATAAATTGTCTTTCCTTTGGACCACTTGAATGTTGATCTCCTCTTACCCTCCTGGACCACCCATTGTCATTTCAAGAGCTGCAACCTCTATAGTTGGAGTTTCTTCTGCTGCAGGAACTTCTTTTTCTTTTGGACCAACCTCAGCCTCCATTTCTCGCTCCAAGATAGCAGCCATACTTTCCTCTGTAACCATATCTTGATCTTTTCCTTTCCCTTGTGCAGATTTGTCATAGGTATTTATACTCGGTATGTCATGTATTGGCCCCGCCAAATTTTCTTCTTGCTCAAATCTCCTTATGCCTGTCATCACTTCCTGCCTTTCAAATGTTTCTATCTCCTGGACACTGGGAGTGTGACTCAAAGAAGAGGGATCATTTCTAGATTTATGCTTCTATCGAGGCTCTTAGACGTCTGACCTAGTCCTCGGATGCTTTTCTTGAGCTACCTCTTTCCCTTTCTTACTTTCTACACCTGATGGAGTTTCCCTTTCGTCAATTCTCCCTCCAGATATTTTGCTTGGTTCATCCTTGTGTGGTCGGTGGCCTATTAGTCTATATGTAAATCCATTTGGTAGCACGACTAGTTTATTGAGTTTACGTTCAATCGAGCACTTTGTAAAATCCAAGATCAACTTTGATAGTAGGTGGAGATCTCTGACTTCCTTCCTTTGCCATTCACATGGATGAATGACATTCTTTAGAGGGAATCCCTTTTGCACTACATTTGGATCCTCCTCCATCAGATGAGGAACTTGGAATATGTTGCATGCTTTAACGATGCTTAAGGAGAGTCTGGCTTCGATAATAGGTTGAGATCTGTGACGACCTTCCTTTGTCATTCGCATGGATGAATTGCACTCTCTAGATGGAAT
This sequence comes from Cupressus sempervirens, assembly GCA_028749045.1. Taxonomy (NCBI): domain Eukaryota; kingdom Viridiplantae; phylum Streptophyta; class Pinopsida; order Cupressales; family Cupressaceae; genus Cupressus; species Cupressus sempervirens. The sequence goes on from CM053787.1 coordinate 201,767,301, forward strand.
CCCTTTCGCACTATATTTGGACCATCCTCCCTCTGATCGGGAACTTGGAATATGTGGCATGTTGTAACCATACTTAACAAAATTAGAAAAAGGATGCATTCAAGACTGTCATTAAGCATGGTTAGAACATGCATGCAACATATTCCAAGGATCAGATGGAGGAGGATCCAAATGTAGTGCAAAAGGGATTTCCCTTCAGAGAGTGTAATTCATCTATGTGAATGGCAAAGCAAGGAGGTCACAAATCTCAACCTACTATTGAAGCCAGTCTTTGGATTTTACAAAGTGGTGGATTGAATGTAAACTTGCTGAACTAGTTGTGCCAGCAAATGGATTTACATATAGATTAATTGGCCACCGACCACTTAGGCATAAACAACCAAGGCAAATATCTAAAGGGAGTATTGAAGAAAGGGGAACTCTATCAGAAGGTGTAGAAAGTAGGAAAGGGAAAGAGGCAACTCAAGAAAAGCATCCAAGGAGTAGGTTAGACATCCAAGAGCCTCAACAGAAGAAGCATAAATTTGGAAATGTTCTCTCTTCTCCGAGTCACACTCCCTGTCCAAGAGATAGAAACAGTTGAAAGGTGGAAGTGGCAACAAGCATAAGGAGATTTGAGTGAGAAGAAAATTTGCTGGGGCTAGTACATGACAGACTGAGTATAAATGCCTATGAAAAATCTGCGCAAGGGAAAGGGAGAGATCAAGATATGGTTACAGAGGAAAGTTTTGCTGCTATATTGGAGCAAGATATGATGGAGGTTGAGGCTGGTCTAGAAGAGGTAGAAGTTCCTGTAGCAGTGGAAGAGATTCCAATTATAGAGGTTGTAGCAGTGGAAGAGATTCTAATTATGGAAGAGATTTCAATGATCAATAGATTGTAGCAGTCAAGAGGACTGTGATTCATGAATATACCTTGTGACTACGTGATTTTTAATGGGCCTACCTCCTTGTGTACATCATGAGGAAGTGCCGACTTCCAAATGATGTCACTCATATTTGTAGAAGTTATTGAAAAGACGATCTTTTACTAGCTTAATTTTCTATTATGATCGATATCTTATGATGTCTATGCAGATCATGATTGATTATACTTTGCTTAGTGGATGTTTATATGGTAAGTATTATGAGAATGTGTGTGCACATACCTTATAAACATTTTTGAGTAGATGGTGAATGTTATTGATATTATGGAAGACCATTACACAGAATGCTCGGTGAATATCACACTTCTTGATGTTCTGGAAGGCCATTACTCAAAGAGTATTCGGTGAATATTGAATGTCGATATTCTGGGAGGTGAATAGTCATGATATCATATATGATATAAACACTTATTGAGTACTCAGTGGATATTAAATGTCGATATTCTAGTAGACCAAGACTCATGAAATCAAATGTGATATCAAATTTGGTGGATTTCTTATAATTAAATATATCCCTAATCTTGTTGACATGATATTACATTGAGGTAATACATGTGTTTATCCTCCCTAGCTAAGAGGGAGTGCTGATGTTTTATAGCTTTAGTTGGATAAAGTAAAAATATATATAATTATATATGAGATAACATACACACACACATATATATATATATATATATATATATATATATATATATAAAATTTATTGTCTAATTAACGAATAAACATGTCCCTTGAAGGGCCATGTCTCTTCGTGACTTATATTCATTATAGATATAAGAGAGAAAGCTGCCTTTGGAAAATATATAACTTGAAGGCAATATCATTACATTTGCAGCAATATCTGAATTTCAACACTTTTCTTTCCCCTGACCCTAATTAGGGCTGATGTGGCATGATCTGGGCTATCGGTTATTGTTCTCATCCAGGCCACCTCTTGTAATCAAGGACCTATATAAAGGCTTCATTTCTCATTTGTAAAGGAGGATTTTTTGAAATTGGTGCTATGAGCTACTGAGATAGTATAGTTTTCTTTGGAACTTGGTGAATACTTTCGTGTCTTGGTGCTTGCTTGTTCTCTTGAATTCCTTCATTTAGATTAAGTTTAGTTTAGTTAAAGTGTTGTTATTGCAATGGAGAAGATGATGGTGTCTTGATGAATTCCTTTGGTTCATACTTTTGATGTTTTAGTGATTCTAAATTGTTGTGCAAAGTTAGGCTGAACCCGTTTCATGCATATGTTTAACTTCTATCATTCATGTACATTGTTCTTTATGATATATGTGGTGGTACGAAAATCTCTCGCATAACCCTTGAAGATTTTACCAATTCACGTGTAGTTGTAGTATAACTTGGCGAAGCAGAGTTCGGTATTATGGAGTTTATCCACCAAGGTACTATCTGTTGTCATCACTGCCCTTAGGTTTAGAATAGAACTCTTAAACCGTATCCTATTTTATTTCTGCATATTTTGTGAAAATCCAAACAGTACTTCATTGCAAAAAATTTAAGTAGCTGCCACATCTAGTATGACTTGAAATGAATCTAAATAAATACATGTAAGGCCCCTTGTGATTGTCAGAAAATCACACCAACCACTGAGCTTATCCAGTCAAAAATTGTTGTTGAAGGAACCTTGGAGTCATTGTATGATCTTATTGCGATCTTAGCATACATGAGACTTTATTCAAGAGAGGATAAGATATTTCAGTATTTTGTTAACATGTTTGGTGGGTCATAAAACACACAACAACAGGTACATAACACTTCGTGCCATTTACTCCAACCCATAGAAGATATATTCCTTTTTCTAGTGGAAGTGGCTGGACTTATTGCACATGGTGTTCTTCATACCCGCTGTTCATCCTGTATGGGAATGCTTAGGTCATGAAATGAACTTTTGGAGTACGTTACAATCACGTGATAATTCCAGCACAAAAACAATCTGGATAATATTCAGTGCCAATGGTAAAGGTCAATTCAGGGGCTGTTTTAGGTTTATAGATGTGCATCCTCGGTAAAGGATTGCAGACTGTTGATACATCTTCAGTCTTTGGATGATGTGAGGTCAGAATTATTTATGTTTCTTTTCTTAGCAAGTTCCTATTGAAATTACTCTATTAAGCAGATGAATGTTTATATGAGTTGAAGGATTTTTGGTAGTTTCTTTTCAAACTGATGTGCACCTGAAAGTAGAGTAAAACCTTATAAAATTAAATACAGAAAATCTGCATCCTGCAACACTTGGAATACATTGAAACTGTTAATCAAAATTGTAAAACACTAAGAGAGAGTACAAAAGATCGTGGATTGAACTGGACTAATGATATTACAATGGTATTATATCTATGCATCTTGCCAGCCTGATGGTGTTGGGGAATCAATGTAGTATGAGCGAAAAACATGCTGGTCATTACTACCGTAAGGGCAAGAAGTTGAGGACAGGGCAATAGATACAAGCTTTGGAAGTGAGCATGAAGAGATGCACAGTTCCTCTGCTTGCCTATTAGGAGATTCTATGCATCATCCTTTCCGATAAGAATACTGGTGGGATAGAGGAGTAACTAACAATGTAGTTAGTGAAAATCTCGTAGTGAGATGAGAATATGACAAGAATTAGTCCTCTTTATTCATATATTCTCTCCAATACTTCCGGTCATTTAGTGGTGACACAACAGTTCGATCCTTATCCACTCAGTCTTGAATTGACTAGGTCACACTCTGTTACAGTTGAAAAATCTCTGCGTTAATCTTTCCTTAAAACTCCTTCATTATGAAGACATTCCCACTCTTAACGAGGACACAGCCGAAGACACAATCTGGATGAAAATAATTTGGACCTCTCCCATGTCAAAGAACCATAGTTCCCAGAATCTTAGAGTCCTGACGAGTTCCAAGTTGAGACACCCTAGCTAAGTTCTAGTGACCCATGACTCCCCTGAAACTCAGCTCAGGCAAAACTCCCTAGAAACCTTCCTGTAGAGTTTTTGCCAAGTCTGTGCTAAGTCCAGGTTTGGGAGCTATGCAAAGAAAAGTTCCATGACCTGCTTGATTGTCTTCATGCCTTTTCTTCATTCCCTGTGACCATGAGGACTTCAATCTCAAAATCTTTGCATTGTCAAATCACCTTATGCTACTTCAAAGAAAAGGCTCATGCCAAATATTAGTATTCTCATGGAGATAGTATGGAAAAAAGGGCGATCAACAAGAAGGGTTCCTTCCCAGCAAATCATGATTGATTGTTTTGCAATTTGGAACCCCCGTCACCTGTTGAAGTTGGAGGGAGAGCTTTCTCTTCAAAATCTTTGCAAGAAAGGCTTCACTGTCTCACCTCATAATCTTTGTTTGAATCAGAGGAATCTAGTGCAACACAGTCTCATCTCTTGCAAACAACCTTTTAGTAAAACTTATAATAGGCACAAAATCCATTTTGCTCTGAGACCATATCAGAGAATCACAAGATGCCTCAATTTTAAGAGTTGGCATTTATACTTGTACAGCATGATATTGTTGGAACTCATGATTTCCAGAAAAATAACAAGCTAATAACACCCACCATCCTAAGTAGTATAATAATGTACAACAAAGCCAACCAAAGATAAACAAATCAAACTAATTAGATATGTGACAGTGATGATAATGGCAACAGTTTTCTGAAGATATACAGTACAGTGTTTGTGTAATGTTATTCAGGTATCGTTCATTGATGACGATTGTTTTTTAAATAATTGAAGTCTGCATCTTTATTTTACCAAAAAACAAAATTCATGAACCAAAAATATACTAGTGTTGTTTGCCATGGCATGTGTTTCATGTTGTCTCTATAGGATTTATAAACATTTTTGCTTGCCATATAATCTGAAGTTACTGGGTGGAGTCCAGGGATGGATGCGGGTATGCGGATCTGGTATATGGATGTGATAGTTTTTTGGTTTGGATGCATTTGTGTACATTTAAATACATACACATATACATCTGTATTCTATATACAAAAAAGTTAAAGAAATATACAGAGTTGTAAAACTAAATCATTTGATTGTATGATACGATATTAAATGCCAAATAATAGATCAAAAATATGTGAATTAGCAATATCCGTAAATGCATATGCATCCAGACTGCAGGCGGCACATCCTGCAATGTAGCATATAGTACAGGGTTTAAAATTCTATATTATCTTAGCAAATGATTGTGGGTCATACTATGGTAATTTTTGGAATCCCTACGATATGGCATTTTAGTTCTCCACAGGAACCATGCTATGCAAATTAAAGCGAAGGACTGGAAATAAGAGCATGAACTCTGTTTCTTAATCTGAGTGCATAGTTTTAAAATGGGTTTCTTGTGAGGCCAAGTGATAGTTCTTACATGCTAGATATTGGTGGTGAAAGAGCTAACCTGCATGCCTGCTGTGGGGTAGTATGATGTTGATGTTGTAATATTGCGACAGTGACTCTAGTCTGTAAGGTTTAGGATCATGGTAATGTGTATTTAACAATTTACTCATATTCAATATTTTACATTGTAAATCATTGTATAGTCTTAGTAAATATGAATTGCTTGGATATCATAAAGATGACTTACTGGATATGTTGTTACAGTTGGCATGATTTGGCAATGGTGTGTGAAAATCAGCGACTTAAGCGTGCAAAAAAGAAGAGGGAACCTTACTATCCCTTGGTAAGTGTTCTATATACGATTCTTCTCATTATTTCTAAGGATTGCAAACTTCAATTAATAAATGAAGCTTGTCTTTGCATATGAAATAAGAATCTTGATTCGTCACATCATTAATTAATACGACACGCTGAATGACCGCTTACAGTGAGTTTGTTTGATTGCAGTGGAATCATATCAATAATAGGACACAACGGGAGGCTTACTATTACAATTGGCATACTTATTTCCCTTAAGTTTCAATCTAATTATAGTTTGCAGCTGAAACATAAGGACATTCGATGAATGTTGTGTTTCGATCAAGATGCTAACTTTCCCAAGATCCGCTTTTAAGTCATATACATACTCTACATATCGATGATGTTTGTATCCATAATTTTTTGAACTATCCAGCGAAAAATGTGGGTAGGCATCAACAAGTTCAGTGATCTGTAGCTAAATAATTTGGTAATAGATTGCATAAATAGTAAAAATATTCATGAATAAACTGGAACTGATTATAATTGCTCAATCTACTAGAATAATTCAAATAAACAGCATACATATACTTGCTAGAATGACAAAACACAACTTTTTGTGCAAAATACAGCTATGGATGAGATTGCTTTAAGTGTCAGAGGATTTGTGCTTGGTGATCCCTTGAATCCGATCAGTACTGAATATACTAGAATATTTCAAATAATCAGCAGACAAATACTCGCTAGAATGTCAAAAAACAACTTTTTGTACAAATTACAACTATGAATGAGATTGCCTAAAGTGTTAGATGATTTGTGCCCGGTGATCCCCTGATTCCGAGGGTTTTCCTTGAACTGGTAGTTTTTCTTCTCAAGCTGTAGGAGAAATCGTAGGAAAATTGGCTGTGACTTTGAATGCAATCTATCACTTAATTATAACAGCTGGAGGGCCCACTTCAGTGCCCAAAATTCAACAACCTAACCCCATAAAATAATATTTATTAATTCTGTCAAGCTCCTCAAATAACTTCCATGTTGTTATGAAAATAAACTTACGACTCCTCATAGATGGCCATTACTTTTTGCTACCATAATTAAATTTATTTATTCGTCTTTCTTTGGTGCAGAAAATAAGAATTGGGCTCACATAGGCCGATTTGACTAAAGGGGGACATTAACAAAATACTGTTGGCCAAGTAGAATGCTTGTGAACATGTTTGAAAAGCTCTAGCTACTGTTGAAAGTTTTTCATTATCCTTGTATTACAAAATAATTGGAAAATATTTGCTTGTTAATAATAGAGACCGAGAGGTTAATTTATACAAGAGACTAAACTGTGTTTCCTCAAGAAACAATTGTAAAGAATAGAAACATTCTCTTCTAGAAACATAAAACTAAGTATTAGAAATCTTCTAATATTTACAAAAGATTACAATAGATAACCATTAGATACCAAACAAAGATAATAGAAACTATCTTTTATTGTAATACCTTGTATGTATTTTGAAAGGTTCTTTTCTGCAAACTCAATAATTTCTCGGTTCTTGCATGTGATGTTCCAACTCATGGCCCCCATAATTAAATTTATTTAATTTTCATTATCTTTCATACAGAAAATAATGGTTGGGTTCACATAGGCCAATATAACTAAAAGGGGACATTACAACAGGTATAACATTGTCCTATGGTTAATGTTTGTGCATGTAAAGATTCTGCAACTTCTTTCTATCAGACTTTTAATACTTATTTCCTTGGTTGCTGATTCTTCTTACTGAGATCCGAATATAGATGAAATCTATATTTGTAAATTCTGATATTTGTATGCAACTGCAGGTAGAATAGTATAATAATCTCCTTAAGAAAACAGTCATAGATTTGAAGGACTTGAAGAACACTTAAAATTCCTTTTATCTCAGACACAAGAAGGAAGAATCGATAGTTTGATTTGATTTGATTTGGAGAATATATTAAATGCTGCTAAATAGTGAACAATGGTGCTTGTAGGAACAGACTGAACTTTTTGTGTTGTGTGTTCTACAAATCTGCATCATTATTCCCCTAAATATCTAAATCAAGGGATGTCGCCATCCAGGGGCATGTCACAATCCTTGGTTGGCTTTGACAACCCTTCTTATGGATCGACATCTTCAGAACAGGTTAGAATTAACACTAACACACTCTTGTATTAGTTTAGAATTCATTTTGTTCATGAAAAGTCGCCACCTAACATACTAAGGAGAGAGACATATAAAGCCATCAAGATATTTAGCATAAGAAGATTCAAGTGCGTCCTGCACTTCAGAATCTGTAGATTATCATGTTAATATTCAACACTTGCTCTTAACTTGATAATCATACAAAGAGATATTATATCTAGCAACATCAATATAGATTAATAAGCAAGAATTAATACTCTAGATCTGTCTAAATTTTCTTAGTATGTGGTATTATAGAACACATAATACACTATCATATTACTAAACTTGTGATATGACAAATCATTGCTACTAGTGATAAAGCACAAGTTGCGACTCATAGAAACTGGTATTTCTATATCACAACGAGATCTTGAGTTTGAGATCTACCAGACTACAGGATAAATTTGGAGAATACTAAGATTCTTCCTTTATCCAATTTGTGACCCATGAACATAACAATGTCAACATCACAATATGATCTAAAACTCATCTAGATCTTACAGTAAAATCTACTGTTTAGTATATTATCTAATAGATTGTCATTTATCATAATGTCTTTTATACAAGTGTTCATTATTTCAGAGATCGTCACCTCTTTAAATAATGATTACAAATGGTGGAGCCCATAACAATCAATAGGTTGACAAAAAATTATTTTATTAATAATCAAAAGAGTACAAATGGATTACAACTCAACCATACCAAGTGTCTTGAAATGTTCTATCTTCACTCTAGATAGAGGTTTGGTGAGTATGGCTGTTGTCTGCTTTGTAGTGCAAATGTATTTCAATTTTACAAAATTCATGTCTATGATATCTCTTACATAATGGTAAGCAATTTCAATATGCTTGGACTTGTAATGGAAAATTGGATTCACTGAGTGTTTGATGGAACTCTGATTATCACAATGAATAATCGTAAGATTCATGGCTTTCTCAAATAATCTTACAAGTAACTTTCTTAGCTAGATTGCTTCACGAGAGGCCATCGCTGTTGCAATGTATTCGTTTTATGTGGAGCTCTGCGCTATTGAAGATTTCTTTTTGCATATCCAAAATATCATAGCTAATCTTAAATTGAAACATCCTGATTGGCTTTTCGTGTTTTTAACACTTCCACCCCAATTTGAGTCAGTGAATCCATGCAAGTCTAAAGCAACTTTCTCATATTTGAGTCCATAATTAAGAGTGCCTTGTAAGTATCTCATAATGTGTTTAACTGCGACTAGGTGAATCTTTTTATGACTTAACACATCAATTGCATAACAAATATTTGGTCTTGTATTTACTAAGTACATAAGAGACCCAATCATCTGTCTGTAGAGAGTAGAATCTATGGATGGTGATTCTGCAGTTGCTTTCTTAAGTTTATGTAGATTAGTCTCCATAGGAGAAGACATAGGTTTGCAATTCCACATTCCAAATCTCTTTAAAATATCTGATGTATACTTTCCTTGATTTAGTATGATATTGTTAGAATTCTATTGTATTTTCAGTCCTAGGAAGTAATGAAAGGAGTCCCAAATCTTTCATCTCAAATTCTCTAGTTAGATTTTTCTTGCACTGATCCATGAGATGATCATCACTTGTAATTAGTAGATCATCGACATACAGTACTTGAATCACAATATCATTTTTATCTCTTTTATAATATAAATTTGGATCAACTTCATTTATGGAGAATCCTAAGCTGGTGAGATACTTATCAACTCTTTCATACTAGGCCTTGGGAGCCGGTTTAAGCCCATAGAGAGCTTTCTTGAGCCTGCAAATAAAAGCGTTAGGATCATGAGTTTCAAATTCTTCAGGTTGCTTCAGATATACTTCTTCTAAAATTTTTTCATTTAGGAATGTCGTTTTTACATCCATCTGATGTACCTTCCATCCCTTTGATGCGACAATTGCTAAGACTACTTTTATGAAGGTATATCTGGCAACAGGAACAAAGGTTTCTTCATAATCAATCCCTTTTTTTTAAGAAAATCCTCTGGCTACAAATCTGGCTTTATACTTCTCAATACTACCGTCAATAGCATGCTTTATTTTAAATATCCACTTGGAAGAAACAACATATTTTCCTTTAGGTCTTGGAACATTTTCCAAACATCATTTTTCATAATAGATTGGTATTCTTTTGTCATAGCTTCTTTCCAAGCTGAATGTTTAATAGCATCATAAAGATTGGTTGGCTTTATTTTGGATAAATCACTCATGTTTGCTGTATAACCAGAGAATCTTTTAGGTCTTTTTCTTTCTTTGACTGTTTCAACTGTTTTTAGGGCCCAAAGTGGTCTTTTCTTTGAATTTTCTTCAAGGTTCATATTTTGAATTTCATCTTCGATCTCTTCTAAGTTCTCCCTCTGGGATCTAGATTCACTATTTCTTTCGAAATTAGATAAAGGAGAAGGTTCATCAGAACTTATGGCTCTTTTGAATGCAAAATCTTCTTCAAAGATTACATATTTTCTAAGTTCAATAGTTTTCTGTCCAGGTATGAAAATTCTATATGCTTTAGAAATTTCACCATACCCTACAAAAATACCTTTCCTCCCAGAGGGTTCTAACTTGGTTCTCTTTTCTTTTGGAACATGGATATATATAGGACATCCAAAAATTCTAAGATGACTTATATTGGGTTTTACTTTAGTGAATACTACTTTAGGGGTTTTATCTTTAAGATAGGAGTGAGGGCTTCTGTTTTTGTAAGAAATGAATAATGTTGAGCAAGGAACGAGAAACAATCCAAGTAAGTTAAGTGTGAAACAATGTTACCATGAGATAAGCAACTCTAAGAGCATACACCAAGATGGTTCAACAATGGAGACAAGGATTTATAAGGGGAAAGCAAAGAAAACCCCTTGTGAGTTATTATGAATGAAGGCAAATGCCTAAAGAAGAGAGAGAGAGTGTTGGAGCAAAGGTAGCTCAATACAATAACATCAAGTGCTTAGAGTGGTGTGTAGTTGTGAAGAAAGAAGGAGGAGCATCTCTTATATAGAGATGAGAGAGGAGTTGCATTTGTAACTCCCATTTCTATGAATGCCACATTCATAATAGGTGTGTGCAAAGTGTCACAATCCTCTTAAGGAGGATAAACTAAATAAAGAAATAAACAAGAGTTGTCCTTACATGTGGAATAATGGACAAATAATGACATGTCCTCCACGTGTACAAGTGGACAAATTACATGTAGGGACCCTTGGAATATCCCAATTAAAATATATCCAAGGAAAGATTAACCTTTCTAACACCCCCCCTTAAGCTTGACTTGGGGAGTGTACTTCAACGGGTTGCAAACCCAAATTTTTACAATGGAACTGAAATCTCTCTTTAGAAAGTGGTTTGGTTAAGATATCAGCTACTTGATCTTCTCCTTTACAATAAAGAAGAATAATTTGATTGTCTTCAACTTGTTCTCGAATGAAGTGATGTTGAAGTGAAATATGTTTGGTGCGAGCATGATATACTGGATTCTTTGCCAAGGCAATAGCACTTTGATTGTCACAATGTATAGGTGTAGGTGATTGTTGAGGTAGACCAAAATCATCAAGAAGTCTTCGAATCCACAAAGCTTCTTTAGCTGCATTGGTACAACCTTTGTATTCAGCTTCCGTTGAGCATAGGGAAATAGAGTGTTCCTTTTTGCTTTTCCACGAAATTGGACCTGAACCAACAAAGAAAACATAACCACAAGTGGATTTCCCATCATTGGGATCTCCACCTAGTTCGGAATCAGTATAGCCATGTAAAATGAATTCAGAGTTTGGATCATAAAATAAGCCTATATTAATAGTTCCTTTAATATATCTTAAGATGCGTTTAGCAACTTTAAAATGAGTTTGTTGAGGTTTAGACATAAAACGAGACACTAAACCAACACTATAAGCAATATCAGGTCTAGTAAGAGTTAAATAATTTAAACTTCCTACTAATTGTCTATACAAAGTTTCATCAACAAAAGGAGTATTCATATCATTCATTAATTTAGTTCCTAATTCACATGGAATTGAAACATGGTTAGAGTCATTCATCTTAAATTTGTCTAAAAGATCATAAGCATACTTGCTTTGAGAAACAAATATACCATTAGGAGTTTGAAAAATTTGCATACCTAAGAAGTAATGTAAGATACCTAAGTCGGTCATTTGAAATTTTTGTTTAAGTTGGAATTTAATATCAGAAATCAAAATGTCTAAACTAGAAGTGAGAATTAAATCATCTACATAAACAATAACAATGATAATATCATCGGTAGTATGTTTAATAAACAAATTAGGATCATTTTTGCTTTTAGTAAAACCTTGAGAAATGAAGAAAGAATTAATTTGAGAATACCATTCTCTAGGTGATTGTTTAAGACCATAAATAGATTTGTTCAATTTGCAAACTAGATTTTCACTACCTTTCTTAACAAATCCAGGAGGTTGAGCCATATAGATTTCTTCATGTAACTCACCATTTAAAAAAGCACTTTTAACATCCATTTGATGAATGGGCCAATTTAGTTTAGAGGCTAAAGCAAGAACTAATTTGATAGTAGGCATTTTAGCAACAGGTGCAAAGGTTTCATTATAGTCTAAGCCTTCAATTTGGGAAAAGCCTCTAGCAACTAGTCTAGCTTTAAATTTACTAATTTCATTATTAGTATTCAATTTTGTTTTATATAACCATTTACATGAAACTAGGTTTTTGCCAGGAGGTAATGTGACTAAATCCCAAGTGTGATTAGCAAGTAACGAATCATATTCCTCTTGCATGGCTTTCTGCCAATGAGGTTGAGAGTTAGCTTGATCAAAAGACTTAGGATCGTTAGAATTCATAATAGTAGTCATCAAAGCATAATTACAATAATTAATCCTTCTATGTTTAATTCCACCAGATTTAGAAATATAATCATCAGCTTCATTGATGAGATTTTGAGCCCATTTAGGTTTACGTTTAGTTGTAATGGAATTATCACTAGAGGAAGAATGATGAGTAAGAACGGTATCATTAGTATCTATTTGAGTATCATGAGATGTAGGAGTAGAAATAACCTGTGGTACTTGATTAAAAGAAAGAGTAGGGTTAAGAGAGGGAGGTTGGTCCTCCACTAGCACAATTTTAGTGCCACTGAATTCTTCATCCGTTGTAGTAGAGCAATCATGAACTCCAGTTTCTGCAATACACACATCTCTAGCAACTTGAACTTTGTTAGTAGTGGAATCATAAACTCGATAACCCTTAGTGTGTTCATCATAGCGAACAAACATATAAGGAGATGACTTAGCATCTAATTTATGCTTTTTCTGTTTAGGCGTATGGACATAAGCAGTAGAACCAAATATCCGTAAATGATGTAAATTTGGTTTCCTACCAGACCAAGCCTCTTCTGGAGTGATAGCTTTGAGAGCTTTGGTAGGAGTCCGATTAAGAATATAAGTTGCACAAAACATGGCTTCAACCCAAAATTTATAATGCAAATTCTTAGCATGCAACATGCTTCGAGCCATTTCAACAATGGTCTGATGCTTTCGTTCCGCTACACCATTTTGTTGTGGTGTATAAGGAATAGTAAGCTCGTGCTTAATTCCACATGATTTCAAATAAGAATGAAAAGCATTATTCACATATTCTTTCCCATTATCAGTTCTAAGAATTTTAAGTTTATACCCAGATTGCCTTTCAACATATAACTGAAATTCAATAAATATATCAAGAACTTGATCCTTGCTATGCAAAAAATAGATCCAAGTTCGTCTAGAAAAATCATCAACAAAGGTAAGTGCATACCGAGAACCTTGGATGGAGGTATTCTCCATGGGACCCAAAAGATCACTATGGACAAGATGCAACTTATGAGTTGCTCGCCATGATTTTCCACTTGGAAAGGGCTCCCTATGCATCTTACCACTCATACAACCTGTACAGGTAATCTTGGAAGGAATAATGTTAGGTAAGCCATCAACCATATTATGCTTTTGCATGAAAGTAATATAATCAGAATTTAAATGACCAAGTCTTTCATGCCATATATTGAAATCAATAGAAGTATGTAAAGAATATCGTGAACTAGCAAATTCATGGAATTTAAACAAATTGTCATTATCCATTTTAGCATAAGCAATTACTTTAAGAGTTTGAGGATCTATAATATAACATGTATCTTTGTAGAATTCAACTTTATAGTTCTGACATAGCTGTGAAACAGAAATTAGATTAGTTTTCAAGTCAGGGACATATAAAACATTATGCAATTTACCATTAGGAATAGTAACATCACCTAGTCCTTCAACTTTACAAGTCTGATTATTAGCTAACTGAATAGGAATGTTAGCAATATCAGGTTGTAAGGAATCAAAAATTTCTTTATGAGAGGTGACATGTTGGGATGCACCACTATCAACAATCCACTCTAGAGGTTTACAAAGATTAAAGCTACAAGTAAAAGCTTGATGAGAATTAGAACTAGTTGAATTACCTTTTCTATGGTTTGAGGTTTGATGATTGGTACTATGATTCATAGGTTTTCTATCATTTTGTTTTTTAAAACAATTGTTGACAAGGTGACCATCTTTGCCACAATAAGAACAATGAGGTTTGGAATTGAAATGGTTCCTCTGATTAGTATTACGAGTATTATTAGAGTGATGGGTATTATTATATTTGGGATGAAATTTATTGTTAGTGTTATTTGAATTAGATGGCTTGTAATTATGATTATTGGAACGAGAATTATTAGTTGAATTTCTAGAGACAAATGCATGTTCAGTTGATTTGAGAGTACCAAACTGGATTAGCTTAGCTTCTTCCTGTCTTAATAAAGTTTGGAAAATAACATAAGTTAACTGAGAAGATAAAGTAGGAATAGCAAGTTGTGCATGAATATTGGTTATAAACTGTTGAAACTGTCTTGGAAGACATTTTTTAAGAATAAGATGGATTAAACGAATATCCTCTAATTGAACACCTAAAGCCATAATTTGACTTTTAAGAGAATCAAATTTTAAGAGGAATTCATCCATACCTTTAAAATCTGCATACCTGAGATCTTCGAGTTGATCTTGCAATTGTATTTTGCGATATTCATCGCTACTGTCATACTTGGTCTTCAAGATGGACCACGCATCATGAGCTTTAGAACAGTGAGCAATTAAGACATATAAATCTGGAATAATAGAAATACCAATTAACCCTAAAGCTTCTTCGTTTTTAGCTTTCTAGGTATCTTTCTCATCTTGAGTAGCTGCTGAACCAGGCTCAAGAGAAGGGTCAGTGGCTATTTCAAAGAGATGTTTAAAACGAAAAATAAATGAGATATGGGTTTTCCAAGAATGATAATTTGAATAATTAAGTTTGATTTCTGGAATTAATGTTGACATGATTGGAAAAAAAATTCTTTCTTTCTTTTTTTTTGAAAAAAAAATGCCCTTAATTTGAGAATCAAATGATTTGGAGAAAAAAAAAATTAAAATTTTTATGAATTGAACAAAATTGTTTTTTTTGTTATTTTATATTTTATTATTTTATGTTATTATTATTTTTTTAAGAATATTTGATTTTTTTTTTTAAAAAATTATTTTAATTAATAGTGATAGTGAAAATTAAAAATAATTAAAGTTGAATTAAAATGAGAAAAGGAGGGGAAAACGGTTTTAAATCAAAAATTGAGGGAAACGAGTGGTGGCTGCCGCGTGGCAAGAGAAAGCGGCGGTCGGTGGTCGCCGCGTGTGTGGAGCAGCGAGCCGCGGGCGGTGGTTGCTGCGTGGCGGGAGCGGCCAACGTCGGTGGTTGCCGCGTGTGTGGAGCGGCGAGCCGCGAGCGGTGGTGGGGGGTTTTAAAAACACAGAGTGCGCGGTAAGGGTGCAGAGGTGGCGGCGGCGGAATGTAACCGTCGGCGAGGATGTTGGTGCGGCGGCGCAAATGTTTGCGCAGCGGCGGGATTGGTGGCTCGGCGGCGCGATTTGTTTGCGCGGTGGTGCGATTTGCGTGGCCGAAAATGCTGCAGCGTGTCCGGGCCAAAATATGTAACAGTGCCTTCGGCGGTGGGTGGCTGAGGCACGGGTTGGCGCGCGGGTGGCGCGGCCACCTTAAAAAATAAAAGAAGTTTTTTTTTTTTATTATTATTTGTTTTTATATATATAAAAACTTTATACTATATTTTTTGTTTTTTTTTTTTTAAAATAGTAAAATATATTATTTTTCCTAAATTTTTTTTGATAAATAAAGTGAGAGGAAAAAAAAAATAAAGAGATAAAAAGCTTCACTATTGTAATATGTTTTGTTTTGGCGGCATGCCGTCCAAAACAAACCAAAAAAAAATTACTAAGAAAACCCTTTGGCGGCAAGCCGTCCAAAGAGGGTTAAAGAAGAATATGAAGCTTTACAAGAAAACCCTTTGGCGGCAAGCCGTCCAAAGAGGGTTAGTAAAAAAAACTTGCATGCACAAGATTAGTTAAAACGAGCTAAGATCACAACACAATCTTCTTCTCTCAATAACGTCTCCAAATAAGGTGTGCTCCAATGAATGGCAACCTTCACCACAAAACTTAAAACAAGGATTAGATAACCAAGCTCTGATACCATGTAAGAAATGAATAATGTTGAGCAAGGAACGAGAAACAATCCAAGTAAGTTAAGTGTGAAACAATGTTACCATGAGATAAGCAACTCCAAGAGCATACACCAAGATGGTTCAACAATGGAGACAAGGATTTATAAGGGGAAAGCAAAGAAAACCCCTTGTGAGTTATTATGAATGAAGGCAAATGCCTAAAGAAGAGAGAGAGAGAGTGTTGGAGCAAAGGTAGCTCAATACAATAACATCAAGTGCTTAGAGTGGTGTGTAGTTGTGAAGAAAGAAGGAGGAGCATCTCTTATATAGAGATGAGAGAGGAGTTGCATTTGTAACTCCCATTTCTATGAATGCCACATTCATAATAGGTGTGTGCAAAGTGTCACAATCCTCTTAAGGAGGATAAACTAAATAAAGAAATAAACAAGAGTTGTCCTTACATGTGGAATAATGGACAAATAATGACATGTCCTCCACATGTGTACAAGTGGACAAATTACATGTAGGGACCCTTGGAATATCCCAATTAAAATATATCCAAGGAAAGATTAACCTTTCTAACAGTTTTGAATATATACAACAATACAAGAGGCTTCTACTCAAAGATAGAATTCTAGATTTTGGTAAAAAATCATAGCCCTAGCAACTTCCATAATTGTCCTATTCTTTCTTTCTGCTACCCCATTTTGTTCTGGGTTATAAGGAACAATGTACTCCTTAATTCTCGATTTTTTGCAAAACCTTTTAAACAAGTTTGAGGTATATTCTCCTCCGTTATCTATTGTAAGTGTTTTTATTTTATGTCTTGGAAAATTTTCAATTAATGCTTTGAATTCTTTAAATCTTTGTAGGATTTGTTCTGATTTCTTGCATTTTAAAAAGTAAATCCATGTTTTCTTAGAGAAGTCATATATGAACAAGATATAATACTAGAATCCTTCAAGAGAAGGAACATACACAGGTCCACATAAATATGAATAAATTAATTGTAGTACATTATTTGTTTTCCTAGTACTATCATGAAAGGGACTTATGGTGCCTTTACCCAGAGCACACCCCTTGCAAATAGTAGGGTGATCTTTATTTAATTTGGGTAGTCCACTAACCATTTTTTTCATAGTTGATAAAGTTTTAAAATTTAGAGGCCCTAATCTTCTGTACCATATTTCATTTGAACCTTCAGCTTCGTGAACTAGAGCTTGAATGGATCAACTATATTTTGTATTCAATTCATACAAATATCCCTTTCTTTGACCAATTAACTTTGCTTTCTTGATGGAAGAGTTCTTACCCCAAGTTAATACTTTGCCATCCACAAATGCAACATTGTGTTCATCATCTTCAAGTGCTGTAATTGAGATTAGGTTTCTTTTAATCCTTGGTACATAGAGTACACCTTTAAAAAGAAGAGTATTTCTTGATTTTAGTTTCAAAGTACAATTTCCAATTCCTTCAATGAAGTGTGCTGAGTTATCACCAATGGTAACTTCACCATCAACCTTCTTTGATAAAGAATCTTGAGTTTCTTTGTATCCTGTTATATGTCTAGAAGATCCACTATCAATTACCTATGCTTTATTTCATAAGTATCTTCTTCTCTAATGACATTTGTATAGTTTGCCTGTTGTTTGGAATTTTCAGGACAATTAGATCTAGTTTCCAAAATTTTCACATTTGAAACACTTCATTTTAGATAGATCTTTCTTGGGCTTTCCATTCTTTTGATTTCCCTTTTTCTTCTTGAAATGCTTTTTCTTGCCCTTATAGGAGTTTGCATTAAGAACGTGAAGTTCTTCATCTTCTATTTTTGGTTTCTCTCATTTCTTTAGTTTTCTAGATTCCTCTTGAAGACAATCATTCTTGAGTTTGTTAGAGTTCGGAAGTTGATCTCTGGCACTTATACCTTGTGCGAATGTCTCCCATGAATCTAGCAATCCATCTATAGCCATAAGCATGAATTCTGTGTCATTAATGATGGTTCCTATGCTTGATAGTTCCTCTCTAATGCCGACAACTCTTAGGAAATAAGAATTTATCGATTCTCCTTTCTTTATCTAAATGTGATTCAATTATTTTTTAAGTGCAAGAACCCTAGTTGCGCTGTTTGCTTCATATGCATTTCGCAATGCATTCATCATATCAAAAGCGGTGTGATGTTTTGTAAGCATAGGTACGATATCGTTTTAAACTCCATCCAAGATGATTTGAATAGCTTTTCTATTTGCTTTGCTCCATATGGATTTGTGAGGTTCAACTGGGGGTTGTTTGGATGCTCTATCAACGAATTGTTTTACATTGTTCTCTTCAAGAATCATCAAGATTTTGAATTTCCAGGCTTCAAGTGTTCTTTCCCATCAAACATGCTCTCGAGTCTGATTGTGTATGCCATTGAAGATAGGAGAAAATTACTAAATATATATAAAGTCTGATGACTGAATTTTGCAAAGCCCTAGGTTTGATAACTTGGCTCTGATACCATGTAAAGATTTTGCAACTTTTTTCTATCAGACTTTTAATACTTATTTCCTTGGTCGCTGATTATTCTTACTAAGATTTGAATATAGATGAAATCTATATTTGTAAATTCTGATCTTTGTATGTAACTGTAGGTAGAATAGTATAATAACCTCCTTAAGAAAACAATCTTAGATTTGAAGGACTTGAAGAACACTTAATTCCTTTAATCTCAGACACAAGAAGGAAGAATTGATAGTTTGTTCTGATTTGGAAAATATCTTAAATGTTGCTAAATAATGAACAATGATGCTTTTCAGAACAGATTGAACTTTTTGTGTTGTGTGTTCTACAAGTCTGCATCATTATTCCCCTAAATATCTAAACCAAGGGACATCACCATCTAGGGGCATGCCCCTATCCTTGGTCGGCTTTGACAACCCTTCTTATGGATCAGCGTCTTCAAAACAGGTTAAAATTAATGCTAACACACAGTTGTATTAGTTTAGAATTAAATGCATTTTGTTCATGAAAAGTCACCGCCTAACATAGGAAGGAGAGAGACATATAAAGCCATCAAGATATTTAGCATAAGAAGATTTAAGTGCGTCCAGCACTTCAGAATCTATAGATTATCATGTTAATACTTAACAGGGCAAAAGCCTCTATGCTTTGTATTGTTAAGTGTTATATTTCTTATCAGTACCTGTTGTGCTGATAATGTGTTATTGATGATTTGTTAATCTGTTGGTGGACCTTGCTTTGTAAGGTGTCAACTACCTTGTTTTTGGCTGCTTCAATATAAAAAAACAAAAACATTAACCTTGTGGGGGCAAGTAGAATGCTTGTGAGCATAGGGGAAAACCTTAGCTCTGGTTGAAGATCACTTTAACCTTGCATTTTTTTCCAAGTGCTTTGTCTTGAAAAGGTAGACATCATTGTACTAAATCGATTTGTCCATAAAGCTAGAGAAAACATTGCAAGAACATTTAGATTCACAGTAGAAGTGAAATATAATTCCTTTAAAAATAGTTTATTAGAGCTTCTGGAAAAGCTCTGAAATGTTTCTTTGACATTTAGATCTCTTTGTGAAATGTAATTCCTTGTTAAATGTTTAATAGCCGAAGATTGTTCTAGGCTTGCAAATCACTCCTTTTTCAATCATATTCATTTTAAATTATGTGGACTTTGCTAGTTTTGTTTATCATTTTGGTTTTCATAGAGCATTATGATAAGAGTGACATGTAGAACATGATTTAGTCTACTTGCTACATTACCAACAAGGGCCTTCGAAATCTAATTCTTGTTTGGAGATGCATGAATGACGAGTAATATTGGTAGGTAGTTAGGGTTCTTGCTTTGCACTTGCTATTTGTAAAATCTCTTTTATTGAAGGAAAATTTGAACTTTGGAGTGAAATTTGAGAAGGATCCAACTTGAAAATTTTCTCCCTGCATCTTAAGCCCTTCCAATGCATACAATGTGCGTAGTTGCTAGATGCAATTAGTAGTAGTATTATAAAAAAATGAACATTTCAAGAAAATCTTTCAGTATGACATCTGAATGGGCAAAAAATAGTTTTACTCAAAGCAATCTATTTTCTCTTAAATTGTTGATTTTGTTGGATTGTAGATTTTCAATCAAATTTTTTTGGCAATTCAAAGAGTTTCCATCATTTTTTTTGAAGGAATCACGTGTAACTCTATTGAATAAAAATTAAAAAGCTATTGATGTTGAATCCATTCTAGCTGAATAGACAATATTTGTAAGGTTTTCATGCACTAAGGTTGTCATATAGAATGTATTAAGAAATACTTGTCATGGATTGGTTTCATAATGTAATAGTAAATGCAATGGTTAGATGTCAGCACTACACATCTTTTCTTGGGACAAACTTACTAGCATATGCAATCTTTGGAATAGGTTATATAGGATACAGGGAAATGTATTACATTATTTTCTATTAAGCACATATTTTTGTATGACATCCTAACAGAAGCAATTTATTTTCCTTTAAATTGTTTATTTTGTTGGATTGCAAAATTTCAATTGATTTTTCAACAATTCAAAGAAAATCCATAAGTATTCTCCTAAAGGAATCACATGGAAATATTGAAATATCTAAATGAAAAAGCTATCGATGTTAAATCCATTCTAGTTGAATGGACAATACTTGTGAGGCTTTCACCCATTGTGAGGTTTTCATGCATTGAGGTTGTCATATAGAAGGGGATTAAGAAATATTTGTCATAGATTGGTTACATAATGTAATAGTAAAGGCAATGTTTGTGTGTTAGCGTCAGACATTTTTCCCTTGGATAACTAGCATAGACAATATTTGAAATGAACTATATAGGATATGGGGAAATATGTATGCGTTTCTATGGCAAATACCATGTTTGGAAAGATTCTTACGTTATGGATTATATCATCTACATCATATTATACATGATTAACATGTCATCCCTCATCAATACCCTTTCCATTACTATTGACAAGTCTTGAAATACAAAACCTTGTTACTCTTTTTGTTGCCTTCACACGTCTTTTTTAAATATAAAACCCTGTACAACTCATTCATTGAAATAGAAAAACTCGAAACAACTCCACGATAAAAAATTATTGCAATTGAGTGGGTCATAAGCCGTTGGTCCTTATAAAGGGAAAATAACAACCTTCATATTGATAAACCTCAGAAATGAGGGAGTGGTACATTCATTGGCTTTGCTAACAATGTGATGATACAAAGAGGGGTATCATGTGGCATTGTTTTCCTTGAAATGGCTAAACAATAAGGAGTATAAGGGGGGTGAAATGGAAAAACAATCAATAGTATAATGTGGGTTTGGTTTATAAATAAGTTAGGTTGTTTTAAGATATCTTGGTTTCACTATTATTGAATCCAATGGAAGATCTTTGCAGGACAACTTTAGTCTAAAGTAGGTTTGTCTTTTGATCCTTTAGAAAAAAGACTAATGAGTATTTAGCTTGTGAACATTTCAACTCTATCATGGTATATGATAGCTAATTTTGTCATATGTAAGTAGTTAAGTTAGCTTTGATGACATCTCAAGTTATATATATATATATATATATATATATATAAAATCCTCCCAGCTCTTCCCACCCACCCTACATGTTGGTGTGTGTAGAGGCATGTTACATATAGAATCAAGTGTTTGTAGGCTTGGATGAGACTTCTCTAGTTAGGTAGATGAGAATTGCCCCAACTACAATAGCAATGCAAGGTGGGAGATTCAACATAGTTGCTGGCTATACTGGGCTATTTTCGATGCAAATGCAAACGATGACCTTGAGTAGTTGACATGTGTAGTAGGGCGATAGTGTGGAAGCCAAGATTAAAGTGCATAGACATGTTAATGTTGTAGAATTGATCTAAAGATAACCCTTCTATAGTTATTGGTTAAACATTATTGCAATTGGTTAATCATCAATTAGAGAAACAAACACACGTGCACGCACACATACACGCCCACCCACACACACATACATGCGTACGTCACATAAAGACATGGTTATATATATTGTTAATATATTCTAACTATGATTAACTTATAATTTACCAAAACTATCTCTTCATGAGACATATCTTCTCTACTCATATTTATATATCATTCAAATCTGTATTTGGAACACAAATAAATAATGGTAATGTTATTACATTTGCAAAAAATGATGTAGAAAATATAAAGAGGAAAAATAGTGTCAGCACTAGCCTATACAAGCAACGAGAATGAGAAATGGAAACATGGTAGGGAAAGAAATTATCCAGTCGTAATTCTTGCCAGGAGTATCATATAGGTTGTAGTTTGTTAGACTCGTAACTTTGAATGATGAGGTAGAAGTCATACATCTCCTAAGAAGACCAACAACAAATAAAATGAATCACCATGTCTCCCTAGGTGATGAAAAACTGTAGGCAATGATTATCGCTTTATGAGAACATGGTATCAAAAGGGAGCAAAGCTAAGCTGTTGTATATCATAGAAGCAATAATAACAAGAGCTTAGTGCTTTAGTCCTTGCCTTTTGAGATTTGTATGATGATTAAATCATAATTTCTAATAGTTAAAAGGCATAGAAGGTAATAACACAACTCCCTTAAATATAAATATTACAATAATTTTTTCCGGTAAAAAAATAACTCAAAAACATCGAATATGGGTTTTATAATTTGGCCAATTAGATAAGGTCAAAGGTATGTGCAAACTAAAAAATGGTCATTTTAAAGTGTAGTGCAAAATCTATGGCAAAAAAAAAGTGTTTCTATTGACCTATTAGTTTTTTGTTTTTTTTTTCAATAGACTTTTAATTAAAAATAATTAAATGATAAGTAATACTCTTCATGAATACTATTTAAAATATTATATTTAATCAAGAAGTACTATTATATATCATGTACAAATAATGAAACATTCTTGCTATCTTACTAGAAATATTCAATTCTTACTTCATTTCAATTTATTTAATTTTAAATTTACATATATTAAATTATGTATTGATATATATTGAATGTTAGTAATCTAAAGTAACATTGAAATTAGTTATTTAATTAATTATAATATTTTAATCTTCTACAAAATAAATTATATTAACATATGATATAATAGTTTTCGAAAACAATATGTTAAACAACTACATTTGAAATAATAATAATTTATATTTGTAATAATTAAAACATCTACTCTACTAAAATTAAATTATTATTCACGTGGACAATTTCTTTGATTCTAGTAAAAGATCTGAAATTTTAGAGCCCAAAATAAATTTGGTTGAAGTCACCAAAATACAAGCACTCATAAAATTAATAATTTTCAATATTATTCAAATATTTATACATATAAAACGGGAATATGAGTGGAATAGGCATATGCAAATTCTTAAATTTTCAAATTTTCCATTTGGGTGCATTAAATTGGAATTGCGAATAGGAATATAATAGGAATACATATTCCAATTTTGGCCCAAAAGTGAGCATTTCAATTCCACCTAAATAGGTGGAATTGGAATTCGTATTTCTATTCCAATTTTATTTATTTAGAAAACATATTTTATTTGGTCCATAAGTTTCCCATCAAATTTTGGTTGAACCATATACAGAATAGGAAACAATTCCTATTCCCATATTTCTATTCCCGCAACCAAACGGAATAGGCCCTAAACAATTCCCTGAAGATGAAAGTGGAAAAAAAGGTTCCCTTTCGAAGAAGGTGAAAGTACAAAGGGGAAGAGAAATCCCAAAATGCGCATACAAGTGGTATGCAGGATGTTCGACATTATGTGGCAGATGATGGACCATGGATATCCCTACCGAATATGGAATCTCTCAACAAAATCACTACAACCGCACAAATTCAAACTCTAGAGGATGAATTCATCTAGTTTGGTGATGACTTGGCATCCATGAGTGTGATTAGGAGTAAACAAGATTCTCTTATGCACATAATTCTTTGGTCAAATGATGGACTGAGAAACGAGAATCCTGCAAAGAATTTGTAGATGTATGGACCACATGAAGATATTTATAACTCTGGTCTAATGTGGAGAAGACTCATTTGGGGTGTGTTGGAGAAAAGTCTGACAGCCTTGAGATCGTCTCAAGGATTCATTCTTCTTTGAGATGAAATGGGATGTAGGGGATGTTGTATTATTGCATTGGTTGGACTTCACGGGGGAGATTGTTGGGATATGAAGCCCAACAGTCGTGTCTTTTCCTTCTTTCTCTTGACTTTTCGTAGTCGTAGAGCTCTATTTAATGACTGTGTGCAGGCCATGTAATGTATTGGTTAATTAATACAAGTAATTCCCTGTTGGAGTGTGGACATAGGAAAGTTTTGCAGAACCACAATAAATCTGTGTTGTGTATTTCGTCTTCTTTGATTCAATTTTTTTGCTTGTTATTATATTTACACGTAGTCAATATTAGTGAACATAATGGATGCAACACCATGTTCAGAGAAGAGACATATAATGGGATATAAGAGAAATCTTGGGAGCATAAGTAACATGGTCTACACATATGAACCAAATACACGCTGCTGAAAGATTACAGACTATTACACATCAATTGAAGGGATTAATAGTTATTCAGACAATAACTGCAGATGAACACAAACGAAAGGAGTTAGTGGATATAACAGACAGTGAAGGAGCAGAGAGATGATTTATCTCCAGGAAGAATTGCTGGAAATAGTACACGTTGGTCAAATCCATAATCGCTGACATTTTTTTCTGGTGAATTTGTAAAAACAATGGTCAGTATAATGACTTGCAACCACAGGACATCATATGGAGCAATATAATTCAAGGGGTGCAAGGATGTGGACAAGCAGTAAACCTTAACGATAGAAGAGGGCTGGACAAAGGTAGTTTGGATGGCATCACCTACGATAATGGTTTTTGGCAGTGAACATATGGGCATTCCTTAACATCAACAAATTAAGAGAATAAACGATAAGAAAGGATCTTGGTATATGAAATATATCTAATGAAGTCAATGATACAATGACCCATAGTAATTGCAGAAACCATCTAATGAGACACATTGGAGAACTAGGTCATGGTATATTCAATGGAGATGGTTTGACTAGCATGATTGTGTGACCATAAACATATATCATCATTAAAATCTTCATGGATGACTATATCGACAGTTGCCTTAAGGATCTATCGCATATATTTGACTTAGCAATTCTAGAAAACAGAAACCAATCTGCTGATAGTCACGTACAAAATTATGTAGGAGCTGACAGATGGTAATAAGACACCAAAAAACAATGACCATATTCAACGAAGTCAGCTATGACTCAACCAGCAATTAGTATTAAACAAACCTAGAGTATATTTTGGACATCTTCGATTATTATATGGGGCTAACTATATTTCCGGAGTAAAGACGATCGTTCATG
This sequence comes from Cupressus sempervirens, assembly GCA_028749045.1. NCBI lineage: Eukaryota > Viridiplantae > Streptophyta > Pinopsida > Cupressales > Cupressaceae > Cupressus > Cupressus sempervirens. Next base: position 201,792,990 of record CM053787.1, read on the forward strand.
ATGTAGAGACAAGTTATTTGACGTGGGCATGCTTATGTGGGGAGGAACATTGAGGAAGTTTTCATTAAGAAATGTCCTTAAAAGAAGAAATAGATATAACTTGGCATCTATAGTGAGAATGCTTAATTGAAGCAAAACTAATAAATATGCAATCAAATAAACTTATGTTCCAAAATATTGTTATAATACAATAGTGGTGAGCTAAGTGTTTGAGTTGCCGTCTTCCACAACTTAAAGAATCAGTCCCAAAATCTTGGAGGTTATAACAAATATTTAAATTGAACTTCATATTGTTGTGCTTTATAATTGTCCTTAGAAGGCATGCATACAAGATTTTTTTAGACACGTACATGATACAGAAGCCCCAAGTGAATGAAAAAGAATACTTGTGTTCAAATTCATGTCATCGAATTCCTTAGAACATCACCCAAAATGCATATGGGTCATAATATATACAAACCAACATTTTCAAAGGCACAAATTATTATTTGGTTTGCATACAAATTCCTTTGATTTAGCAGTCTTGTGATTTTTATTAGAATGACTTGATTTCACCATCTATAGAAGCTTCTAGCATGATGCTCCTGCCAATGAAAATGCTTGATGACTTTTGGAGTTTTTTTTGATGACAGTGTACACTAAGTTTGTTGGGGGGTGGGGGGGAGATTACTTCTATTGGCAACTTGCAGTTGGTGCCTTTCCTCTGTCACCTTTAGCCTTTGTATGAGAAGGTGTAGTAAGTAGCGAGGACCTTACATTACCAATGGTAGTTTATCAAAAGTCCAAATTGAAGGAATACGAATACAAAGGAAGAATATTTGGCATAACAAATGTAAAAGCTAGTACTTATATAAATATATATATTCTATCCTCTATACTCTGTCTTGGGAATTTATACCTCAACTTCCACTATTGTCGGGTATATTATAATCCCATGAATATATTATTGCTCTAATATGGGAATTATTTGTGCAAGCTCCTATCTACTATTAGCTACCATTCCTTGTGGGTTCAAATTCATTTCCATAAGATTTCACTATATGTGTATTTGGTCCTTGCTACTCCTTACAAAGGGTACCTTATATGGTGTGGATCCATCTTTGGGAATATAAAAATGATGATGTGAATGAGTAATAGAGTTTAGCTCTTTTTATTCATCATAGCTTTGTTACTTGATAAAACTACCAATTATTTTGATCTTAGAGCTTTTCTTTGGTTACAAGAATATTTGGAGAAAATTTTCACATTTTTGAGATCAAGAATTAAGATTTATAAGAATTTGTTTAATAGCCCCTAAATATTAAGGAAGTCTAATAGGGGAGACCACAATATTAATTTTCTTGCTAGCATATGCCTAACTCATGGTTATGTGATATTCTCTATTATAAATCAGTATCATGATATCAAATTGGGGCTCGTTATGATGAGTCCTCAAAAGTGAAAGAAAATAGTGATATTATTGTGTGGAATAAGTAATATCTTGAGCAATCCCATGACCTCATTGTATTCATGGACTTTGCCTTTTGGAGCTGTGATCCTTGTCCGTAGAAAAATAACTTTATAAACATTTGACTTTAATGAATTCGGAGGTTCCAAAAAGAAGTTTTCCATATTTGATGTGATGTAGAATTCCTCAAATGATATAAGTGTGGGAATTTTTTATATTATGAGGAGGAAAAATAACCAATGTTCCATTCCCACTTGAACCATCTTTAAAAAAGGGAGATGTTAGGCAAAGGACATCAATAGAGTTTCAAATTTGAATCATTATTTGATTTGATGCATATGGGCCTTCATTAAAGCAAGTTTTATCAAGGATGCACAAATTAGCATTCATTAGCTTTAAATATTACATTTATCTACTCATCGTATTCTCTCTCTAAATTGTATTTCCATATGTACTATAAGAGTTATCTGCCTTGATCTTTTCCTTTATGTATGAGAATATTCTTGCAGGAAAAGAAGGTTAGTACTTTATACATGCGACCAAATATTGTGTAGACTCAATCTTATGATAGTAACTCCAAAGAATTTGTGATTTGGAATTTATTAGTCATTTGATGATCATACTAGATAAAGCGAGGCTTTTGAATCGAATATCTTTGGTGGTTGAGAATATGAGTATCCTTCTATATAAAGGAGTTTGTTCATCTAAGGCAACTTTGAATGTATAGGATAGAAGGTTGATATCAAATTTAGAGGGAGAAGTTCGAGGTGAAATTCCTTCTAACACATTCTTCTTGAGAGAGAAGTTTGTGATAAAATCCCTTGTGATCAACTATGGTGAAGTCACCCTCTGACTTGGTTCATGGTGGGTATCATGTGAGTTACTACATGATTTTGTTGGAAAACATAATCAAAGGTGATGATCTTTCATCGATGTTTGTGTATGGTCACTATTGTAATGTGATGATCTTAACAATGGCTTGACCTGTCATCATGATGGACTACATTGAGTTATCATCCTTGAGATAATAATAACAAATGTCATGATGGACTACATTAATTTGCTGTCATGGGATGAGTTAGAGATCATGATTGTTATCCGATAGACTATATTCAATTGTTGCTTTTCTAGAATGAGTTAGAGATCAGATAACACATATCCTTCTAGGCGACCACCTTCTTGGTGGTCAGGGGCCTCTTCTGAGTACTATACGATGCTTAAGTCCATGGATGTGACCCTGGAACTTGTGGATGACTCTCCCCCTACGGACGATCCCCTTGCTGATGAATATTTGGTGCCAATGCTAGTGGAGGAAGTCCAAACTTCTGGTCTGGACCCTGTTCCCTCTCTTGCCCCTGCCCTTGTATTGGAAGCTCTTCTTGGTCCTGTTGGGGTCTAGTTGTCTATGGGTTCTCCTAGGGAGAATGTTGTTTCTTTTGCTTCCCCTGGTTTCCACTGTTCAATTTCTTCTGGGGATTGGATTGCTGAGGTAGCAAAGGTGGAGGATGGTTGGACTGCGGTAAAAAGAAAGAAATCTAAGCCCTCTGCTCCTCCTTTAGAAATGAACCTCCGACCGTGCAAGCGAGGCTCTAAATCAAAGGGAAAATCATGAGCTCCCTTGTAGTGGCTGGTTTTTTGGAGGTTGGTCTCTCAGTTCAGTTTTTAGCCTCCTAAAAAATTGTTTGATTCATCTTCCTCTTTTATCTGTCATACTTTTGCATTTGTGCTTATTGAAAATCTTTAGATTTGTACAGGGTTTTAGGCACCCTTCAAAACTTGTTTTTCTTAATCAAAAACATATTCTTTTGGGAGGTATCATGAACTTGATGCTAGTTCACATACTATAAGAATATGGGATTGGTAAATTATCATATGAGTATGATGAATATGACATGGTTGATAAACCTTGTTGAATCATACTTCTGATGATATCAAAAGACAACATATAGTTCAAGTGGGTATGATATGATATCCTTAAACATGTCATTTCCAAGAATATCTCATTGAGATGATAGCTCTCTATATGCTTGAGAGCATAATGTGTTCTATAAAAATCTTCCCTAGCTAAGAGGGTGTGTTAATGTTGTAGCTTTAGTTGGATTGAATTAATCTAAAGATAACTCTTCTATGGTTATTGGTTAAACATTATTGGTTAATCAACACACACACACACACACACACACACACACACACACACACACACACACACACACACACATTGTTGTTAATATATTGTCTAATGATGATTAACTTATAATTTACCATAGAAACATGTCTCTTTATGAGACATGTCTTTTGTACTCATATTTATATACCATTCAAATTTGCACTTGGAATGCACAAAAATAATGACAGTGTTATTACAATTATAGAAAACAATCCTACAAAACTAACAAGGAAAAATCGAAATAATTTCACAACTCTCCCCACTCTTCCTGGCTTTTTAGTCATAGGTCACAAACTCTAGCTCTTTGAGGCCATAGAATTTTTAGGGCCGTTAACTACAGTCTCCTTCAAAGATGACCCAACCTTACCCTAGGCTAAATCAACCACTTAATATACAACTTTGCAGCTTAATCAAAAGAATCAACTGACTCGTCTGCGGACTTGACATTTGCTAACTCTGACTCTACTTACTATGTCTATGTTCCTATCTCTTGGTAAGTGAAGTCCACTAGATATCTATCTCGATATGAAATTGCAATTGGGTGCCCTACCTTGAATGCATGGATTGAGATGACGTTGTCCCTGGTCTAGTTCAACACCTAGTATAGAAAACCCAATACACATCGCATAGTAATGTAACAGGTTAGTGAAAGGAAGGAGACACTAATTCAACCCCACTAACAATAAAATAGAGGGCCACCCTCAATTGAGGTCTTCCTCAAATGACCTCAAATTAGTAAAGAAAAGTGTTTTATTGACTATGCTTTCTTTCCAATAATGAGATGATATCCATTCCATATGGGACCTTCTTCACGCACACACATACCTTCACTCTACAAATTACCACTTGAAGATCATCTACTGTTGGAGCCTTCGTGGGTGAGGATGGAGCAACTAGGGGTTCAATTGTGGAGTTGGAGGTAGTACTGAGTGTATATTGAGAAAGTAGGCACACTTCTATAAAGCCTTATTCTCAAAGAATCTCATAAAGTGAGAAACTTGAGAGGTGGCTTATAGGTCTCTATCTATGACATGAAAAGATGTAAGATAATAGTATGATACCTCTCAAATGAAACAATCTATGCAACCCTTGCAAGGTGCACCATAGAATGAGAGATTCAAAGATGAAAGCAAGAGTGCTAGCATCCAAGACTCACAATGAGAAGGCAATGCAATCCAAATTAAATTAAGATGATATGAAAGATGCAAGCTATACTAAAAAATATAAAGAGTTACAAGTATTTCTACTTAGACCAAGATAAAAAGCCATGATGCAAGCAATGAGAAAGAAAATATGAGAGTGCAAATGCAATAATGCTCCAAGTCCTTCAAAGCTCCAGAGTCACCAACCAAAAAAAAAAACCATAATGTTAAGATGATAGTATAAGGATTAGAGAATGAGGAGAGAGCCCTCCCTTTTAAAGAGAAATGGACGGTTGAGATTAAGAGACAAAAGAGGCATAATCAAGGGTGGAGAATGCATCTTGAGTGATCCATGTGCACAAACATCTTACCTAAGAAAGATCAACGATAGACTTAAAGAGGCAAAATATGCATGGAGGATAACTATAGCTATTTTGAAAATAAATATTCCTCTCACATAGAAAAGTGTGCCCTCATGTGAGACAAAAAATCCTCTTCTTTTGTTGTAAAATAAGAATAATGCTTTCCATGTGCAGACTTAGGATAGTGGGACTTTGGGTAATTTTTAATTAAAAAGGAACAAGCTCATTCAATTAATTAAAATACATAGGATAAAGTGGTCAAACCACATGTTACAATCAAATAAATGAATTTTAGAGGATTTTATCAAAGATGAGTGATTAATAAATTACATAAAAATGCTAGAAAGGGGGCTCATAGTCTAGATCGCCATTTTAGGGTGATTACATTTGCCCCTCTTTGACTAATATGGGATCGATCTGGGAATACATTACATCAAAGAGTAAAGATAGAGAGATAACAACATATACATAAATCTAACTCTGAGGAACGAAGCACAAAAAGATAGAATATTCTGAATGAACAACTAGTTAGCAGTAGAGTTGATCACTAGGAAATGACAATAGACAATACCAATACCTGAGACAAGCACCAATCTGTCCAGCAAGCTACCAAAGCAAGCCAATGAATCAAGAGAAAATAGATAGCCATAGAAGAGATAGAAGTGTCTCACCCCCTTGGAATTGAAATCAAAATGAGATAAAGGAGATGCACAAATGACCTAGATTTGATCAAATCAAGATAAGAGATAGTCCTTGATGACATATACATGAGTAAAACCAAAGAATGACCACTGAGAAATGAAGAGATACCCCAATTTGACTAAATTTGACCAGAAAGATAAAACATGAGAATTCAGTCAAAAGGAGAAGAAAGATGAAATACAATGAAATGGAAGGAATAATAAGAGTGGAAGAGAGTAAAAATGATGAAGCCTCAACAAGTCAGTCAAATGAAGAAGGAATAAATTTAAAATACAATTTTAACCAACAAGATGAACCTAAACTTTGATTTTGATCCCGAAAATGGATTCAGGACATCAAAATTAGCTAAGGGTACATTCTTTGTGCTAATACGAGGAGTTCAAAATTTAGGTGAAAATGAGACCAACATGTTATATAAGGGATCAAAAAGGGTATATAGACATGAGGATAAATTAAACCCCTTGTGACGACAGGACAAGAAAATAGGTGAACAAAAGCCATCAAAAAATGGCAAGATATGATTGAAAAATGAAGTGAGAGAAGAATGAACACAATTAGTTGACATGTCCATGCAAGATAAAGAAGATTCTCTCAACACTCAAATGCAAAGCTAAACTAACATGAAACCCTAGAATGTAAATTGGTATACAAAGGTGCAATTGCAAGGATTATATAAGTAGGTCCTAGTTTTTATCATAGAGTCTTATTAGGGACATTGGAAGAGCATACAATCATCACTAGCATAACTATGAGGATATGAATATGATCTATATCAAATAGGAGTGTGGGAACCCAACCGGTGCATCAAAGACATAAGGTCAAGATGATGGTGTAGTCATATTCCCTAGGTTTAATGTAGCAAGATTATGCTTGCATCAAGACACAAAATGTCTAGACGGACATAAGAAAACACTTGCAAAAAATAGACAAGGATGATACGTTGTAGATCCTAAGTGTCAAGTGGGACAATCAAGATGCTTAAGACACCTAATATTGACAAGGTATACCCACATGCAGAAAGAAAAAGAAAACATGCACTATGCCCCCAATACTCTAGTTCATGACATCCCAGAGAGACTATTAGGTAGGGAACACTTATCATTGAAATCATCATAGACAACACATAGAGAAATAAAGCCAACAAATCTAAGGAAGTTTTAGTGTTTCAGTGTGTGTGTGTGAAAGTCACATGACTGTCTCTTTAGGACTCAAGTTTGTCAATGAGAAGTATCACAACATCATAGACTATAGCCAAAGAATTTGAAGTGTTGAAAAATACATGATGTCAAGGGGAAGTATTGAAAACCACTATTGAGTGAGGTGCCAGAGAAACACCAATGCACCAAAGAGAACCTGATAAGCTATACAATATGTGCCTTGTTGACCTAGACGAGAGTCATTTCCAAGCTAGGAAAGGCAAAGAAATATGATATGGATAGCTTGAGCATAGAGAAAGATGCTAATAGACAAGTGCATGGCTCTCAAGTAGTGTATGTTTCTAGGTTTTCACCAATTGACATAGTTGACTAGGTCTTAAGCAAGATCACATCATTTGATGCCAATGTCAAGAAAGGTCAAGACTATGATGGAGTAGAAAGCTAGTGGATAAGATTGATAAGCAAGCATAAAGGTATGAATCAAGTGAAAGGTGATCCTTAAGGACTGGCTCCTTAAGAGTTCCCAAACTAGGTAAGATAGCCATATGAAATAGGTATTGGAAAAGCCAACAAATCCATGAAAGGAGATAGCGTGTAGGAAAAGCAGTTAAAGTCAATAAGAGAAATAAAATATATGATAATTAGTGGAAGCCAATAAGAGGGAGAGCATAAAAGCATGTAATCTAAAAGAGTAGAGATGTCAAGAGGCCTATGAGAACCGTGTTTTTCTTTATGTAATCAAGACCAAGGCATCAACTAAATAGGATAACAATAGGATAGAGTAATAAGAATGAAGCTAGATATGAAAGCTATGAGTGAATGAGAAAGCACAATAGGGAAGCTGGTGGATAGGATAGCCAATACGTAAGGATAGTTCAACATTGTCAAGATCAAGGGGAAAAGATTGATGATGGCAGAATTGTGCATGATGTCTTTTTTTCTAGGTTTTCATCATGTTACTTATCCAAGGCGCCACAAGAAGTGGTTTTCACCATAAGATAAATTTATTTCTTTTTACTTTTTCTACCAAGGCATCTTTTACTAGTTTTTCACCAAGGCCTATTTTTCATTTTCCTTTTCTCTTTTAGATTTTTAGATAAAATGAATAGTGTTCCTATTGAAAGGATATGATATGATAATTCAAGACCCTAGAAAGTTATGCTCAAAGTTGTCGATAAGGTGATGAAAAAGAGGTGATAGTAGAAATAACATATGGAGGATAAGAGTACATGCCTTTGGAGTTTAGAATGGGTATGGATAGTAGGCAAGTGTAGGCTTGAAAATATTATAGAAGTGTAGGTGAAAAAGTGGGCAAGTCAACATCGACACACACCTTGATGTGTGATAGAGTGACAAATGGATCATGGAGGAAATAGTTCAAGGTTTAGATGCATGAGGTTGTAGAGTAATCTTGGAGAAAGATAGAGTGGAAGGATTCAAAATATTTTAAGGTAGATGTGTGGAAGAAGGTGGAGAGGAAGCCTTTAGAAGCTTGAATGTCAACTTTGATTTATGTTCAAGATTCAAGTCCTTCAAGAAAGACAAGAATCTATATAGGTTTTGATTTTGATTTTCCTTTTGATTCTTTAGAACACATTTCTTCAATGATAGATTTAGGAACCCATATTTTCTTTGATTTAGCTCTTTGGTTAGTGGACCGTTGTGGTCTTTTTAATGATTTTTTTTTTGCATTTAGATGTCGATTAGAAGGGACATAGTGATCTTCATTTATAGATGAATTCTTGAATTGATTCTTTCTATGTTGTATATCCAAATTGCTTCTAAAAGAGTTGGGACTTGTGGATGAATAAGGCTGATATGACTATTTTAGATGGTTGAGTGAATGAAGATTTATCAAGAATGAGTCTTTGTTGATCTTGAGGTATGATAGGAAAGATAAGAGTGGAAAATGTAGGAGATGAAGGAACATAAGGCCCCAATATGGAAGGAAGGTTTGAAAGATTTAGCTTTGATGGATAAGGACCAAGGATAGACTTAGGAGACACAAAGGAATAATGGATAGGAGCATCACCATCTTTTGAGTGAGTAACATGGCCAAGACCATCAATAGACTCATGAGTAGCTTTGATACAATAAACACCTTTCATAGGAGCATTTGAAGCTTGAGCATAGTTTTGAAGTGAGTATGGAGAAGTAGAACAAGAGGGTGAGAATCTTTATGGTTTCATTTTAGCTTAGCATTTCTTTTTTAAGGTTGAGGATTTTTATTCTTATTAGTATGGAAAAGTTTTGTAGCCAAGTGAAGGTTTAGCTTGAGTTTCTTTTAGAGGTAGTCCTTGAGGGTAGGCATAGTCAATATAAAAAGCATTAGGTTCTTTGTTTGATGGAGGCATGTTGGAAATCTTTGAAGTTTTAGAGGGCTCATGAGTGTTGGAAGAAGTGGAGGTGTCAAGAAGACCTTCACTAGACGTAGGTTCATCAACATGATCTTGCTTAAGAGAAGTGTCCTCATTACATGATTCATTAGAAGTTCCAATCTCAACAATATTATCATCACTAAGATCTTGGACTTATGGTTCAGCTCAATGTAATTTGAAGTACCATGATCATTATGCTGTTGATAAGCACAATAAATTTACAAGAATGGGTTTTCATATGAGCCAAACTTAGGCAATGTGATAATCTTAGTGTCAAGAAGTGTTTGAAAAATTGTTTCCTATTGTTTTTCAAGTGCATAACATCCATTCATGTCTTCATCATTGTCTTGGTCAAAGATAATCCTGTCATGAAATTTTGGCATAGGATGCATAGGCTCAAAGGAAGTATCATTTTCTTTCCCTCTAAATAAATATTTGGCTGTAGAAGATGAAGACAATTGATGTCTTGGAGTAGAATACATAGACCTAGAAGAAGATGATGCCCTTTGATGCACGAACATCCTGGGTGTAAGAGCAATCTTGCATCACCCAAAAATATTTTTATTTTCAACCTTTTCTATTTTAATAAGGACTAGTAGATAGGAGGGTTGCTATTTATGGGAACTTGCTATTTTTAGTAAGTTTGTCATACAAACCCAGAATGTTCTCATTTTCTACATGAAGGTTCATTTTAGAGTTGCAAGCCTACCATAAAAATCTCATTGCTCCAACTTAAGTATCAGAGAAGTTATTGCAAATTTTTGGTGCAATATTTATAAGAAAAATCTTCAGGCTCACCGTTGGAGGCCTTAGAGTGCCTAGATGAGGTCCAAAAACTCGACGAAAGGGCATGATTCTGGAAATTCTTATGAAGTGGAGTTGCCTGTCGAATTGAATATTTCACCAGTATTTAATATTTTAGATTTGATAGAGTATTATGAAGGAGGTGATGGAGATGAAGTTGCAGAAGTGTAGTGGAGTATTCCAATAGCCAGTTTGGCTACAAAGGAGATTGAGGAGATACTAGACAGTCATGTTAGCAAAAGTACAAGGAACAAAATTTATGAGGAGTATTTGGTCAAATGGAAAGGGAGTCCAATAGAGGATTCATCATGGCTAGCAAGGGAGGAGGTTAACGATCTTGGTTTTCCTTTGAATACATGAGACGTGACAGAGTCACTTCTCAAACTACTCGAGGTGTCTGATGCAAGAGCATCGTAGTTGTAAGAGAAATCTTGCATCACCCAAAAATATTTTTATTTTGAACCTTTTCTATTTTAATAAGGACTAGTAGACAGGGGCTTGCTATTTATGGGAACTTTCTATTTTTAGTAAGTTTGTCATACGCTCTTAGAATGTTCTCATTTTCTACATAAAGGTTCATTTTAGAGTTATAAGCCTACCATAAAAATCTCATCGCTCCAACTTAAGTATCATAGAAGTTATTATGGATTTTCAATGGAAAATTTAGGAGAAAAATCTTCAGACTCACTGTTGGACGAGAAAAATCTTCAGGCTCACTGTTGGAGGCCTTAGATTTCCTGGATGAGGTCCAAAAACTCAATGGAAGGGTGCTTGTACCATTATAAGTCTATAAATAAGGAGCTGGCATTTTTGAAAGTGGTTATAATAGCCAATCAGAGCAACGATTCAAGAGTTATGACCTTCCAAAGTTGGGCTACCTAAAATTTCTAAAATAATTGTCAAAGATGTATATGACCAACTCTATATGTATTATTAGGGTCTGTCGGCTCTAGGTATTAAGTTTCAATGTCTAGAACCTTCCCGGGTGGCATAAAATTGCCTATTTAAGAAAGACCCGAACGTTGTCCAAGACAACTTTGGGTGGTAGTTTGCAACTTAGGCTTGTAAATTACTATAATGAAGGCACCCATGTGGGTTAACCTATTGTACCTATGAATTCTATAATTTTGCATTTGCAGCGATAATAAGAAGTCCATGTTTTGTTCTCGCATTTGCTATTGTTTCTTTCTTTCTTTTATGTGTTTATGGTATTAAGGGGAGCACCCTTCATCACCCTTAAAAAGGGGGAATCACATACATGTAAAGGACTTGAGGAATATTCATGTAATGATGCTATCTTCTCCCATATCATTTTTTTGAATTTAGAGTGCATTCCCATTATGCGCTTAGTAAAATGAAGGTAAGGAGGATCATTTGTCTCTTTTAGCTCTTTATATTGAACGTATAGGTCTCGAAGCTCTTTAGGACCATGTAGGAACTCATGATCATCTAGAATTAGATGAGGTTTGGAAGAAAAAGGTTTGAAGCCCATAGTGGCAGATAGGAAGTCAAGCATGAAGAAGACTAGAAGAAGCTAATAAGGTGATAGAAGATAATTTGATGTCCAAACTAGAGAGGTTAAGTGTTCACTTTCCAAGATAGGTAGCAATGAAAGAGTAACTTTTCAAGCAAAGCGTCCAAGAAATTTATGACACTAGAAAATTGAGTCAAGAGCTAGTCAAGAAGCCCAATAGCTAAATAGATAGAGCATGCAGGGGGACAAGTGAAAATTTTCCCAACAAAAGAGTGTAGTCAAGATATAAAGGTAACCATTTTAGAAAAATAGTTCCTAGCATGTAGATTTCCATCCAAGAAATCATGGTAAATCAATTATAGACACCTTATGTCAGCCAAGAACATGTTTGAAGCAAGAAAAAAGAAGTTTAGCAATTGGGAGTGACAATACATTAAGCTAGATGATAGTAAGACAACAAAAAATATCGTACTTCACTTTGCAAAAAGTAGAACTAAACTTTAGTTCAATACAATACTTTCCAAGAGGTAGTACTACACTTTACAAGAAGCAATGTGATACTTAGTAAAATCTAGAAGTATTGTATGAGATTTATTGTACACCAATACAATAGCGTTCCAGTTTGATAGAAAAGACAACTTGTGAACTATTTTTCTCAAAATACTTGATTTGATTGAGTTTTTTGACCAAGTAGACTATTGTACCAGTGTTTAGATCCAATTTTGACAATGAAATAGAAAATTTTGATAGCAATTCTTATGAAAACACATGTCTTCAAGAAATTGGACAAGGGAAAGAGCAACCTTGCCAATACAAACACTTGAGAGGTTTTAAAGAAAAAAAACCCTATGAAAGCTATGGTCATGTGTATGTTCAATTGATTTCCATAGGTCTAGCACAAATCAAAGACACACCAAGAAATATCTACCTAAAGGACACTGTTGATTACTCAATTACTTTGCCCACAGTAGATATTGGCATTTTTGTGGAAGTGCGATTAACACAACCAAAGGGACACATATGGCGAACCAAATCTTGTGGTGATCAAAGTAGTCCACTAGGATCAATCCTTGCACCAAGATATTGAGTGGCTAAAAAGGGTGACCTCTAATCCTAAGGTGTCTAGTAAGGGTCATGTTTATACCACCCCTCTTACACCCGATACGGGACACAATAGTGAACCTCGCGGCCATAAGAGTACCTTAAGCATACCCACCTAGTGATTTCTTCATGGTCTTAACCCTACAGGTAATCTCACCAAGTGAAGTCAAGTGTTACGACCCCCAAGACTTTTTCCTTTGTTAAGAGGTTTGTGATTATAGTGGGTCGGATTAGTCAGGTTTCGCTTGTTCCCACATCGGGTTGTTCCTATTGGTATCTTTCCACCAAGAGATTAACAAAATAGATCCACACCAAGGAGGTCAAGATTTTTGATTCACCTAAAAGGTGAAGAACATACTCTCCTACTCCTTAGTGTTTCCCCCAAACACGTCAAGCAAGTTAATTAAAACCACTAAATGGTGGAGTATCCCACCCACTTTCTTTACTCAATGAAATGTCAAGATTCTTGATTCACCTAAAAGGTGAAGATCATACTCTCCTACCAACAATGAACCATTATTTGTTAGTTTAATGCGCCTAAGGAAAGGAAATAACTAGTAATATGTCACACATGGAAATAAAAAGAAGACACACAAAAATAATTTTTTTGTTTTGTTTTTTCTTGGGCAGCCTTACAAAAACATTAGTAGCCATTTTTTATCTAGCAATGTAATTATCAAGCAAGAAAACAATAGTGTACTACACAACAAACAAGGGTTAAGGTGTCAAAAGTTTAGTGAAATCTGAAAAATACCTTGCAAAACCACTTGTTAGAAGTTGTTAGAAAACCAGGAAGCTAAAATACCAAATCTTGGAAATTGAACTCGCTAAGTGAAATAGACTTGACAATACTTCTGGCTACAACAGTATCGTACAATACTTCCATGTATCTCCAGATGATAGTTCGATATGGTACAATACTCTATATTAGGTAGTACGACAAAGTGCAGAACTATGCTATGAGAGATTTACATAAACCAGTATGATAGTTAAACTAATAATGTATTGTATCACTTTTTAGAAAGTATCATACAATCACTAGTAAAGTGTTGTATGATATTTCTTTTTGTAAAATTAAAATCCAAACCTGCAAGACAAAAAGTGACAAAAATGCAAGAGAAAGAGCTAGACAAGGTTGTCTAGCCCCACAGTGGGCGCCAAAAATGTATACCAAAAAGTAAGCACACTTCTATAAACCCTTATTCCCAAAGTATCTTCTAAAGTGAGGAACTTGAGTGGTGGCTTATAGCTCTCTTATTATGATGTACAAACATGCAAAATAGTATTATGGTGGCTCTCAAATGAACCAAGCTATACAACCCTTGCAAGGTGCATCACAAAACAAGAGATTCAAAGATGAGAGAAAGAGTGCTAGCATCCAAGAATCACAATGAAAAGGCAATGCAATGAAAACTAAACTAAGATGACATGAAAGATGCAAGCTAAGCTAACAAATATGAAGAGTTAAAAGACTTCCTACTTAGAGTTATGCTGCAGGTCCTTCAAAGCTCCAAAGTCACCAAGAAAACCTATAGTATAATGTTGAGATGAGTTTAAGGATTGGAGAATGAAGAGAGAGACCTCCCTTTTAAAGAGAAATTGATGCTTGATATTAATCAAGGGTAGAGAATGCATCTTTAGTGATCCATGTGCACAAGCATTTGACCTAAGCAAGATCAACAACATGCTTTAAGAGGCAAAATATGTGTGGATGAGAATTGAAGTTATTTTAAAAATAAAGATTCCTCTCACATAGAAAAGTGTGTCCCTCGTGAGACAAAAATTCATTTTATTTTATTTTAAAAAAAAGAATAATGCTTTTCATGTGCACACTTAGGATAAGTGAGAATTTAGGGATTTTATATAATTAAAAAGGAGCAAGTTCTTTAAATTAAATAAAAGACTTAGGATAAAATGGTCAAACCATATGTTACAATCGAGTAAATGATTTTTTGAGGATTTAATGAAAGATGAGTAATTAAAAAATTATGCAAAAATGCTAGAAATGAGGCACATAGTCTAGATGACCATTTTTGGATGATTACATCGGACAATCAATTTGTTAACCTCATTATCCCACCATCAAGAGAAGACTCAATAATAGAGGCTTAATGAAGTTGGTACACTTCCATGCATAGGTGGGAAATCAACTTCGTAGAACAAATGCATCAATAATGTATACACACACATATACATACATACATACATGCATACACACACACACATGTAAACACACACACATATACACATACATATATACATATATATACATACACACACATACACACACATATATATACATATATGTACACATATATGTATATATGTATATATATGTGTATGTGTGTGCATGTATGATAGTGAAATATTTATTAATATATTGTGAATTATAATCTTGGAGAATTCTAAATGTTTTCAGCCTTGAAGGAGTGTATTATTCTCAAGTGTTTGCAATGTATCTTCCATAATATTCCTTCTCTTCATCTAGTTTCTCATTTTCAAAGGTTGAACACAAATATATTGAAGTTGATGCATTAGAGATTTCCACTAAATTTCATCATAGGGAATAAATAATTTACCTAGAATTTTGAGGTTTGAACAAGTGTATGTTGATTTATATACAAATTTGAAATGAAGTTAGTTGGAGTTGTATCGAGTAATTGCAATTCTAGTTTTTTTCATAAGTTTTCTCCATTAACTACAATTTTTGATATAATAGCTTTGGAAAGCTTGGAAAAATTAGGGTTTTGATCTTTGAGATTTTAATTATAGGATTGACATAAACTTGAAATCATTCAAAAAAAGGTTTTGTCAACAAAAAAAAATGATCTTGCATTATAAAAACCCTAGCTTGAAAGGACCACAAAATAGAGTCCAAGACAAATAAATATCAGACATGTCACCATCAACCATTAGAAAATCCCCATGATCTTCTCATACTTTCTCAAAAAAGAGAATTAATCCAAAGATGAAGGGGGAGATAAGGAAATTAAATGCATAACATAATTTTATTAAATGTTTCAGAAGATAGAAATCAATGTGCTATGGTTTCATTATTAGCATAAGTTTATCCTCTTGACTACATAAATGATCACACAAAATCTTATTGCTATCCTCAAAATCATAGATCTTTGCAATTAAAAACCCCTTTCCAAGGCAAAATATGTAATGTACTAGAGATGCAAGGTTTCTAATGTTGTGAGATCCAAGCATGTACCTTTTGGGGGGCCAAGATAGAAACCCTTACATCGACATATGACACCATGAGAGGAGAAAACACACACATTATGGTCTATTCTTGCATTTGTTTCCTTTTTTAGATTAATGGGAATACCATTCAATATAGAGTAATCTTAGCATCAATAGAGAACCTATTCAACTTTTTTGGATCAAGAGAAACACCATGATGAATCACAACAACACTATCCCCAAAGGAGGCCCTAGTAGATGGAATCTCGCTGAAAGAAATAATGGGAGATCGAAAAAAGACTATCCACACCATCTATAGAGACCTCTAAAACCCTAAGATCAACAAAAGGAGCATAAAAAAAGGGAACTGCAATCCCCTTGTTGGATAAAACCCTAGTAACAACTAATGAAACTACCATAGTTGTGGCAGACAAAGAGCCACTAACCAAACACTAATCCCGAGCATGATTCACAAAACCCAATGAAGTAGGGATGATTGACGCAGAGAGAAAAGCAATCCCGCCACTTGAAGACCATACCCCATTAACATAGCCACCACCAATAGGAAAAGGAGATACATGATCTAAATAGCTAGAGTTTCTTGATGGAGAAGAAACCCTAGCAATAGGAGATAAACTCAAAGAGGGTATAATCAAGGAAGAAGTCCCATTAGGTGTCATCATTGGAGAAGGAGAACTAGGCTAGGGAAATACAAAGGGTCCTGCACACAATGAACCAACATGACATTTTCTAGTGGCAATAGATGCAATAACATTCAAACCAACAAAAAGGGTGTGGAGATGAATGCCATTGATGGGAGAGCACATAGAAGGAGCCATTTTTTTTCAACTCTAGAATTTAAGACCCTAAAAGAGTTCATAAAGTTTACTCATAAATCGAACTATGTCTCTTGGAAAGTCATAAGGTTTTCTCCCTTTTTAGGCAGCTCATATGCTCAAGTATTGGGAATAATTTTCTTATTAAATTCTTCTTTAGTGCAAATTATTTCATTACAAGGTGAATGCCACACTCAATTTGTAGTACAAGAACAAGGAAAATAAGAGGGTAATATATCAAAACTTTAGGGTTCACCATGTAGTTAGGAATGATTAATCATGATCACATATGCATAATACTAAAAAAACCCTTCTTGAAATAATCTTTGCTAACAAATAACATGTTGCCAAATATATATTGAATTATCCATTATGTCTAATGGGTTATATTGAGATCATGTATGGATGATGTCAAGCTATAGAAATTCACATTTAATCTAGCAATGCAAGCATTCACAAACATTCACATTCTTAACCGAATCCATAATACATAAGTTGTAAACTAACATCTAGAAAGCATAAAAATTAAAGTATTGCAAGAGATAAAAATACTTCATGTTGTAATTATGTAAACTACTTGGAGCTAGTGTACTTACACATCATGAAAATGTAATGGAACTAGCCTTTTCGATGGTGAAAAGGGATGACTAAGGCCAATGCTACCTTTCATTCTTATGAATTTTAGAGGATTTGATCAAAGATGAGTGATTAATATATTAAGTAAAAATGCTAGAAAAGAGGCCCGTAGTCTAGACAACCATTTTTGCGTGATTACATTTCCCCCTCTTTGACTAATATGTGATCGATATGGGAATACATTACATCAAAGAGTAAAGATAGAGAGATAAAACCATATATAGAAATCTAACTTCGAGGAATGAAGCAGAAAAAGATAGAAGATCTTGAATGAACAACTAGTTAGCAGTAGAGTTGATCACGAGGAAATGACAATAGACAATACCAATACCTGAGACAATCACCAATCTGTCAAGAAAGCTTCCAAAGAAAGGAGATGAATCAAGAGAAAATAGATAGCCATAATAGAAATATAATATTCCCGCCCCCTTGGCATTGAAATCAAAATGAGATAAAGGAGATGCAGAAATGACCTAGATTTAATCAAATCGAGATAAGAGATAGTCCATGATGAAAAATAAGTGAGTAAAACCAAAGAATGACCACTGAGAAATGAAGAGATACCCCGATTTGACTAAATTTGACCAAAAAGATAAAAAATGAGAATTGGTCAAAAGGAGAAGAAAGATGAAATAAAATGAAATGGAAGGAATAATGAGTGGAAGAGAGTAGAAATGATGAAGCCTTAAAAATTCAACCAAATGAAGAAGGAATAAATTTAAAATGTAAATTTGACCAACAAGATGAACTCAAACTTTGATTTTGATCCTGAAAATGGATTCAGGACATGAAAATTAAGGGTCTGTTTGGTTGTAGGAATTGCCAAATATGACATTTAGTGATGTTGGAATAAGTCCACTTCTAGAATTCACGCATTCTTAAAATAATTTATGGAATATTAGTTTGACCTATTTGGTTGAATTGGAAGAGGAGTTGAAAGATGCATATTCTATGTTTGGTTGCAAGAATTGAAATTGGAATTGGAAAAACTTTTTAATTTTTTTTAATAATAATTTGAGCATCAAATGACATTAACGAGTCTTTTTGAAGTTGGGCTTGCTCAATACATTTGAGAAAAATCTGTTTCAACTCCCTAACTATGCCACTGTCGTTGCTTGTCTCACCACATTTCGCCAAAAAACAACTTCCCTCTAATAATTTGGCTTATGCAACCAAGGTCAGACCCAACGAGATATAAAATTTGGTTTTAAAAAAATGGAGTAGGAATAAGCTATTCATATTCCATCATTTAAGTAGGAATTCCACTATGCTGATTTTAGGCTAAAATTAGAATTAATAAATTCTAATTCTACTTTTCATGTTTGCAACCAAATGCTGAATTTTTGAATTCTAGCAATTGGATTTTCCTATTCCCATTGAATTTCGACTACCAAACAGGCCCTAAGGGTACAATTTTTGTGCTAATATGAGGAGTTCAAAATTTAGGTTAAAATGAGACCAACATGTTATATAAGGGGTCAAAAAGGGTATATAGATGTGAGGATAAGATTAACCCCTTGTGATGATAGGACAATACAATAGGTGAGAAAAAGCCATTAGGAAATGAGAAGATATGATCGAAAAATGAAGTGAGAGAAGAATGAACACAGTTAGCCATCATGTTTATGCAAGATAAAGAAGATTCTCTCAACACTCAAATGCAAAGCTAAACTAAAATGAAACCCTAGAATGTAAATTGGTAGACAAAGGTGCAATTGCAAGGGTTATATAAGTAGGTCCTAGTTTTAATCATGGATTCTTATTAGGGACATTGAAAGAGCATAAAATCATCACTAGCATAACTATGAGGATATGAATATGATCTATATCAAATAGTTGTGTGGGAACCCAACCAATGCATCAAAGACATAAGATCAAGATGATGGTACAGTCATATTCCCTAGGTTTAATGTAGCAAGATTATGCTTGCATCAAGACACAAAATGTCTAGATGGACATAAGCACACACTTGCAAAAAATAGACAAGGATGATACGTTGGAGATCCTAAGTGTCAAGTGGGACAATCAAGATGCTTAAGACACCTAATATCGACAAGGTATACCCACATGCAGAAAAAAAAAGAAAACATGCACCATGCCCCCAGTCCTCTAGTTCATGACATCTTGGAGAGACTATTAGGTAGGGAATACTCATCATTGAAATCATCATAGACATCACTGAGAGAAATAAAGCCAACAAATCTAAGCCAATTTTAGTGTTTTAGTGTGTGCGTGTGAAAGTCACATGACTGTCTCTTTAGGACTCAAGTCTTCCTATGAGAAGTATCACAACATCCTAGACTATAGCCAAAGCATTTGATAAGTGTTGAAAAATACTTGATGTCAAGGGGAAGTGTTGAAAAACAATATTGAGTGATTTGCCAGAGAAACACCAACACAACAAAGAGACCTTGATAAGCTATACAATTTGTGCCCTGTAGACCTAGATGAGTCATTTCCACACTAGGAAAGGCAAAGACATATGAGATGGATAGTTTGAGTGCAGAGAAAGATGTTGATAGACAAGTGCATTGGTCTCAACTAGCACATGTTTCTAGGTTTTCACCAAATGGCATGATTGACAAGGTCTTAAACAAGATCACATCATTTTGTGTCAATGTCAAGCAAGGTCAAGTCTATTATGGAGTAGAAAGCTAGTGGATAAGATTGATAAGCAAGCATCAAAGGGGACACATGGAAAATATGGATGATCAAAGAATTGTGCATGCTATCTTTTTTCTAGGTTTTCATCATGGTACTTATCCAAGGTGACACAAGAAGTGGTTTTCAGCTTAAGACAAATTTATTTCTCTTTACTTTTTCTACCAAGGCGTCTGTTACTAGTTTTTCACCAAGGTACAATTTTTGTTTTTTGTCTTTTAGATTTTTAGATAGAATGAATATGGTTCCTATTGAAAGGATATGATATGATAATTCAAGACCCTAGAAAGGTATGCTCAAAGATGCTGATAAGGTGATGAAAAAGAGGTGATAGTAGAAATAACATATGGAGGATAATATTACATGCCTTTGGAGGTTAGAATGAGTATGGATAGTAGGTAAGTGTAGGCTTGAAAATATTGTAGAAGTGTAGGTGAAAAAGTGGGAAGATCAACATTGAAAGACACCTTGATGGGTGATAGAGTGACAAAGGGATCATGGAGGAAATAGTTAATTCGAGGTTTAGATGCATGAGGGTGTAGAGTAATCTTGGAGAAAGATAGAGTGGAAGGCTTTGAAATATTTTAAGGTAGATGTTTGGAAGAGAAGCCTTTGGAAGCTTGAATGTCAACTTTGATTTATGTTCAAGATTCAAGTCCTTCAAGAGAGACATAGGAATCCATATAGCTTTTGATTTTAATTTTCCTTTTGATTCTTTCAAATGCATTTCTTTGATGATGGATTTAGGAACCCATATGATTTAGCTCTTTGGTCGGTGGACCTTTGTGGTCTTTTGAATGATATATATACATTTTTTTCATTCAGATGCCGATTAGAAGGGACATAGTGATCTTCATTTATAAATGAATTTTTGAGTTGATTGTTTCTATGTTGTATATCCAAATTACTTCTAAAAGACTTGGGACTTGTGGATGAATAAGGCTGATATGAATGCTTTAGATGGTTGAGTGAATGAAGATTCATCAAGAATGAGTGTCTTTGTTGATATTGAGGTATGATACGAAAGATACGAGTGGAAAATGTAGGAGATGAAGGAACATAAGGTCCCAATATGGGATGAAGGTTTGAAGGATTTAGCATTGATGGATAAGGACCAAGGATAGACTTGGGAGACACAAAGGAATAATGGATAGGAGCATCACCATCTTTCGAGTGAGTAACATGGCCAAGACCATCAATAGAATCAAGAGTAGCTTTGATAGGAGAAACACCTTTCATAGGAGAATTTGAAGCTTGAGCATAGGTTTGAAGTGAGTATGGAGAAGGAGAACAAGAGGGTGAGAATCTTTATGGTTATATTTTAGCTTAACATTTCATTTTGAAGGTTGAGGATTTTTAGTCTTAGCAGTACAAAAAAGGTTTGTAGCCAAGTGAAGGTTTAGCTTGAGTTTTTTTTAGAGTAGCCCTTGAGGGTAGGCATAGTCAATAAAGAAAGAATTAGGTTCTTTGTTTGGTGGAGGCATGTTGGAAAGATTTGAAGTTTCAGAAGGATCATGAGTGTTGGAAGAAGTGGAGGTGTCAACAAGACCTTCACTTGACATAGGTTCACCAAAATGATCTTGCTTAAGAGAATTGTCCTCATCAGATGTGTCATTAGAAGTTCCAATCTCAACAATATTATCACCACTAAGATCTTGGACATTATGTTTCAGTTCAAGATAATTTGAAGTACCATGATCATTATGTCAATGATAAGAACAATAAATGTAGAAGAATGGGTTTCCATATGAGCTAGACTTAGGCAATGTGATAAGCTTAGTGTCAAGAAGTGTTTTGAAAAATTGTGTCATAAAAGTCTTCCAAAGGTGTAAAAGTTCTCTCAAAAGTATGCCTAGGATCTTCCTGTTGTTTTTCAAGTGCATATCATGCATCCATGTCCTCATCATTGTCCTTCTCAAAGATAGACATGTCATGAAATTTTGGCATAGGATGCATAGGCTCAAAGGAAGTATCACTTTATTTCTCTCTAAAGAGATCTTTAGATCTAGAAGATGAAGACAATTGATGTCTTGGAATAGAATATGTAGACCTAGAAGAAGAGGATGCCCTTAAAGAAGGGGACTTAGATACATGTAAAGGACTCGAGGAATATTCTTGTAATGATGCTATCTTCTCACATATCATTTTTTTGAATTTAGAGTGCATTCCATTATGCACTTAGTAAAATGAAGATAAGGAGGATAATTTGTCTCTTTTAGCTCTTTATATTCAACGTATAGTTCTTGAAACTCTTTAGCACCATGTAGGAACTCATGATCATGTAGACTTAGATGAGGTTTGGAAGAAAAAGGTTTGAAGCCCATAGTGGTAGATAGAAATTCAAGCATGAAGAAGACTAGAAGAAGCTAATAAGGTTATAGAAGATAATTTGATGTCCAAACTAGAGAGGTAGAGTGTTCACTTGCCAAGATAGGTAGCAATAAAAGAGTGACTTTTCAAACAAAGTTCCCAAGCAATTTATGACACTAGAAATTTGAGTCAAGAGCTAGGAAAGAAGCCCAATAGCTAAATAGATAGAGCAGGTAGGTGGACAAGTGAACAACTTTCCCAACAAAAGAGTGTAGTCAAGATATCAAGGTAACCATTTTAGAAAAATAGTTCCTAGCCTGTAGATTTTCACTCAAGAAATCATGGTAAACCAATTATAGACACCTTATATTAGCTAAGAACAAGTTTGAAGCAAGACCACATATGTTTACCAATTAGGAGTGACAATACAGTAAGCCAGACAAAAAATCTCGTAGTTCACTTTGCAAGAAGTAGTACTACACTTTAGTCCAATACAATACTTTCCAAGAGGCAATACCGCACTTCACAAGAAGCAATGCGATATTTTTAAAAAACTAGAAGTATTGTACGAGATTTATCGTGCACCAATATGATAGTGTTCTAGTTTGATAGAAAAGACAAATTGTGAAGTGTTTTTTCTCAAAAGACTTGATTTGATTGAGTTTTCTGACCAAGTAGACTATTGTACTAGTGTTTATACCCAATTTTGATAGTGAAATAGAAATTTTTGATAGCAATTCTGATCAAAACACACATATTCAAGAAATTTGACAAGGAAAAGAGCAACCTTGCCAATAAAAACACTTGGGAGGTTCTATGGTTATTTGTATGTTCAATTGATCTCCATAGGTCTAGTACAAATCAAAGACACTCCAAGCAATATCTGCCTAAAGGACATTGTTGATTACTTAATTATTTGGCTCACAATAGATATTGGCTTTTTTGTGGAAGTGCAATTAACACAACCAAAGGGACACATGTGGTGAGTCAAATCTTGGGGTGATCCTAGTAGTCCACTAGGATCAATCTCGACACAACAATATTGAGTGGCTAAAAAGGGCGATCTCTAATCCTAAGGTGTTTAGTAAGGGTCATGTTAATAACACCCCTCTTACACCCGATATGGGACACAATAGTGGACCTCGCAGCCACAAGAGTACCTTAAGCATACCCGCCTAGTGATTTCTTCATGGTCTCAAACCCACAAGTAATCTCATCAAGTGAAGTCAAGTGTTACGAACCCCAAGGCTTTTTCCTTTGTTAAGAGGTTTGTGATTATAGTGGGTCGGATTAGTCAAGTTTTTCTTGTTCCCACTTTGGGTTGTTCCTATTGGTATCTTTCCACCAAGAGATTAACAAAATGGATCCACACCAAGGAGGTCAAGGTTTCTGCTTCACTTAAAAGGTGAAGAGCATGCTCTCCTACTCTTAATGTTTCCCCCAAACATGTTAAGCAAGTTAATTAAAACCAATAAAGGGTGGAGTATCCCACCCACTTTCTTGACTGAATGAAATGTCAAGATTCCCGATTCACCTAAAAGGTGAAGAGCATACTCTACTACCAAAAATGAACCATTACTTGTGAGTTTAATGTGCTTAAGGAAAGGAAACAACTAGTAATATGCCACACATGGAAATAAAAAGAAGATGAAAAAAAAAAAAAATTGTTTTTTTTTTGCTTGGGCAGCCCAACAACAACATTAGTAGCCCTTTTTATTTAGCAATGTAATTAGCAAGCAAGAAAGCAATAGGAAACTACAAAACAAACATGGGTTAGGGTATCAAAAGCTTAGTGAAATTTGAAAAATACCTTTCAAAACCACTTGTTAGAAGTTGTTAAAAATCTAGGAAGCTGAAATACCAAATCTTGGAAATTGAACTAGCTAAGTGAAAGAGACTGGACGATACTTCTAGCTGCAACAATATCATACGATACATCCCTGTATCTCCAGATGATAGTTCTATATGGTACAATACTTTGTATCAGGTAGTACGATAGAGTGCATAACTATGGCATGATAGAGTATACAAACTAGTATGATAGTTAAACTGGTAATGTATCATATCACTTTCCAGAAAGTATCATACAATCACTAGTAAAGTATTGTATGATATTTATGTTTGTAAAATTAAAATCCAAACCTGCAAGACAAAAAGTGACAAAAATGCAAGAGAACACCAAAAATGTATACCAAAAAGTAGGTACACTTCTATAAACCCTTATTTTCAATGTATCTCCTAAAGAGAGAAACTTGAGTGGTGGCTTATAGCTCTCTCATTATGATGTTCAAAATTGCAAAATAATATTATGGTGGCTCTCAAATGAACCAGGCTATACAACCGTTGCAAGATGCACCATAGAACGAGAGATTCAAAGATGAGAGCAAGAGTGCTAGCATCCAAGAATCACAATGAAAAGGCAATGCAATGAAAATTAAACTAAGATGATATGAATGATGCAAACCGTTTCTGGATTCTTCTAGTTTTGCACCAACTTCTAATGCGACTTCTGAAGCCTTCTATTTGGTCGGTGGATGCCAACTAGCACTTTCTAGAATGTATTCCTAATCCTTAACCCTTTGGGGTCTATTTAAGAACATTTCTGGCATTGTAAAAGGCAATTCAGAGTGGATTTTGAGAGAAGGTACTAGGAAAAGAAATTATCTCCAGATTTATGCTATTGTGAGCCCATGGGGCATGTTTTGGAGTCTGTTTCTCTACACTAAGTGTACTAGCATATTTTCATAGTTAATAAAATTTTCCCTTTCCTGTTGTGTCCATTATGTTCTTGGGTTATGTCTCCATCAAGTGGTATTAGAGTGGGTTTTCTTGAGTGTGTAGACAGAGCACCGATTGTGAGGCAGTTTTCACCAGGATTGTGTGGTTGTGGGTCTGAATTAAGAAGATGCCTCCATGGAGAGAGTGTGGTGGAAGGGTCAGAGCTATTAATCTTGAGGAGGTTAGAGCCCTCAAAAGGCAGGTTCAAGCGTTGCAGGAGGAGCTCCATAGAGGAACAAATGTTACTGCAGGTGACAAAAGTGAGGACGACAATGAAGAAGAAGAAATTGGACTAGAAGGGGAAGTTGAAGGGGAAGTTCTGAATCAGGCAGAGGAGAGGCTTTTTAGGGCCATTACTAAGTTTGGGAAAAGACCTACAATTGGTGTGGGTGTATTTTCAAAAAATCTGAAACCAGATGAGTTGATCGACTAGATCAATGAACTGGAAGAGTACTTTGAGTATGAGGATATCAGGGATCCAGATAGGGTTAAGTTTGCAAAGGCCAAACTAAAAGGCCATGCCAAAATTTTGTGGCAAGAGGTTCAATTGGAGCAAAATAGAAGAGGAAAGGAGAAGATCACAAGGTGGGAATGCATGGTGGAAAAACTAAAGAAGCAGTTCATTCCTATTGACTACGAGCTTGATTTGTTTAAGAAGATGCATGGGTTAAAGCAAGCAAGAAAATTAGTCCAGGAATATATGAAGGAGTTTTATCGACTTCTAATTAGATTAGGGAATGCAGAAGCAAATAAGGAGAAGGTTGCTCATTATATCAGTTGGTTACGACCTAGCATCCAAGAAGAATTAAGTCTGGTAAGAATGACCAGTGTTGAAGAGACATACTAGTTTGCCCTACGAGTTTAAGAGAAGCTAAATAAAAAGTTTGAAGGGAGACAAAGAGGGCGTGGTCAAGGAGGAAGGGACAGTGGTAGGTCATTTGGAGGTCAAAATGAGACCCAAAGGAAAAATTAAGATGTGGGTACTAGCAGGAACTAGAGGAATGAGGATTTCAACCGCTCCCGTGATCAAAACTTTGGATATCAGACAGGAAGAGGTAGAGGATGTGGACAAGGTTCATGAAGAGGAGGTTTCCTTGGTACCTGTTTCCATTGCAATGAACAAGGCCATCGTGCCTTTGAATGCCCTAAATGACAAGGAAGAATAGATAGGAGAGTTGAGGGCCAAGCTAGGGTTGCTCATGTGGATGAGGATGCACAGTCATCACATTTAGAGGATGCATAAAGAGGAGAGACTTTAGTAAATGAAAGGGTTCTACTAAGTGGGGAGATTGAACTGGGACAAAGGAGGAGTCTATTTCGTACTAGGTGCAAATGTGAGAATAAATGTTGTGATGTGATAATTGATGGTGGTAGCACTGACAAATTGGTGTCAGAAGAGATGGTCTCTAAGCTGAAGCTCAAGAGGGAGAAACACCCCTAGCCCTATCGAATCGCTTGGGTGAAGGATGATCATAAGGTCCTAGTAAGTGAACAATGTTTAGTGAAGTTCAAAATTGGGAGTTACCATGATGAAGTTCTCTATGATATTATTCCAATGGATGTTTGCCATCTATTGTTGGAAAGACCATCGTAGTTTGATAGGCATGTAGTACATGATGGTCGTGCAAACACCTACTCTCTAACAAAGGATGGATTTCGCCACAAACTGAAGCCCATCAAAAAGAAGGTGAAAAGGTATGCAACAATGCTAGGATCTGTCTTGTTGATGGAAGAAAGTTTTTAGATGGCATGAAAAATCAGTGTATGTGCTATGCTTTGATTCCTAGAAAAGATAAGGAAGGTAGTAGTGAAATACCACTTGAAGTTTCAGATTTATTAAGTGAGTTTGGAGATATCATTTCTGATAATGTTCCAGAAGGACTGCCACCAGTAAGGCAATTCATTCATTAGATAGATTTAATCCCTGGAGCTAGTTTGCCTAACAAGGCGGCTCATAGGATGACTCCTACTAAAATTGAGGAGCTAAATAGATAGGTTTAGGAGCTATTGAAGAAGGGTTTGATTCGAGAGAGCCTGAGTCCATGTGCAGTACCCACAGTACTAGCACCGAAGAAGGATGGAGAGTGGAGAAGGTGTATAGACTCTCGAGCTATAAATAGGATAACCATCAAGTATTAGTTTCCTTTGCCAAGAATGGATGATCTTAAGGACTGTTTGAGTGGAGCTCAGTACTTCACAAAGATAGATCTCAAAAGTGGCTATCACCAAATATAGATTCGAGAAGGAGATGAGTGGAAAACTACATTCAAGACCAAGGAGGGTCTTTATGAGTGGCTAGTCATGCCCTTTGGATTGACGAATGCCCCAAGCACCTTCATGCGGCTTATGAATGAGGTACTTAAGAAGTTCTTGGGAAAATTTGTTATTGTCTATTTGGATGATATTTTAATTTTCAGCAAGACTTTGGAAGAACATTTATTGCATATTCGTAGTGTCCTTGAAAGGTTGAGGGAAGAGAAACTGTTAATTAATCTAAAGAAGTGTATCTTTGCAAAAAGGGAGTTAGTCTACTTGGGGTTCGTTATATCACCTAAAGGTCTTAAAATGGATCTAGAGAAGGTAAAAGCCATCTTGGAATGGCCTAATCCAAGGTCTGCTACTGAGGTGAGATCATTTCATGGTCTGGTTAGTTTCTACAGGAAGTTCATTAAAAAATTTAGTGGCATATGTGCACCCGTGACTGACACAATAAGAGGGGATAGAAAAGAGTTCAAATGGACTGCGGCAACTGCAAGAAGTTTTGAATTCCTGAAGAAGAAGGTGACAGAACAACCTGTGTTGGCACTTCCTGATTTTAGCAAGGTGTTTCAGGTGGATTGTGATGCTAGTGGCAGTGCTATTGGGGCTATATTAAGCCAAGAAGGTAAGCCTATTGCATATTTTAGTAAAAAATTGAATGATGCAAAAAAGAAGTATTCTGTTTATGATCAAGAGTTCTATGCAATAGTTCAGGCCTTAAAGAAATGGAGGCATTATTTATTGCCAAAGAATTTGTTTTATATACTGATCACCAGGGATTACAATATCTAAATAGCCAAGGTAAATTGAATCAGAGGCATAGGAAGTGGGCAGAGTTTTTGCAGAGCTATACATTTGTGTTGAAGCATAGAAGTGGAAAATCTAATAGGGTTGTAGATGCATTAAGTAGGAGACAGTTGTTGCTTACAGTAATGCAGGTTAAAGTAGTTGGGTTTGCTGAACTCAATAATCTCTACCTTGAGGATCCTGATTTTGCTGAAGCATGGAAAGCTTGTAAAGAACCTGTTGCTGTAGACAAAACTAAGTGGTTAGACTATCTGATTCAGGATGGTATGTTGTTCAAGGGCAGTCAATTGTGTATTCCAAGGAGTTCCATGAGGGAAAATCGAATTAAGGAAAAACACAGTGGAGGGATGGCAGGACACTTTGGTCGAGATAAGACTATTGCCATTCTTAGAGAACATTATTTTTGGCCTTAGATTTCATAGGATGTGAAGAAGTTTGTACATAGTTGTCAGATTTTTCAAGTGGCCAAGGGATTTATTCACAATACTAGACTTTATCAGCCATTGTTTGTTCCATCAAAGCCATGGGAGGACATAAGTATGGATTTTGTTCTTGGATTATCGAGGACACAAAGGGGTAATGACTCAATATTTGTGGTGGTTGATAGGTTCTCGAAAATGGCACATTCCATTCCATGCCATAAAACTCATGATGTTGTCCATATTGCAGACTTGTTTTTCAGAGAGGTGGTAAGACTACATGGCCTCCCAAAGAGTATAGTTTCTGATAGAGACACTAAATTTGTGGGGTATTTTTGGAGAACATTGTGGAAGAAGTTGAGAACAGACTTGTAATTCAGTTCCACACATCATCCGCAGACTGACGGCTAGACAGAAGTGGTAAATAGAAGTCTAGGCAATTTGCTGAGATGTTTAGTTGGGGATAAGCCCAAGGGATGAGATTTGATTCTACCACAAGCAAAATTTTCTTACAATAACTCTATAAATAGGAGTACTGGTAAATCACCATTCCAAATTGTATATGGAAGTATCCGAAGGACTACACTAGAATTGAGGAAGATGGAGCAAGGGGAGAGGACAAGTGCTGAAGCAGAAGAGTTTGTTGAATATATCAAGTGCCAACATGAGGAGGTCTAGGCACACATTATCAAGATGAATCAACAGTATAAAGCAAGGGCTGATCAAAGGAGAAGACATAAGGAGCTCCAAGTAGGGGATCTAGTCATGGTACACTTAAGAAAGGAGAGATTTCCAGTAGGTACTTACAACAAGTTGAAGATGAAGAAATTTTGCCCCTGCAAAATTCTGAAGAAACATGACTCAGGAAATGCATATGAGGTGGAGTTGCCAGATGGAATTCACATTTCTCCAATCTTCAACATTGCAGACTTAACAGAGTATCATGATGATGGTGCAGATGAGGGTTTGATGCTAGAGCCATGTCCAATTCCTACTTCTAAGAAGGAGGAGATAGAGGAGATTCTAGATAGTCGTGTGGGCAAGAGTACTAGAAACAGGCAGTATGAAGAGTATCTGGTCAAGTGGATAGGATGGCTGATAGAGGACTCAACTTGGATATAAGCAGCTGAGGTTTCCCATTTGGAATTTCCTCTACCATCCATAAAGTGACAGGGTCACTTTTCAATCTGCCCTGGGTGTTTGATGTAGGAGCATCTAGAGGTATAAGGGCAAATCCTGTGTCACCCAAAAAAATGTACTTAGACTTAGTTTCTATTTCATGTGTTTTCATTTTTGGATACCCATTTGGGTCAAATAAAGGTTCCAACTCTCACAGTTCCACTATTAGTGTTTTGGGTTAGAGTTTTTAAGCACCTTGGGATACGTGTAAATGTTGAAAAAATAGGACTATGTAATTGAGCCATAATTATGGTGAGTTGGAAGGTGTAAATTGGAGGGATGATTAAAATTGTAATTTAGAATATTCCAAAAAAAGAATCAAGTCAAAAGGCTGCACGGTTTGAAAGTTATTGCAGTTTTTCAATTTATGGAGACCTTCTAAGAATGCTTCAAAGTCAGGTTCAGTGCATTAAATGACCTCATAAAGGGCCAAAAATTAGGGACAAGCTAAGCTGGTCCATAGGGCTATAGAGCGCTTCGAGAGCTTTCCAAAAATGTAAACGGTTCATTAATCGGAGATACGACTCAAAAGTTATGCCTCCCGAAAGTTTGGTTACCGTTTCTAGATTCTTCTAGTTTTGTGCCGACTTCTAAGACGACTTCTGGAACCTTCTATTTGGTCGGTGGATGCCAACTAGCACTTTCTAAAATGTATTCCTAATCCTTAACACTTTGGGGTCTATTTAAGAACATTTCTGGCATTGTAAAAGGCAATTCGGAGTGGATTTTGAGAGAAGGTACTAGGAGAAGAAATTATCTCCAGATTTATGTTATTGTAAGCCCATGGGGCATGTTTTGGAGTCTATTTCTCTGCACTAAGTGTACTAGCATATTTTCATAGTTAATAAAATTTTCCCTTTCTTGTTGTGTCCATTTTGTGCTCGGGTTGTGTCTCCATCACAAATATATCGAAATTGATACATTAGAGATTTCCACTAAATTTCATCACAAGGAATAAATAATTTTCCTAGAATTTCAAGGTTTGAACGAGTGTAGGTTGATTTATATATAAATTTGAAATGAAGTTATTTGGAGTTGTATCGAGTAATTGCGATTCTAGCTTTTTTCATAAATTTTCTCCATTAACTACAATTTTTGATAAAATAACTTTGGAAAGCCTAGAAAAATTATAGTTTTGATCTTTGAGTTTTTAATTATAGGATTGACATACACTTGAAATCATTCAAAAAAAGGTTTCATCAACAAAAAAAGGATCTTGCATTATAAAAACCCCAGTTTGACAGGACCACAAAATAAATTCAAGGACAAGAATTCTTGTACACTGGAACACATTACCAACAAGAAGGATATGGATCCAAGAGTTTGGGTTAGTGAGGACTTAGTTGTAATTCCCTCATTATTTGACAAAAAGTGAACTTGTTGGCAATTGTGCATAATATGGAAGGAGAAATGAATAACATTAACTATCAATGAATAAAGAATGTAAAAGGGAAGTCGAGTACATTACTAGAAGATATTATGCTCACAAATAAAGGTATAATACCCAGACCCACTTAATCAAGGTGGATTTCTAGTGTAAGTCAACCATTATTGGGGTTTTCTAAATGACATTTCAAATTTTACTTCCAAGGATGGATATGGTCAAGATTGATGGTAAAGATCTATAGAGATAGATAATATCCATATCTAGAGCAATTCATTTGTTATTGATGGCTATGCGCACAAAGGAAGAAAAAAGCTTTTGCTATCACAAGGTATTTTTTTTAGATGTGCACAAAACACACTATGCCAATAGTGTTATGGGAAATTACTTCATGTTAAGTCGCAAAATACAAATTGTTAAATATTATATTCAATAATCTAAAAATGATCTATAAAATTAGAAACAATTAAACCCTATAAATTCAATGACTTATTTATGGATGGGTTCAAGGATCACATCCAACATGAGATATGTATGAGTAAAGCTACTATATTAGATCCTTGGTTCTTAGTATGTAGATTAATTTTTTTGTTTTATTTTTATTTTGGGTTTAATATCATAAGAGAACTGCTTTTGAACACATTCCCAACTCACTAGATTGACTTGTCAACATTGAAGAGAGAAAGAGCCAAAGGGATGCATTTTTAACCATGATATCAAAGAAGAATTAAACATAAATATGCCCTAAAATGTATATTGAAGAGCCAAGTGAAAAATTAGACAAGAAAGAAGAAACATTAGAGATTAGGAACAAACTAGATGGGAATCAAGAGATCTCCAACCAATTAATCTTTAGGTGGGAATCAATAGATGTTCAACCAATCATTCTTTCTCAATGTAGCAAGGTGTTTTAGGGAAGAGAGAACAATTTTGATGGATTTAGAAGCTCTTAAAATCTCATCAACAAGAAGTTATCCATGTTTAAATTATTTTACCTATCTAGCTTCAAGATTTGAAGTCATGATTACTAAAGCGACGCTATAATTTGTTTGGGAAATGGAATAAGCATACATTATTCTATGGAAAATACAAATTGATTACCCTAGTTTTCAATCTTCATGAGTGTAGTCATTGTGTTGGGAGTCTTGTGGATTATAATATCGAGGAAAAATAAGATGTTGGGACATGATTTTGAGAATGTGTATTAGAAAGGAAAGGAGCTAACTATCTCTGTAGGACATGAAAGGAATGGAGGAATGATATTGATACTTTCTAATTGAGAAGCTCTACCAAGCTTCAATGTGTTAGAGAAAAATGATGAAAAGGAAATGCTTTATGATACAAAAACATAACTTAAATAGAATTTCATGCTTCTTTAGTAGGCACGCTTTCAAGATTCTTGAAGACTCCATTAGAGTTGAGTAAGATTTCTCTTAGGATGAGGTAAAAAGGGATGCTTAAAAATTGTAACAACATCCATCTTATGCAAAAAAAATCAGGGGAGATGATTAAGATTACTATCCTTTTGCAACCCATACATAATTAGAAATCACAAATGAGATTATATATTTATGGATTTCTCCACAATTTTGTCTAATTTGTATTAAAATAATCTCATCACAAGTGTTGCAAATTGCAAGCTTGATAGCAACCACCTTTTTTACTACTATTCAAAAATTACATTGGACTTTGGATGTTGGAAATAAGTACTCATGGTCCTATATTTAGGAGTGATTTTAATGATTTTTTTGTATGTTTGAGCACTTTGATTGACCATTTTTTATTTATTTCACCCCTAATTAGGTGAAGAGATCGAGGCAATTTCAAACATATAAGAAGATTCCATTGAGATAATAATATAAGATTGATAGTGTTAGACATACAAATGAGAGTTATGTTAACAAAAACGCAATTAGTATCCCATGTTTCTTGCTTAAAGAAGGCTTTAATATAATGTTGTAACATAGATTGAATTACTAGAAGTTGATGAGGTTGGAAGTGCTTTTGGATCTTGAGTGAATTCTTTACACATAATCTAAGAGTTTGTAGCTAAAAATTCAATCAAATTTAAGAACTCTTTAGTCAACTATGCTAGATGGAAAAGTGATTATTATTCAAAAAGCATACATAGTTAATCAACAATAACGATGATTGTTCTTTAAATAGCTGGAGCTATGCCCTTAATTCTTTAGTGTGCATGTTACCTTAACTCTTAATTGACTTATACAATCATTAATTTTGTCTTATTTAGGTAATTTAGTTGGTCTAGATGACATCCAAGGAATATGTATGGTATATGTAGGAACTAATCGTTAGTTTATGATCATATTGCAAATTGTAGTCATTAAGAAATACAAACATAATATAAAAAGACATGGGAATATTCATAAATTAATGCATTTTTTTTAAAAGGCAAAAACAAGTTATGAAGGGACCCAACACAAACATATTTTGAATGGATCTAAAACTCACAACCAAGATGTTGTTAAAAGGCAAAACAATAGAAACACTAGACAACTAGAGGTAAAAGAGACCACAAGACAAATAATGGAAAACCCAACTTGCCCCACACACTAAAACAAATGCTGCAAGCAAATAGTCAAAAACAGAGAAAGGACCAAGAAAAGACCAACCACAGTCCACCCCAACTAGAGCCAACAAGATTTACCTTCAATCTATGAGAATGAAGAGTCATGTCAAAAAGGGATTAGAAGACTTAACCTTCTTTCCCTTCATTGCTAATGTCATTCCATAATCTGTAATAGTAATATTTTGCTTTTGGTTTAAAAATTGACACAATCAATATCCAAATACAAAAAAAATACTTCTTTCCCTTGATAGTAATCTAAGCCTCTTCCATCTTTACAACCTCAACCTACCAAGCTAAAGAACTTGAGACACATCTGGGGGGGACAACAGGAGGAACCACATGTCTATCTTTAACAACCCCCGAAACAAAATTTAGAAAAACTTGAGAAGAAGCTTCAAGACACTAAAAATTAGTCCTAACCACTTATGTGAAATTCCTTTGAGTTCCAAATTTCTTCACTATCATATAATGTTGTACATAAACACCATCCCACCACAAAGCTATCATTCTCTTATTTTATCAACTACATTGAGCAATCACATGATTTATTTTAAAACATCTTCTACACATCAGGGGAATCCCTTCATAGTACAATGTTTGAACCCATCTACCCTTTGAAAACCTAATTAAAATTTTAACAGGAAAACCCTTAGGCACATCCATATCCACCAAAGTACAAGCCTAGTTGGAATGATAAACATCATATATGTCACCATCAACCATCAGCAAATCCCCATGAGCTTCTCATACTTTCTCAAAAAAGAGAATCAACCCAAAGATGAAGGGGGAGATAAGGAAGTTAAGTGCATAAAATAATTTTATTAAATGTTTCAAAAGATATAAATTAATGTGCCATGGTTTTATTATTAACACAAGTTTATCCTTCCGACTACAGAAATGATCACACGAAATCTTATTTCTATCCTCAACATTATAGAACTTTACAATTAACAACCCCTTTCCTAGGCAAAATATGTATTGTACTAGAGAGGCGAGACTTTGAATGTTGTGAGATCCAAGCATGTACCTTTTGGGAGGCTAAGACAAAAACACTTATATCGACATATCACACCATAAGAGGAGAAAACACACACATTATGGTCTATTACTGCCTTTGTTTCCTTATTTAGATCAATGGGAATACCCTTCGATATAGGAATAACCCTAGCATCAATATAGAACCTCTTCAACTTTTGTGGATCCAAAGAAACAACATGATGAATCACAACAACACTGTCCCCATAAGAGACCCTAGTAGATGGAATCTCACTTAAAGAAACTATGGGAGATTGAACAAGACTAACCACACCATCTGTAGAGACCTCTGAAACCCTATGATCAACAAAAGGAGCATAAACAAAGGGAACTACAACCCCCTTGTTGGATAAAACCCTAGTGATAACTGATGAAACTCCAATAGTTGTGGCAAACAAAGATCCACTAACCAACAACTAATCTTGATCATGACTCATAAAACCCAATGTAGTAGGGATGATAGACCTAGAAAGAACAAGAATCCCCCCACCCAAAGACCATACCCCATTAACATAGCCATCACCAATAAGAAAAGGAGATACATGAGCTGAATAGCTAGAGTCTTGATGGAGAATAAACCCTACAATAGGAGATAAAACTAGAGAGGGTATAATCAAGGAAGAAGGCCCATTAGGTGTCATCGTTGGAGAAGGAGAACCAAGCTAGGGAAATACAAAGCCCCTCACACCCCCCGCCCCACCCAATAGACCAACATGACCTTTTCTAGTGGCAAGAGATGCAATAACATTTAAACCAACAAAAAGGGTGTGAAGACAAATGACACTTATGGGAGAGCGCATAGAAGGAGCCATTTTTTGTCAACTCTAGAATTTAAGACCTTAAAAGAGTTCATAAAGTTTACTCATAAATTGAACTGTGGCTCTTGGAAAGTCATAAGGTTTTCCCCCTTTTGAGGCAGCTCATATGCTCAAGTATTTGGCATAATTTTCTTATTAAATTCTTCTTTAGTGCAAGTTATTTCATTACAAAGTGAATGACAAGCTCAATTTGTAGTATAAGAACAAGGAAAATAAGAGGGTAATATATCAAAACTTTAGGGTTCACCATATAGTTAGAAATGATTAATCACGATTGCATATGCATAATACTAAAAATTTCCTTTTTGAAAGACTCTTTACTAACAAATAACATGTTGATAAGTAGGAGATAATTTCCACAACAAGTCAAATTGCAATATTGCTATTAGGATTTAACTATGTGATTTTGAGTCAAACTCATTGACCCATGTTTCATGAGTAGTGATTCAACATGAATCCATCTCTCATGGGAATAAATGGAACACTTAGCACTCATTGGATCTAAGTGATGCTCATAGGGGTGAAGCACTAGGACTTCCCGGGAGGTCATCCATCCTAGTACTTCTCCAGCTTGAGCACGCTTAACTATGGAGTTTCCTCCATGGTTAAACCCAAAGCTTGCAACCCCATTTGCAAAACCTTCACTAAGTGTTGTGCCTTATGAACCATTCATTGGAAAGCCCCTTAAGCTCATCAATTAATAAGTAGGAGATAATTTCCACAACAAGTCAAATTGTGATATTGCTATCATGATTTAATTGTGTGATTTTGAGTCAAACTAATTGACCCATGTTTCATGAGTAGTGATTCAACATGAGTTATCCATTGTGTCTAATGGGTCATATTGAGATCATGTATTGATGATACCAAGCTATATAAATTCACATTTAATCTAACAATACTAGCATTCACATTCTTAACCAAATGTGAAATACATAAGTTGTAAAATAACATCTAGAAAACATAAAAATTAAAGCATTGCAAGACATTAAAACACTTAACATTGTAATTATGTAAACTACTTGGAGTTAGTGTACTTACACATCATGAAAATGTAATGGAACTAACTTTTTTGATGGTGACAAGGGATGGCTAAGGCCCATGCTACCTTTCATTCTTTTTACTTATCTCAAATATTATAGGAATCATCTCCAACCTTTTAGATACACTTAACACATTTGGTGTTGATTTCTGATAAGAGTTTGTAGGAACTTTGACAGGCAATTGTCAGACTTCCAACAGACGTTACAAAAGACAGTCATCGCTTGTTTTTCTTCAAAAATTCTGATGAATACATATATATCAGAATTTTGACATAATATACATTGGAAAAGATCCACAAAAGGAGGGTTTGTAGTCGTCAGAGTAAGCTATACCAACACATGCCTTTTGTCAAAATTCTGACAAAACCTGCAACAAAAAGAAACATCGCCAGTATAACCTCGTTGGCACTATGAAGGGGTTCGTCAAAATCTTTACAAATGGGTTTGTCAGAAATCCAACAATTTTTTTTCCAAAATTGAAACTCCTTTTGTTAAATTCATTATCATAAGTTAGTAAGTTTGTTGATGTAGCTTCCAAGCTCTTACCCGGCTTGTTGAATCTCACTCTGATGTTCTTGGGTATAACTACCCCCATGCAATGTTACTCCGATGCTCTTGTATCAGTATAACTCATCTCAATAGTATATGAATTTGTCTCCCTACAGTGTAAAGCTACTCTGATATGTCCATTGCTAAGAGATATTCCAATATAGTTTCATCATTCAAATGACGTTACATAGGTTATCCTACACACTGTTAGGTGTGACCTTGTTAAAAGTTACAATACACACTGTTAGGTGTGACCTTGTTAGAGGATTTAATCACCCTGTTAGGAGTGGCCTGGTTAGAGGTCTTTAGAACAATTCAACTGAACTGTCACCTTGTTAGAGGATTTACAAAATGGCTGTTAAACCAACTCTATAAAGAGATTCTGAATTCACTGTTACAATGATAAGAAAGCAACAATGAAATGACCTGAATGATATGCAACTTATCTCTTGCTAATTACAGATCTATGTTCTGCTCTTCTAAATCCTTACTGATCGAATACGACTTTGCAACATCTCCAGGATATCTAATCCTTCATCAGAATTCGCTCTTCCATTCACTTTTTTTTTCAAACACACTATTCCACAACTTGAATATCTATATATATACCTTTCATATTTATCAAGTCGGCTCAAATATAAGTTACAATAACTATAAAAAAAATCAGTCGGCTACATTAATTCCATGAAACAATCAAAATAATAAAATCCTTCGCTGGCCGACTTAGCTTGGTAATCTAGTGTTAACCTAGTGAAGCTCGCTAAACACTGCTTCAGAATGTTTTCTAGTGTTAACTAAGTGAAGCTCGGTAAACACTACAAAATCTTGCAAAAGTCTTTTGGAGACTGAGTGAACTTGGTGAGCACTGACTTTCCTTTGCTGTCCTAGTGAACTCGATGGAAGTTAACTTCTCGCCATATTTCCTTCGATGACCGAGTGAGCTCGGTAGACACTAGCTTTCCTTTGCTGACCGAGTGAACTCGGTAGAAGCTAACTTTCCTTTGCTGACCGAGTGATCTCGGTAGAAGCTAACTTTCCTTTGCTAGCCTTGTGAGCTCGGTAGAAGCTAACTGATGACTGATATGACATTTGTGTAACATCAAAGACAACATTCAATTAACAATTGTATCCAACAGAAAAAACACACATTATGGTCTATTACTGCCTTTGTTTCCTTATTTAGATTAATGGGAATACCCTTCAATACAGGAATAACCCTAGCATCAATATAGAACCTCTTCAGCTTTTGTGGATCCAGAGAAACAACATGATGAATCACAACAACACTGTCCCCATAAGAGACTCTAGTAGATGGAATCTCACTAAAAGAAACTATGGGAGATTGGACAAGACTAACCACACCATCTGTAGAGACCTCTGAAACCCTATGATCAACAAAAGGAGCATAAACAAAGGGAACTACAACCCCCTCGTTGGATAAAACCCTAGTGACTACCGATGAAACTCCAATAGTTGTGGCAAACAAAGAGCCACTAACCAACAACTAATCTTGATCATGACTCATAAAACCCAATGTAGTAGGGATGATAGACCTAGAAAGAACAAGAATCCCCCCACCCAAAGACCATACCCCATTAACATAGCCACCACCAATAGGAAAAGGAGATACATGAGCTGAATAGCTAGAGTCTTGATGGAGAATAAACCCTACAATAGGAGATAAACCCAGAGAGGGTATAATCAAGGAAGAAGGCCCATTAGGTGTCATTGTTGGAGAAGGAGAACCAAGCTAGGGAAATACAAAGCCCCTCACACCCGCCGCCCCACCCAACAGACCAACATGACCTTTTCTAGTGGCAATAGATGCAATAATATTTAAACCAACAAAAATGGTGTGAAGACAAATGACATTGATGGGAGAGCGTGTAGAAGGAGCCATTTTTTGTCAACTCTAGAATTTAAGACCTTAAAAGAGTTCATCAAGTTTACTCATAAATTGAACTGTGACTCTTGGAAAGTCATAAGGTTTTCCCCCTTTTGAGGAAGCTCATATGCTCAAGTATTTGGCATAATTTTCTTATTAAATTCTTCTTTAGTTCAAGTTATTTCATTACAAAGTGAATGACACGCTCAATTTGTAGTACAAGAACAAGGAAAATAAGAGGGTAATATATCAAAACTTTAGGGTTCACCATATAGTTAGAAATGATTAATCACGATTGCATATGCATAATACTAAAAAATTCCTTTTTGAAAGACTCTTTACTAACAAATAACATGTTGATAAGTAGGAGATAATTTCCACAACAAGTCAAATTGCAATATTGCTATTAGGATTTAACTATGTGATTTTGAGTCAAACTCATTGACCCATGTTTCATGAGTAGTGATTCAACATGAATTCATCTCTCATGAGAATAAATGGAACACTTAGCACTCATTGGATCTAAGTGATGCTCATAGGGGTGAAGCAACAGGACTTCCCGGGAGGTTACCCATCCTAGTACTTCTCCAGCTTGAGCGCGCTTAACTACGGAGTTTCCTCCATGGTTAAACCCAAAGCTTGCAACCCCATTTGCAAAACCTTCACCAAGTGTTGTGCCTTATGAACCATTCATTGGAAAGCCCCTTAAGCTCATCAATTAATAAGTAGGAGATAATTTCCACAACAAGTCAAATTGCGATATTGCTATCATGATTTAACTGTGTGATTTTGAGTCAAACTCATTGACCCATGTTTCATGAGTAGTGATTCAACATGAGTTATCCATTGTGTCTAATGGATTATATTGAGATCATGTATTGATGATACCAAGCTATATAAATTCACATTTAATCTAACAATACTAGCATTCACATTCTTAACCGAATGTGAAATACATAAGTTGTAAACTAACATCTAGAAAACATAAAAATTAAAGCATTGCAAGACATAAAAACACTTAACATTGTAATTATGTAAACTACTTGGAGTTAGTGTACTTACACATCATGAAAATGTAATGGAACTAACTTTTTTGATGGTGACAAGGGATGGCTAAGGCCCATGCTAGCTTTCATTCTTATTACTTATCTCAAATATTATAGGAATCATCTCCAACCTTTTAGATACACTTAACACATTTGGTGTTGATTGCTGATAAGAGTTTGTAGGAACTTTGACAGGCAATTGTCAGACTTCCAACAGACGTTACAAAAGACAGTCATCGCTTGTTTTTCTTCAAAAATTTTGATGAAGACATATATATCAGAATTTTGACATAGTACACATTGGAAAAGATCCACAAAAGGAGGGTTTGTAGTCGTCAGAGTAAGCTATACCAACACATGCCTTTTGTCAAAATTCTGACAAAACCTGCAACAAAAAGAAACATCGCCAGTATAACCTCGTTGGCACTATGAAGGGGTTCGTCAAAATTTTTACAAATGGGTTTGTCAGAAATCCAACAATTTTTTTTCCAAAACTGAAACTCCTTTCGTTATATTCATTATCATAAGTCAGTAAGTTTGTTGATATAGCTTCCAAGCTCTTACCCGGCTTGTTGAATCTCACTCTGATGTTCTTGGGTATAACTACCCCCATGCAATGTTACTCCGATGCTCTTGTATCAGTATAACTCATCTCAATAGTATATGAATTTGTCTCCCTACAGTGTAAAGCTACTCTGATATGTCCATTGCTAAGAGATATTCCGATATAGTTTCATCATTCAAATGACGTTACGTAGGTTATCCCAATGAACTTATCTGGTGTCAAAGTAATATTTACTTTATATTGTCTTGCCGACTTCATTAACTACTCCGATGACCACTATCCTGCATACCTCCTTCGATAATTTTACTTTTACATTTGAGATATTAATTAATGTGGGCTATTTTAATAGATTTGCCAGGGGTCATTGTAACTCCACATCTATTTGTCCGATTGAGTCATACTACTTTGATATGTCCATTGTTGAGAGATATTCTGTTATAGTTTTATCATTCATGTGTCATAGGTTTTCTCCATAAGCTTATCGGGTGTCGAAGTAGTATTTATATTGTCTAGTCGATTTTATTAACTACTCTAATGACCATTATTAGTATGAATCTATATTTACTTGGATGAAGCTATTCTCCCTACAAACTGTATAGTTGACCAATTTTCAAAAAATAAAAAACGTCATGGATTTGTTCAAAAATTTCAGCATTTGATCTTCATGATCTACATAGTTTGTAGTTGAAAACAACAAAATATTTGGAAAAAAATCACTATGTTTTCATGAATCTCTAAAAAAAGAAGTTTGACTTTGTTTTGTCTTTAGTGCATTTTGTCTGGAGATTAGCCTGTCCCTATTTACTTCTCTGATAGTGCCATGCTACTTAGATGAGTCTATCGAGATATGTTCTTCCCATGTCCATTTTTTTCAACTTATTCTACTGTAGGTACATGTCTCCCTAATGCTTTTGCAATCTTGCTCTTGTGCAAATTACCAGAATACATTATTTTGATTGTGTTTCCACCTTGGTTCATCTACATGTTATCAAGATAACCTTTGTCGATACTTGAAAATCAATAGGTATAACTGGAGAGAAGTCCAATGACTTGATCTAAGGTTTTCAAGTATATTTACAAATACTTACTGAGAGTCCTTAGGTAAGCTTAAACCATTAAAAATACCCCTATCTTACCTCTTAGATACAAAAATGCATCCTTAGGTAATGTCTTGGTGAATACATCCACAACCTGCTCCTTGGTGTTCACATATTCCAATCTTACTTCTTTGTCTTGAGTCAATTCCCTCTGGAAATGATACTTGATGGCAATGTGTTTTTGTCTTGGTGTGCATCAATGGATTCTTGGATATGTTGATTAAGCTTGTGTTGTCATAGTAGATAACCACTAGATCCTTGATTTCTTCCTTTATCCTGACAACAATTGTCTGAACCAAATTATGTTGGAACAATTAACTATTGCTACATATTGTTGCAACATATTCTACCTCTGCTATAAACTGAGAGATGCAATTATGCTTCTAACTTGTCCATGATACTAACCTCCTTCCAAGAAATAATGCTCCTCCATTGGTGCTTTTCCTATCATCAATGCTTCCAACCCAATCTGCATCAATAAAGGATTTCAACTCAAAATTTCCTCCTTTCTTGTACTATAGACCATAGTCTTGAGTACCTTTTAGATATCTCATAATTTTTTTGACTACCATCATATGATTTTATCTAGGATTCGGAGAAAATCTTGCAACTATATCAATTGCTAATGCAATATTAGGCCTTGTGTAAACCACATACTGAAGTTTTCCAATCATGGATTTGTAGGTAGTCTGATTAACCTCCTTTGAATATTTATTTTTGGATAGTTTATGTCCAATAGACATAGGTGTTCCAAATAGTTTGGAATCTTCCATTCCAAAAGTCTTCAATATCTCCTTGATGTACTTTGACCGAGTAATGTAGATGCCATCATTCATTTGTTGGACTTGTAAACCAAAAAAGAATTTTATCTCTCCAAACATTGACATTTCAAATTCTTCACTCATTTTTTCAGAGAATGATTTACATAAGTCATCATGACTTATAAATAAAATATCATCCACAAAGATTTTTGTTAACAATATTTTATTATGTGGTTCTTATTTAATATATAGACTATTGTTATCATTTGTTCTTTGAAAACCAATCCTTACTAGATAACCATGTAGTCTAAATCATACCATGCTCTAGGAGATACCATGCTCTAGGAGCTTGTCTCAGACCATATAAAGCTTTGTGTAGTTTGTGTACCATGCCTTTTTTATTTGGATTAATGAAACCTTCAGGCTGATCAATGTAGACTTCTTCCTCCAGAATTCCATTCAAGAAAGCTGATTTTACATCCATTTGATATACTTTGAATCCTTTGCGAGAAGCATATCCAAGTAATGTTCTGACTCCTTCAGGTCTAGCAACAGGAGAAAATGTTTCTCCATAGTCTATACCTTCTTCTTGAGCATATCCTTTACATACTAGCCTTTCCCTATTCCTTGATACTTCACAATTTTTATTTAATTTTTTTTTTTGAAAGCCCACTTTGTACCAATTACAATTTTGTCCCTAGATCTAGCAACAATAGTCCATGTATTGTTCCTTTCAACTTTCTCAATTTCTTCATTCATTGCCTCTATCCAACTTTCATTATTCAAAGCATCTTTTATAGTTTTAGATTCAAATTCACTAAGAAAACATGTACCTTTTAGTTTATTCCTTGTTATCATGCCTCATGTCTGATCTCCAATTATTTGTTCAGGTGCATGACACTTTTTGATATATCTAGTAAGTGTAGGTTCCTTCCTTCTAGATTCTAGAGTTGTTTCACTTGGTTCACCATGTTCAAAGATTTTGTTAACTTTTGAACATTTCTTGGTTCCAATTGTCTGAGACTCGGTTCCCACTATTTGTGACTCGATTCCCATTATCACTTGCTCAGGTTGCACTGACTACAACTCAATTTGAACTGCAAACTTGGGTGACTCAAGTGGTACGGTTTGTTTCTGTCCAACCACACTTGCTTGTACCTCGGGTAAAGTTTTAGGCTCATAGTAGACAAAGTTTCTGTAGTCTTCAGGTTCCTTGCCACTTTGTTCTTCCTCTTTTCTATAAACTCATCAATTTTTACATGTACACTTTCTATAACCTTGTGAGTAGAAAGATTCAAACATTTATATGCTTTGCTCTTGTTGGAGTAGCCTCAGAATATGCTTTCATCACTCTTTGCATCAAACTTTCCTTTCCTTTTTTCTTTCAAGATATAACATTTTCTTCCAAATACTTTGAAATAACAAACATTAAGTTTATAGCCATACCATAATTTATAAGGTGTTTGATTTGTACCTTTCTTCAGTTGCACTCAGTTCAACATATGAACTGTTGTGTTGATTGCTTATTTCCAGTATTTGGTTGCAACATTTTTCTCTATCATCAGTGTCCTTGCACAGTCCA
The DNA here is from genome assembly GCA_028749045.1 of Cupressus sempervirens. Classification (NCBI taxonomy): domain Eukaryota; kingdom Viridiplantae; phylum Streptophyta; class Pinopsida; order Cupressales; family Cupressaceae; genus Cupressus; species Cupressus sempervirens. The sequence continues at coordinate 201,837,153 of CM053787.1, forward strand.
TGATGGATTTGTTTCTTCTTTTTGCTATGACATTCTACTGAGGTGTGCCAAGTGCAAATACTTGTCTTTTGATTCCTCTTTCATCATAGAACTCATTGAATTTATTAGAGATGAATTCACCTCCTCTTTGTGACCTTAGGAATTTTAGAATCTTTCTTATTTCTTTTTCAATACTAGCTAGATACCACTTGAATTTTTTGAAAAGCTTCATATTTGTCTTTTAAGTACATCACAATCATCATCCTAGAATAGTCATCAACAAACAAAATGAAATATTTTTCTCCATTGTAGCTCTTTGTACCTATTGGTCCACAAAGATCTATATGGATTAGTTCCAAAATTTCTTCAGAATTGTAATTTTTACTTTTGAAGTTAGTTTTGCCCATTTTTCCAATCTGACATTGTTTGCATATGGCCATTTCAAGTTTCTTCAGATTTGGAATACCTGTTACTCTTTTTTTTTTTTTCTTATGGTAACCAAATTATCAAAGTTTACATAACACATTTTTTTATGCCATAGCCAACTTTCTTCTACTTGTGCTAAAAAATATGAACTTTTAATGAGTTCTAGATAGAATAGATTACCTTTAGTCTAATTGTCAGTCACAACTAGGTTTGCCTTACCATCTAGTAACTTTGCTTTCCCATTCATGAATTCTACCTTGTATCCAATGTTGTTCAACTATGCCACACTTAGGAGATTGTGTCTTATTCCTTCAACCCAGTGAGCATTATCACATTTGAGTCCATCAGTTAATGCAATGCATCCTTTCCCTTCACATAACATGGTTCATTTTTTCCAAATCTAACACTTCCACCATCATAGTGCTCAAAGTGTTCAAACTTAGTTTTATCACTAGCCATGTGATGAGAATAACCACTATTTATTATCCATGTGTCATTCTAGTTAAAATGAGAAATAAATGCTATTTTTTTCATTTAACTCATTATCTAATCCATCCTTAATAGCAATATATACCATTTCATCTTCATCATCATTGTCAAAGTCTTTAGCAATATAACAAGATTTCTTACCTTTATCTTTGTAGTCTCTGTAGCTCTTGAAATCTTTCTTGACTTTGAACTTGTTGAATTTTCTGTCATCTTTTTTTTCTTTTTTTGGACACCTTGCAATATTATGACCAACTTCTTCACAAGAGAAACAAATCAATGGTATTTTGCCTTTGTATTACCTTTTCCTTTTGGTAACCTTATTGCAAGAAGGGCTTCAATAGCTTCAAGGTCATCCTTTGAATCATCATCTTCTTCACTATCAATCTATTTGCCTTTTGAGTTTCCTCCCTTTCTACCAAGAGTTAGTTTAGCTTTGAGTGTTGATTCTATGTTGTGAGAACTAGGAAGATAGTTATCAAAGTTATCCAACTCAAAAGCAATTAATCTTCCCACAAGTGCATCCAAAGTTATATCATTTTTGGGATCACATCTCGTCTCTTGAATAGCTAAAACTCTAATTGCATAAATATGAAGAAGAGTTCTTAATACCTTGCCGACTATTATTGTATCATCTATTTTTCCTCTTGCAACTCTGATTGTACTTACACTTGCTTTGATTCTCTCACTGTATTTTGCAATGTTTTCATCTTCTTTCATCTTCATCTGATCAAACTAGCCCCTTAGACTCTCTTCTTTGGCTCTTTTAACATTATCATCTCCTTCATAGATCTTTTCTAGTTTGTTCCACATGTCATAGGCAATAGCAAAATATTTGACTTCATCAAATTCATAATAATTGAGAGGGGTAGAAATATCAATCATCATTGTGTTGTGATTCTTCACATCCATTATCTGATCCACAATTAAAGGCTTAGGTGGTGCCACATATTTCTTCTATAAGAAGTGCATACCTGTATGTCCAATGGTTCCTAGATGTTGCTTCATCAATTCCTTCCATGCTGAAAAGTTATCTCAGTTAAGCTTAGATATCTCTCTTTTTTAAGACATCTTGATCTTTAGCTTAGGTCTTTGAAACCTTTCTTGCAAGCACCAACAACTATGATACAAACTGTTGGAAATGTAAGAGGAGTAACTGAGAGGGGAGGGATGAATCAATTACCCCCAAAAAAATTCCAAGTCCCTTAGATGTCAATAAAATTTTTTCACTAAGCCAAATCCTTGCATTGCTCAGTTAGAACTAGATATACATTGTAACTCAGTTAACAAAGCAATCTTAAGATATTAATGTGTATTATCCTTTAGTGACTTAGTTGCAGAAGCATAAAGCACTAAGAAAATAACATAAACACATGAGACACCAAGATTTAATGTGGAAACCCAATTTGGAAAAACCACCAATGCAACTAGTTATAACATTACACTCTTTTGAAGTGAGCTTTGTTAGGAGCCAACCTTGTTAAAGGTTACAAAATACATGGTTAGGTGTGATCCTATTAGGAGTGGCCTTTTTAGAGGTCTTCACACACTTCAATCTAGAAATTTCACCTTGTTAGAGGATTTACAAAATGACTGTTAAGTCAACCCTATTAAGAGATTTCTTCACTGTTACAATTGTTAGAGAGTAACAATGATTGACCTGATTGATAGAGTAACTAGCTTTGTAGATTCAGATCACTGTTCTGGTTCATCCTCTAGATCCTCCTTGATTAGAATGTTCCTTATAGCTCTTTGGATGTTCTGCCTTTAATTATATATCCTTCTTAATTCACATCTTGTCTTTTTGTTCCAATTCCATACTTCAATCCACAACTTGACCTTTCCTATATATGAAACCCAATGTCAATTCGAATTGAATACCATTTCAAACAAACATTTAACATCCACTAGGTTAACTTGAATCAACCATTTAATTGACAAAAGTATTTTGCTGTAGGTTGGCTAGCACTGAAAATGAATCACTCAGTTAACACTAAATTCTTTTGGTAACCAGTCTAACTTAGTTTGCACTAAATTCCTTTGGTAACCAACCTGACTCAGTTTAAATTGAATTCCTTCATTGACTGACCTAACTCAGTTTACACTAATTCAACTAAACTTGGTTCCTTCTGAATTCTACTCGGCTAATGCTAGAGTCTTCGTTAGTGCCCAACTGAGCTTGGTTAATACTAGTTGTGCTTAGTTAGAGTGTGAGATTTGTGTAATATCAATGCCAATATACAATTAAATAATTGTTTTCAACAAGTTCAACATTAATTGATCATGCTACCCAAGTTTGTCACATAATTTCCCTTGATTAGTTTGAATCTTTCTTTGACTAATTGATATTATTCATTGTGGGAACATCACTCACTTTCATCATTTTAGGATCCTCACATTCTATTTGATCCCAACAAACTTTTAACACCCAACACAATAGTCTAATACTCTAGCTCTAGCACAACTTGATCTCTGTCATGCTCTTGGACACACGACTCTAATTTGTTCTCCTATCCCAACCCTCACCCTTGGGTTCCTAACCTTCAACTATTCTTGGCTTTACCCACCTAAGTTAATTGCCCAATTTTGGTGCTTCAACTAATAACTCCTACTCAACAATCTAAAACTTCTTAAATTGACTCATGACTCCTAACTTCCTTCGAATTGATTAGAAACCACCTTGCTAATTAGTTTAACATAGTAGTTTTATGTTGTCAAGCTGTCAACTCGACAACTCCCATCCCTTCTACACTATCATTTGAAATTTCTTTGATTTAACTTACATTAAGGTGATTAGAGTGTAAATACATGGAATTTAATCTATTAGAGGCAACATAATGGTCATAAGAGCAAAAATGCCAAATTTGCAAAATTGCATAAAAAGTTGCCTAACAACTTTCAAAGTTGGTTGACTATATTTTATTGTAGTAGGTTGTTTGGAAATAAAAAGTAAGTAATTCTATTGCTTTTTGTTCAAATTTGTGTCTATGTAATGGCTAATATGGCCTAATAAGGACTAATTGTGGGTTGATTGGGTAAACTAAGTGCTGATGTATCAATTTTTTCCTTAGGACATTAAATACTCATTTAAGATGTAATAAGGTAAAGTTCATATATGTTCTCCCCTTTTGAAGTTCTTGTAATATACAACATAAAACATTGAATCTTTATCGTTGTTAGCTTTTGCAACACTCAAACTTGTTAGTATTGCAAAGATATTAGTCTCTCTAAAGTTATCAAAACCTTAGTTAGGATATCCTGAATTGATCAAGATGTGATAGTTCTAATGATAATGTTGTTCAAGACCCCATGTTTGGTATAGAGATGGGGACATAAATGTACTCTATGATTCTAATGATTGCATAAATCATGCATGACCAAACACATGATCCAAGAAAGAAGATAGTGTTGAAACTATTTCACAGATGCTAGATTCCAAATATTAAAGTATGAGAATGACTTTGTCCACATAGTCATGGTATAAAGGTGCCACAAAGGATGTGGAAAGTATTTTCTAGACAATAAGGGTCTTGAGGGAGACAATTTTTGAAGGTAAGGATAGTGCACTTATGTTTGTTGTTGTTTAAAAAATATCAATATGGGGCATCATGATTGACAATGTTATGTTGGTCAATGTTGGTGAGTTGGAACAAGGAATGTGTGTGGAAAAAGTCTTGATTGGTGTGTAAGGGTTGCAACCTTAAAGGATAGGATTTAGTCAACTAGATGTGTGTGGCATCCAAAGTAGAAGGATAGGGATTAAACTTAGAGTTTTTGATGAATGAGTCTTGTTAACAAAGATCAATGAATGTGATGGGTTTGGACTATGATCAATGATATGATTTTTGGTTTGCAAGTGAATGTCAAGGATCTTATAGGATTCAATAAGGTAAGGGGAATCCTAATATGAATCAGTAAGAAGGAGAATAAGGGAATTTACATAGAATCTTAGGTGGAACAAATGAGTTAGTGATGAGAAATTAGTTAAGTGTGATCAATTATTGTGATCATGATAAAAGGGTGCTGATCAAAAAGAAAAAGTTAGAAAGGGATAAAAATTGAGAGTATTTGACCATTAAGTGTTCCTTAATGGAACACATGGTTGTTATTAGTCCACAAATATTAAGATTTGTAAGTGTTGTGAGGGATAGAAGTGTGTTGAAGAGTGTAGAGAATACTCAAGAAGTGTGAAGGAACCATGGGTCCAAGGTAAGGGTAGTCGATCATTTGTTGCATAAGTGTAGGTAATTGTCTCAAGTGGGATAGTGAGATCTTAGAACTAGATCCTAAAGTGAAAGAACGATGGTGATTAGAATTAGGATTTTGGGATGGAGTATTGAAGTGGCAAGCATTTGGTAGATTAATAAGCTGTGAGGATCCTAAGATGGATAAGTAGAAGGGTGCAACAAAGGGTGACTTTTCATTACCCCTACAATTACATGGGTGTGTGTTCCTATAAGTGGAGTTCATGGGGTATTCATCACCATTAGTAGGAGAGACAAATGCATAAGTAGCACCAATTTCAATAGCATCACCATAAGTGACACAATGCACCATAGAATTGTAGGGTTGAAACAAGGGTGTTTGTTGCCACAGGGTATCGAAAGAAGTTTGATAAACAATAAAGAGAAGGATAAGCCATTCAATGAATCAGAATAAGTGATCAATAAGTTATAAGTATGGATTTGAAGTTGTAAGATTAGTTATATGATAGGTGAATTTGATGTCATTAGATTTTCTAGATAGACAAATAGTTAATTGACCATTACTAGGTCTTGACGAGGAGCAATGTGAAGGTTTTTGTGATCAGGGTAAAGGTTGATCTATGCCTTGATCTTAGTGAGAAGAAGTTTTTTGAGTGGAAAGGAACAATTAGATGTGATAAGTTGTATCTCACAATCAATTAGATAAATTATCCATACTAACTAGGAAATTATGCAGGAGTTCTCAAGATGTAGCTTTGAAAGAGTTGCACGTTTTCCAACTCTTTTGCATTTTTACAATGTTGACTTTCGAACTTCTTGGAAAAATTTCCTAACATATCTAAATGGGAAAAATAACAGCACTTACATCTTGCATAGGCTTCCTTGGAACTTTTACATTGATTTGGCCACCTAGACCTAAATAAGATCTACATGAGAAACATTTACATTTTATGAGGGGAGACAAATATGAACGCAAAATCATATTTACTTGGTCTTGAAGTAAAAAATCAAGAATGCATCATGTTAATACCAACATATCACTATCCTCATAGCAAAATCTAATAATTTTATTGATTTGAAACAATCAAAATGTATGTATAAAGAAGCTTTCACATGTTGTTCCAAGGAATCAAACATGGTCTTGAAGATAAATACCTATATTTGCAAGCACAAGATTTCCTAATGCATCACTGTTTTTCTCAAATAAATCTTTAAATAAGATTCAAGTAATATTATTCAATAAGATTAATAATGGATCATAATGAAATATTGAAAAGTGCATTACCTTATTGTGATTCTCTTTGTTTCAATAATTATTTGATATTATCTACTTAATAGGCCAACCACGTGAAGGTGAAGGATCATTCCCCCTGCCGCCTCCCGCCTGCCCCCACTACCACTTAATATCACTCTATATTCCCTATTAACATCTAACATTCATTCATTCTTTCATCCATTGATAAAACATAACATTCCTTTACTATCACATAACATTCATCAACATTCATTAGCATTCTTTAACACATAATTATATCATTTTTTTACATTAAATCCACTTGTTAACAAATAATAAGATTACAATCATTTTTTTAGGTTAGGTAAAGACTAAGTGGATCATCATTTTCTTCATCATTTTCCCCTCTTCAGTTCTTGTGCCCTCTTCTCGTGATCTTTATATATTCTGATGTAAGAACATCTTGCATCACGAAAAAGGCACATGATCAAAATTATTATTTTAAAAATACTGGAGGAGAGAGAAAGTGGCAAAAGTTAGAAGAAAATAATTTCAAGATAAAAAAATAGAAAAAAGGAGAAAAAGAGGAATTTCTATTTTCAAGGTGTATAGGTGGCATAAATAGAAAAATAAGAAAATGGTTGTCATTTCATTTATCCAGGTGTATAGGTGGCATCTTAGAAGTTTGTGGAAGGTTCCTTAAATCATGCATTTAATATCTGTTGTGATCCACAAAAGAAATGTAATTTTCTAATTGAGCCACATGGTGGTGCTTAGTTGTATTTGGGTGGGAATTTAATATTTGATTTAAGGTAGTTGTATTTACCTTTTATCCCACATTGGTTGTGTTTGTTACATCTTTGATGGTACATGCCTATTTATGAAAGGCTTATGACCATTTGTAATCAAGCTCTTGTAGTGAAACTCTCATCGTCTAATCTCTTGTAAGCAAGCTTGGAAGTGAAAGATCTTAGTGTGTAAGATCTTGAGAGGAAGTTTCTTCTTGGTGAAGCTCTTCTTTGTGTAAATTCTCTTGGTGGAAGCTCTTGGTGTGAAGACTATTCTTGTCGAAGCTCTTATTTGGGAGTTCTCTTATCTTGAAGCATTTGTAAAATTCTTTTGGAAGAATTCATATCTATGATATCATCTTTTTGATGTTGTAAGGATTTTCAAGTATAATAAAAGAATGCTTTGTGAATCGTTTTGTCATCTCTTTATCTCCATATTATTGTGTTTTTGGTTGTGAGTTGGTAAGGGTGGATGTGCCCCTTCATCATATTCCTAGTCAAGTACTCACAATAAGGACACCTATGCAAAGGGAGGTCCACTGCAATAAGAGATGTATTAAATTCGTAAGATTTTTTTATATTATTGTTACAAATATTTCATTATTTAAATGAACATTATAGGGGTGCTCTTTACCTAATGGAGCCGGATCATCCTAAACATGTTTAACACCCTCTAACCTATAGAGTTAAAAAATAGAAGGTTAAATTAATCCACTTCTTGTAATTAAATTTGTTTAAATAAAAAATAATAGTTGTCCTCTTTACCTGATTGGGGCACATCACATTCTTGATGTTGTCTACCCAAATCATGCTCAAGTTGGTCATTATGGTTTATATGCTCAAAAATGAAAAGAAAAAAAGGTTACATTAATTACTACACCAATTTAATTAAATATGTTTAATTGTATTAATAATTACATAAATGTTTTTTTTAGCACATGAATACCTCTTGTATTGGGATCCAAACTATGACCACCATCATGTACAGGTTTTGTTACACCCATAGCATGTTGCATTCCAATCTCATGTGCATTGTTATCATTGCTTGATTATTATAAAAAATATATAGTCACTTTATGTTGGAAACTAACATTGAATAAATTATTGCTCAAGTATTCAATTTTAAATAAATTTGATTATTTTATTTACTTGAATGACAAATGCACCAGAATCTTGTGTTCCCATACCCAACCCTTTTAGGCATTCAACCATGGTTCCATACACGTCCCAAAATTTTCATGTCATCTTTTTTAGCCTCTCTATTGAACTCAGAGCCCAACATTTTTCTTTAAAATCATGAATTTTGATTTTTTTGTATAATGATTAAAAAAATTATTTGCAATTTTCTATTTTGATGTGATATATCATTTATTGTTACTTATAATTCATGTATAAATTTTCATTTAACCACTAGAGTCAAGTTTGTTGCCTGTGTTTTTGTAGTGTTTCCTTAGTTGGCTTTGATGTGTTGAGAAATTTATGAAAAGTTTGGAATATGATAGATTATATAAATATTAAAAGTGATTAGTACATAATCACTTTGTTAATAACATCGCATACCTTCTTCTAATTGGTGGTGTATGTCCCTTTTTCCTTTCAATTTTCTCCTTTGCATCTAAAATAAGGTATTTCCATTCCCTTTCTAGAATCATTGGGGGACACTCATACTTTTTGTTATTATCTAAATGTATCTTATATTGATCCATCACATACTTTACATATGTGCCAACTTTATGAAGGACTTAGCTTTTTTTGAATGTGTTATGTTCGAAAAACATAACCAAATGGTTTATGAGTTACTTTTTTTACCTGTTATCTTGCTAATTCCATTGTTATGTATGGTGGGCCTAAAGATATCAATGCAACTTCAATTAAATTTTTACAAAACCCATCATTGCCTATAAAAAAAAATCATGGGATCATTAGTCCAAAATGACTAATCAAGAAGTAAATTACAATTTGATATAAATAATCATAATTTTAAAGTACCTAGAACACTAACTTTCTTTATGGGAAGAAAATCTTCGGTCACCAAAAATGTGACCAAAAACATTCTCGTACTAGTAATGCAGGAAGATGCATGAAATGTTGTTATGATATTACCAATAGTGGCCTCTACATCCTCATGTACATGTCTTGCTCCAAAAAATGTTTCCATTGTGAAATGCTCCCAAGAAACAAATCTTAAACAAAAATAAATACATAAAAAGAGAGAGAGAACAAGAGGGATCTACCAACTCCAGGGCTAGTCTAATGTGAAAAATTTAACGTGTGCATGTTGCGTGTTGATGACCTTGCATTTGAAAATATAGATGGGGATGATGGGTTCAGATGAGGTGACATCTGCATAGGAACATCACTTGAAGAATAATGCAATAAATATATGAGAAAAAAAATTTAACAAAAGCACACAAACATGTAAAAAATGAGTTGGTGTATACATAGAATATGATCATCACCTAAACCACCAAGAGTACCTTGATCATGGCCACAACTAGCTTCATGAGGATACCAAAATTCTTGTAAAAATAACATGTACACATTTTAGTTCACAAGATAAAAGACTATAAAATTTATAAACCACTAATGAAGTTATGTTGTAATCAAAGATTCCATGGTCTACTCTCTGCATCAATTGTTTCACCCTCTCTTTTATTTAATCAAAGTGAGGGATTGTGTATGCCAAAGAAATACTTCGAGCATGAATTTTGTTGGTGTATTTTTTATCATTTCAACAAGGTTTGAGGAATATTCTATATCATCATCGAATAATAGTGTGTCCACCTCTGCATCATTTTTCTCAAGTACTACAATTATCTTTACTTGAACATGCATCTGTAACAAGACTATTAGTAACATTTGTACTGTAGGTTCCTAATGTTCTCAAGTACTTTAGGTGTCCTTCCCCAAAATTAGTTAATCTAAAACCCTAAAGAAAAAAACATATTAATATATCATTTTCCTTTTATCTAATAAGTACAATTACAATTAGGGTTACCTATTGGGTAGAAAGGCTTAGAGCTACATTCCTCTCCATGATATGTGTTAGATTTGTTTAGTGTTGTGATAAAAATTAAATTTACATAACTCACATGATACACTTGCTAGGGTTGGTAAACATTTCATTAGCTATGATTCAAGGTCTCGTATATTTTGACCACATTACAGTCAAAAGAACAATCCACAATGACCACCCAATCAACTAAATGAGACAAATTTTATAGTTTAGATAGGCATAAGATTTCCTTCTAACATAAGTGTACTACCTTCATTCCATAAACAAACCATCTTCAATAGATGATGCCCAATCATCAATTATAATTCCACAAACATAATAATAGATATCAAATGACTTTGTAATTAGATTCTGAAAATGGAAACAATAACTTCAATATGAGATAACTATAATCATTTGTACAATGGAAATTTCATCTCTAATACCAATCTACATACTCATTTTTGATTTTGTATCCTTATAATCATTGTGAATGTCTTTTTACATTGTTTCAATCCTTAACAAATAATAACCAAACTTTATTAACCCATGATGTAGGTATAGGATTGATTACTAAGAGGGAGAGGTGGGGGGGGGGGGGGGGGGGGGGGTGAATCAATAATCACAAATCTCAACAATTTATCCCTTATTCTTTTCTTTCACACAATTTACCAATTAGATCCAATTATACCTATAGTATTGTTATCAATTAAATAAATAATAAACTCAAGATGAACAAAATAAGCATCCACATAGTTATAACTACAAGATTTATCTTGTAAAAACCTAGTTAGGGTAAAAACCACAGTGTGAGAATGGTGCCCACAAATATACTACTCTTTTGGAATATGCTCCATTAGGAGCTTACCTAATCAAGGGTTACAAACACTGTTAAGTGTACCTTGTTACAAGATTTTCCTTTAGATCTGTTAGGATCTTTAATCTGTTAAGAGTAACCTTGATAAGTAGGAGATATTTTCCACAACAAGTCAAATTGTGATATTGCTATTAGGATTTAACTGTGTAGTTTTTGAGTCAATCTCATTGACCCATATATCATGAATAGTGATTCACACATGAATCCATCTCTCATGAGAATAAATGGAACACTTAATACTCATTAGATCTAGGTGATTCTCACAAAGGTGAAGCACTAGGACTTCCTGGGAGGTCACCCATCCTAGTACCACTCTAGCTCAAGTGTAGTTAACTACAAAGTTCCCTCCATGGTTAAACCCACTCTTCTTGCAACCCCATCTATCACTACTAATGATATATGGGTCAATGAGTTTGATTGAAAAATTACACAGTTAAATCCTAATAGCAATATCACAAAGAGTAACCTTGTTAAATGATTTTAATACTCTAATCTAAGAATGTCACCTTGTTAGAGGTTTTACAATAGACTAATTAAAGTCACCCTTCCAAGGGATTTAAACTGCTACAATGGTAAGAAAGTAACAACAATAAGAATGATTTGTAATTTGCAATGTCTTTCTATATCAAATCCAATGAAGCTCTTCAATATAACAATATACCATCCATTGTTCTCCTTCTTTCCTTCTCTGCTCTGATAGCTTTACTCCTATTCCAACCTCTATTCTCCTCTCTTTCCTTCTCTATTTCCCTGTCCATTTTTATGCTTCACAAAGCCTAAACCTAGATCTTAGGATCATAAAGGTATCTCTCTACTCATATAGAAAATTCTTGAATAGTCTTTCATTACTTCACCAATAATCCTCTTCTCTTTGATAGCCCAATAGGGTAACCCATTACGTAAACTGTTCCCATTTATCATTCCAGTTCTTACTCAATAAAGTGCTTCCCTTAATTGATTCTTAGTTCCTCCTTTATTTAACCAATAATCTTGTTAAAGATCTAGTAAAAACATGAAATAATATGTCAGCCTTTGACATCAATGAAAAACAATATACTTGATGAATCATATAATTAATAACTTTCTTGATGTAATCGACAACTAGTGAATTAGTTATGCAAACAATCTTCGCCTTTGGAATCGATGGAAAACCAATAAGCAATGTAGTCTTGTGCAAAATAACTAATCACCCCCATTGAATATGATTCTCTTTAGCTCACCATCTCAGACTCTTCAACACTTTTTCTTATGTCTACTCCAAACTTTTCCTTTACCCCTTATTTTATTTTAATAACTACACTTATCCCCTTTGACAACAATATCAAAGGATTCATACCTTTTTAAGCTTACTTTTGTTTTGATATCATGTAATTTTATTTTCCTCAATACTCCGCTCTTGAGCATCACCTATTGTCATCATTCCATGCAAAACACATTTTGTTAGTTTTGTCATGAACTAATGCACACTGCATCTTCTTAGTTGACTTTCAATAGGGGTAGAATCCCTAGCTTACTATGCAAGTGCGGAAAGCTCTCTCTTGGTAGTGGCTTGGTAAATATATTAGAAACTTGCTCCTTGGTTGAAATGTATTCCAGTCCAACTTCTTTATTTTGTACTTTCTCTCTCAAAAAATGATTCTTTATTTCTATGTGTTTGGTTTTTAAGTGCATTGCTAGATTCTTGGATATGTTGCTAGCACTAGTGTTGTCACAATGTATAACAACATGTTCTTCAATTTGTTCTTGTATTCCTTCCAAAAAAAATTCATCCATACAACCTATTGACAAATAATTGCAACTATCACATACTTTGCTTCTGCAGTTGATTGTGATATACAATTTTCTTCTTGCTAATCCATGCAACTAGTCTTTCTCCAAGAAAAATCCCCCATCGCTTGTGCTCTTCCTATCATCAATATTGCCTCTCCATTCTGTATCTGTATAAGATTTCAAATCAAAATCTCCTTCCTTTTCATACCATAAACCAAAATCTTGAGTACCTTTGAGATATCAATATATCCATTTAACTATTGTAAAATGTGACTCCTTGGGTTGTGATGAAAATATTGCAATAATCCCTACAACTTGAGCTATGTCTGGTTTTGTGTGAACAACACATTGTAGCTCCCAATCATCAATCTATACAAGGTTTAATTCACTTCTTTGGATTCATCTTCTCTAGATAATTTATAACTAGTAGCCATTAGTGTACTGACAGGTTTAGATTATTCCATTCCAAATGTCTTCAATATTTCTTTTATGTATTTTGGTCAAGGAATGTAGATACCCTTTTTCATTTGTTGTACCTCAAGTCTAATTAAAAAATTTATTTCTCCAATCATAGATATTTCAAATTCATTCCTCATCTCTTTTGCAAATGACCTTCTTAATTCATCATCTCCTCCAAATATTATGTCATCCACAAAGATTTCAGCAATTAAAACTCTGTTTTGACTTTCAATCTTGAAATACATATTCCAGTTATCACTTGTTTTAACAAATCCTATTACAATCAAATAAGTGTGTAGTCTCTCATACCATGCTCATAGTGCTTTTTTTAATCCATATAAATCTTTCTGTAATATACATACCAGATCTTTTCCTTCTTTTGTAGAAAAACCTTCTGGTTGCTTGATGCATACTTCTTCCTCCAATACTCCTTTTAGAAATGTTGACTTGACATCCATTTGATAGACTTTGAGTCCTTTATAGGTTGCATATGTGTGTAATATTCTTACTCCTTCAAGTTTGGCTACTAGGGAAAATGTTTCTCCATAGTCCAACCCTTCTTCATGTGTGTATAATTTGTAAACCAATCTCTCTTTGTTTCTAATCACTTCATCACTTTCATTAAACTTATTCCTAAATACCCACTTATTTAGAATCACATTTTTGTCCTTGGGTCTAGGAACTGGTGACCAAGTTCTATTTTTCTCTATTTGATCAAGTTCTTCCTTCATAGCTAATTTCTAATCCTCATCTTTCAGAAAATCTTTCACCATTTTTGGTTCTATCTCCATATCAAACATGTAGAATTTCCTTCTCTTAGCTAACTTCTATTTAATACTTCTTTATTTCTATCTCTGATTACATATGATAGACTGCAATTGATTCTTATCCTCTTTGGTGTAATAGGTGTTGTGTTTGAATTTTGTTCCTTGATTTGATCTTATTTAGGTGTTTTCAGTAGAATGTTTTCGATTCTTGTATTTGTTTGTTGCATGCTTTTTTTCTCATTTTCAAAATATATCAACTCATTATATTCTTTAGGTTTTCTTCTACCGTATTCCTCATTTTGTTCAAATAATTCATCTATTTTTACATTTGCACCCTCAATGATTTTGTTTGTCTTCAAATTTAGACATTTTAATGCTTTTCTTTTGGTTGAGTAACCCAAAAATATTCCTTCTTCACTTTTGGTGTCAAACTTTCCATTCTATTTATCTTTCTCTATGTAGCGCTTACTACCAAATACTCTAAAATAACTTACATTTGGTGTTCTTCCATACCAAATCTCATAAGGGGTCTTATTTACTACTTTCCCAATTTGTACTTGATTAAGAGTATAGATTGTTATACTGATAGCTTCTCTCCATACTTTGTGTCACACATTGTTCTGACTTAACAATGTTCTTTCACATCCAACTATGGATCTATCCCTCCTTTTTGCAATACCATTTTGTTGGGGTTGTTCTTGGTGTTGTCACTTGTCTTTTGATTCTATTTTCTCCACAATACTGATTAAATTCATTTGATGTAAACTCGTCTACTCTATTTTATATGAGACACTTCAAGGTTCTTCTAGTTTCTTTTTCTACTCTAACTTTGTACTTTATGAGCATTTTAAATGCGTATGATTTTTCTCTCAAAAACATAACTAACATCATCCTTGAATAGTCATCAACAAAAGGTATAAATTTGTTTATCTCCATGATAGTTCTCTGAACCAGTAGGGCCACACAGATATTTGTGAACTAGGTTTAACAAACATTTTATTCTTGAAAAGCTTGAACAAATCATCTTTCCAAATAGACATTCCTTTCAAACAACATTCTCCAGCTTGTTTACTATCAACAATCCTCTTATACTTTTCTTCTTACTTAATTTTTCTAGACTGTCAAAATTTATATGACATAGTCTCTTGTGCCATAACCAGCCTTCTTCAACTTTAGCAATCTAGCACTATCCTAGTGATGTGTGCAAATTGAAGAGGTTGCCTCTTGTCTATTCACCGATAGCAAGTAGTCTTCCATTCTTTTCAAATATTTCCCATTTCTCATTACTAAACTCAAATGTAAAGCCTTTACCATTCAATTGTGAAACACTCAAAAGATTATAGTATAAATCATTATCCTAGTAAACTTCATCACATACAATACCATTAGTTAGATTAATTGTACATTTTCCTTTGATCATGTAGGGTGGCCCATTTCCAAATTCCATTAATCCTCCAGTGCATAGTTCCATGGTTGAAAATTTATCTTTGTCTCCAGTCATATAACATGTGCATCCATTTTCAATGATCTAATCATTATTTTTGTTTAGTTGTGATATTAACGCCTTTTGTTCTTCGATAACTTCTTTTTGGTAGTTGATTCTTCTTTTACGATAACAAAGACTATCTCCTCATCATCTTCATATGCATCATCTTCATTGTCTTCATCCTCGACTATATAACATGATTTCTTTCCTTTTTATCCAAAGTGTCTTTTCTTCTCATACTATTTCATCTTTTCTTCACTTTTCCCCTTTGGTTTGTTAGGACATCTTTCAGCAAAGTTCTTCACATGCATCATCTTCATTGTCTTCATCCTCAACTATATAACATAATTTCTTTCCTTTCTATCCAAAGTGTTTTTTCTTCTCATACTATTTCATCTTTTCTTCACTTTTCTCCTTTGGTTTGTTAAGACATCTTTGTGCAAAGTGACCATTTTTCTATAATTTCAATATGTAATGGAACTCTTTCCTTTGTATATACCATTTCCTTTGGGAAATATTTTTGTAGTCAGGGCTTCCATCTCTTATAGTTCTTTTTCTTCTGTTGCTAGGCCTTCATATTCTCCATTGTTAGGAATAAGGTGTCTCAACCTTGGATAATTCCCATTCTTATTATTTGTTTTGTAAAATGTATTTCTTGCAAATAATGTTGATGTGTCGGCATGTTGAATTGTGTATACGGAGATCATCGCTAAAACGGTTATGACGGATTCCTATGACACATAAGAGCTATGTTAGGAAGATTCAATGATAGGTGAAGACATGTGGCAACTAATAAATTTGAGTACTATAAAACTCTAATACAGTTATCTTTGGGAGTAGCCCTAAAGTGAAGTGCATGTTATAAGCATTTTTAGGGTTACGAAGAGGTGGTATGCGAAAAAGTGTATTGTTGGTACTGTGAGTTTCTACTAGTGTCTTATGTTTTCATTGTTGAACTTGCATTGCAAGTGTATTGTAACCTTGTGTTGAAGATAATACATTGTGCAGGTTCTAGAGGGGTGGGGTTGTTTTACCGAAAGGTTTTTCCCCACCAAAAAATCTTTGTGTTATGTGTTTCTTTCTTTATCTATTTTCTTTATGCTTGGTTTGCTGAAATATTGTTGTTTACATGATATTGAATTTGTAAGTGTAAAAGATTTTAATAGGATTTGCACCATACTTCTCTTAAGATATTAGTGTAGGAAGTTGTTTCCGCACCTGAGTTTCCTTACATCCATCATCAACAAATCTTCTTCTTTAGTGCATATCTTCAATTGTTGAAGCTTGAAATGCAATTACATCATTTTTTGACTATTGTTGTAATTTCTTAGCTCAAATATTGTTAGCTTACCAATACGTGAATCAATGGTAATCTTACTTTTATCAATATTTCTTAATTCGTGTATAGATGAAACTCTAATTGCATATTGGTTAGGTAAATTTCTCACCATCTTACTTATAACTTCACTTTCTTCAAGAGTACCTCCAAATCCTTTGGTTGCATCAACAATTTCTTTGATTTTTGTTCCATATTGTGCAATAGTCTCATTCTTGTTCATTTTCATTGCATCTAGTCTTCTTTCAAGTCCTTCTACTTTGGATTTCAGAACATGTGTATCCAAACCATGTAATTTTAACAATTTATCCCACATTATTTATGATGTCGTCAGACCCTAAATATCAACATACTCTGAGTTCTTTAAAGCATTAGCCAGTTCTATCATTACTATTTTGTGTAATACCTTTGTCTTCTTCTACACATCATCAATTTGTCTAATAGGTTATGTATATTCTATGGTAAGAAAGTATTTGACATTATCTCCAAGTCTTGATAAGTGCATTTTCATCTTACTTGCCCACATTCCAAAATCATCTTCATACTTGTTAAACTTTGGCGCTTCCTTCTTGTACATCTTGAGATCTTTTCCCAAAGTAGTTACACTTCTAATTTAGGGACCAAATCTTTTATACCAATTTTAGGTATAGGATTGATTATTGGAGGGGGGGGGGGGGGTGTTGGTGGTGAATCAATAATCACCATAATTAACAATCTCTCCTTTATTCTTTTCTTTTACACATTTTACCAATAAGATCCAGTTATACTTATAGTGTTGTTATTGATTAAATAAATACTAAACTTAAAATAAACAATATAACCATCCACATAGTTATAACTCCAAGGTTTATCTCATGGAAACTTGATAAGGGTGAAAACCACGGTGTGAGAATGGTGCTCACAAATATAACACTCTTCTGGAATACATTGTGTTAGGAGATTACCTGATTAAGGGTCACAAACACTGTTGAGTGTACCTTGTTACATGATTTTCCTTTAGATCTATTAGGATCTTTACTCTGCTAGGAGTAACCTTGTGAAAGGATTTCAACACTCTAATCTAAGAATTTCACCTTGTTAGAGGTTTTACAATAGGCTAATTAAGTTCACCCTCCCAAGCGATTTAAACGGCTACAATGCTAAGAAAATTACTAAAATAAGAATGATTTGTAATTTGCACTACCTTTCTATATCATATCCAATGAAGCTCTTGAATATAACAACATACCATTCACTATTCTCCTTCTTTCCTTCTCTACTCTGATCATGTTCAACCACTATTCTCATCTCTCTCCTTCTCTATTTTCTTGTCCTTTTTTATGCTTCAAAAAATGGAAACCTTGATATTAGGATCACAAAGACATCTCACTACTCCTGTAGAAAATTCTCAAATAAGGTTCTTCCCTTAATTGCTTGATGGTTCCTCCTTGCTTTAACCAATAGTCTTGCTAAAGATATAGTAACAACATGAAATAATATGTCAATCATTTGACATCATAAATAATATAATTCATATCTTTCCTTATGTCATCAATAACTTGTGCATTGGTTATGCCAACACATAGGTCATGGTTATCCAATCAAACACCTTGACCACTATAAAAAACTCAAGAAAATCAATTTAGTAGTCAACTAGGGCTTCAAATTTCTTGTACATACCATAACCATTTGATGTGAAATAAAATAAATTCAAAGATACTATAAGTCTACTCTCAACTTCCAAAGTTTCATAATTTTCTAATGGTTACAAATAGAGTTATAAGAAAACCCTTGTATGTAACTCCTAAACTGAGGGTTTCATAGAAGTTCTTTACAAAATCTAATGGACCTCTTGTTATGGGTTACAAACAAGCACCAAAATTTGTTCACAATAGAGCTATTTTATAATTAAAAATAAATAAAATTGGAACTTATTTAATCCATTTATCACATGAAAAGTAATCAAGAACATACAAAAATTTGACAGAGTTAAAATATCCACTTACATATTTTGATTCTTAATTGAATCCCTACCAAAAATACAGTAAAAAATCTTCGGATTGATGGTATAAAAATGTATACCTCTCCTTTCTACTCACTTCATGATCATCACACGATCCTTTACATACAACATGCATAGAAGTGCACTTGACTGAACATCAATCTTGTAGACAACTTGATGATAATTAGAGGTACATTGGATTTGATTGATACACACAATCTCTCACTAACTCACCATATCCAACCTCAACTATCACACACCCTTTTATGATGTATTTGACATTTATAGACTCGTCTAACTACTCTTGGACCTAATAATGTCAACCCTTAGTGCATCTTTGTGCAATATTTGTAAAATTGTCTGATTAGCAGATTTTTCATGTAACATTTGCACCTTTACATTTAATGCCTTCACAACTTTGAATAAATCACCTAGAAACATCAAAATGAACATTTTATGACCCTTTACAACCTTGGTACCATTTCATGGTTTATTTTACATCTTTTGACCTTATCGACCTAATTAGGACCTAGTTGACAACATGAGCAACCTTTTCACAATTATGACTAAAATGACATATAACCTTACATCTTTTTTCCAACATAATCATTACAACTTTATTGCATAATGAATGAACTTATTACGTCAAATCATCTCAATTTTTTACATTTTGATTATTGACCTCCTGTGTGTACCATAGGTGCTTCTGTACCATTGGGTCTTCCACACTTAAAAACTTTGAGCACCATAAAAAATATTATATTCCCTATTACATTCCAAAGTCTGCAAGAAAGAAGATAGGGATATACAATCCTATAGTAATTAGCATTGGCTTCTATGGGAAACCACCTATATGAGAAAATGCCAAACTGACTATTTTTTTGTAGTAAATGAAATTTAAAATATTTCTATATTGGTTGTATATAAGGAAAACATCTTTATGTCTATCTTTTCTCCAATCATGTTATAATATATTATTGTCTACTAACATTCATTGCATTTGACTAGGACCCTAAGTTTTTTACTCACTTATAGAAAGACTTGTGACAGAGATTATATAATCAACTAGATCAATCCACAAATTATCATTAAGAGATAAATAACAAAATGGAGGAGATCAATTGTACACTAGCCAATGGTGCACACCCACTATTCAAGGTAGTAAGATCTACAAAATGGTACATATTTAGCATCTCTAAATTTAGTGTCCATGATTTACCAAAGACATGATAGGGACAATCCACTATCAAATGCAAACCTTTAAAGAACCTTGTGTAGGTGTGAACACTACTTTGTGATAAATTGTAATCCTCTACAACATCTCATATAATAGATCAAGCATTTTCAATATGAAATGTCACAATGCAACCATCAACAACTCTTCACATGAAAATTGCCAAAATTCACAAGCTTTAGTCATAAATGAATATCATGATTGGTGTCAAATGTTGGGGAGAGATATAGGAAATAAAATACTAGTGGAAATGGTGATATTTTTAGTGAATATTCAACACTCATACATTAGCATAAAATGTGAATTTGTCACTAATCTACTACATAACATACATGAAAGTTTAACTCAAGAAAAGAAATATCTTTTTCATCTCAATTTCAAACTCTATTATCCATGTGTTACTAAATATTGTAGTAAAACAAGGATACATTTAGTACCTAATAGGGATTTGAAAATGAAAATAACCAAGGAAGGCTAGAAGTCTGGATGTGGAGTTACAAATGGTATAGAAAATGCCCAAAGAATCAAAATAATAAGTGAAGGAAGATATCACAATACATTGCATATTTATTTATCTCATAAATGACTTCTAATAGACAAGATGCATCCTCAATACATACATGAGGGTATTAGGTACAAAAATGTGAGATTCTAAACCATTTCTTATAGTATGGTAATGGATTGCCTAACTTTATTTCAGCTCTAACATGTTCCCACATGCCCTCAGCAAAAGAAAAAATGTGAAATGGTTTGGAAATGGTCTAGCCCAATTTTGTTGTAGAGTGAAAGGGCTTCCTTTCTCTAGTTCTATTTTTATTAATGCATTACACAAAGAAAGGAGTAGATAATAGATTAAATTAAAATTTAGGCATGCAATAGGTAAACTCAAGTATGCATACATTGGATCATACATTAGAACAAGTATGTAGGTGTGCACAAACTGGATCATAATTTAGGCGAGTAGACATTAGACCATACATTCAAACAAGTATGTAAAGAGTATGATTACTATGTGCATACTTGATTAAAATCCAAGACACTTGATATTGCTCCACAAAAGGCATTGTACAAAATTTTACCACTACTCTTCTAATATTGATCTCATGTATAATATAAATATTGTTGTTTCTTTCTTTTTTAAATATTGCTCGTGTTGTCTCATTTTTTTAAAATATTGCCCATGTCCATTGAATTTCTAATGAGCTTACCTATCATTAGAATTCTGACAAACATGAGTAACATTTTTTTTTTAAAATGATAATTTGATACAAATTACCTTGTAAAATGTGACAAAGCAAAACAAATCCCATACTTTGTCATAATTTTTTGTCAAAAATTAACCCCAAAATTACTAGTGAGATGTCCTTTCCTAATAACAATAAATGTTATAGAACTAAATTATGATTGAACAAATAGATATATTTATAATCCCAAGTACATGTTTGTACACATTTTAATGGAACCACCTAACTCTATATACCCATTTATGTACATACATACATTTGCACATACATGTATATGCACACGTAAATTACACATACATATACATATAATAACATTGCTTCTTTTCAATTTGAAAAATAGCTTTGAAATTCATTTAATGTATTGCTTATTTTTAATTTGTACACACATCAAACTGAGAAGAACCCAACAAACTCATGACTATGTATAACACCACAAAAGGTATGTTGTGTGTATTACATAATTTAGCTAATGATAGCAGTCATTGACTCTGTGGTAAATGTCTATTCCATATGCTACCTTGAGTATAAAGACCATTGCATTATTTCATTATTTATGCCAAGTCATCGTTTGTGTGTAGTATAAGTAGCTCGTATATTTCTCCTTGAACTCAACCTACACATGGGTCCATTTATAAAAGTGTGACTATCCTCAAATTTCAACCTTTATTTGACACATTATATAATGTAGCCATTTTTCCTTACCTTTTCATTATCATTGCAAAATTTTTTGTTAAAGTTCAATACATACTTTGTGTGGAATAATAGATCCATCAAGTAGGCTATACAATAAAAAGCTTTTATTTTCCTACTATGAAGAATTATCTCTATCAAATTTGAAAATGAATGTTGTGCAATCAAAAGTTGTCAATTGGACACACTATTATAAGTAAGCTTTTAAACCAAACTGTGTCAAAATCAATCAATTAACTCTAGAATACACCTTTACTCAATGTACTATATGTTAACTATATGTAAGTCTAAAGTGGGTAGCTCTTATCATTCCTCAAATTAGAGGAAGCTATTCAATCCCACCTATCTCTACCATTCTTTTTGAACTATCTATATTGTAAGAACCATAAAGTAGATACCTTTCATCTTTCCTCAACTTAGAGGAATGTATTCAAGACAAACTATCTCTACCTTTCTTTCTACCATTTATATTTTACTACATGAAACATTAAAATGTGTAAAATCATTTTATTTTTCTTACAAGATATGTGTGTGTGTGTGTTTGTATAACTTTTCTTTTATCACTTTCATGCCCTAAGAACTAGTTGTTACACTTCATTAAGAATGGAAGCATTTTAAATAGCTTATCCAACTTATTGAGGACTTGGATGGATAACCCTTAATTTGTGCTCTTGTACTATAGAACAATTGTAACATGTTAGACACCAATTAATTGTCTTATGTTTATGTATATTCCTGGCATTCGTCTTAGCATGGTCAAGCATACAAAAGAGCATGAGTATTAGAGGTATGTATGTTTTATTTTAAATATTTGGCTCCATTTCCATATATGTTTATGGTGCTATGTAACATAAAAAAAAATAATGCAACATCTCAATTTCATGTATAATACTAATTTTTTTAGATTAAGGTAAAAATAGGTTTTGAAGGGACCCAAAACCCTTAATAGAAAAGCAAAAGATAATCTAGTAAGCACAAATAGGTTTCACAAGGACCTCAAACCTGTAGTTTAAAAGTTACAAAATCAAGTTTTAGAGGGACCCAAAACCACAAAATAAGACCATAAAATGAAACCAAGTTTTAAAAGGACCTAGAACCTAGTTTTTAAACAAAATGAACAAAAACCAAATTAAAAAACCTAGACCAGAGACCAGTTACCGGGACCGCCACCAGAACAAGGACCAGTTACTAGAAACACCACTAGCTACTATTACAACTCTTTGATCATTTTCACCACCTCTTTTCCCGCCTCCATAGTGCTTTGGATGGTATCAGTAGTAGATCCCCCAGTTACCTCGACTGCCTTCTTTCTTGAGTTCTATCTTGTTCTTTTACTTGGACCACCAAGAGACATGATTTCTTCATTATTTCTCATCTCTAAGCTTGTAGCAGTTGCACAGATGTTGGAAGTAACCTGCTGCATTTTATTGCCACTCTCTTTGATCAAGAGATGAAGTTTGTGTTCATATTCCTTTAATTTATCCAATATATTACAACTTGAACTTCCATCTAAGTGATCTTTGCTCGATCGGCTTCCGAGTCCTGCTGCATCTTTCCCACTTTTCTTTTCAAATTCATTAACTCATTATACATGCAGGAGTCACCTTGAAGAGAGGAATCAACCTTAAGCTTAGCAGTATGCAGGAAAGAAAGCATAGTGTCCTTACTAGTAGATTCATCCTTCTCCTTCCCCATTTCTTCCTTACCAATAGACTCATCCTTCTCTTTCCTTGTATCTTCCTCTACGTTCATAGATCCTTTCCAATAAGGTCTTCCTTTTCCTTTGTCATTTCTCTTTTTTCATCCCTCACTCTCTGGGTATGCTCACTCTGATTTCTATCCTCTTCTCCAACATTATCTGACCCTGTGTTTTTATCATTTCTTTCATCAGTCTCATCCTTACCAGTCTCACCATTGCTATCAGGGTAACCCTCCAAGCTTGAACTAAAATTTCCAACATTCATATTCTCCTCCTCCTCTATATTCTTTTCATCATTATTATCTTAATTTTCAGACTCAGTAATCTCCTCCGCATTTTTCTAAGGAGTTTCTTGCTTCAGACTCCTCCTTCTCACACTAACCCCTTCCTCACCCTTACTCTTCCTAGAGTAGGTTTCACTAATAGAGACCTTCTTTTTCTCAGAGGGAGGGGAAGAAATAATAGCCTTGTTCTTACAGTAATTCTCAATTAAAAGGATTAACCCTTCATGTAAAATTGGATGAGACTCTTATTTTCTATGGGCTTGAAGACTTTGGAGCAAAGAAAATCTTAGATAAAAAGGAAATGAGATCTTATCCTTATACCGAAAATGATTTAGGAACACAAAATGAAATTTATGAACACGCATAGCCCTACCATCTAAAATAAAATACTCACAGATGTAAGAGAAAATGTCTTGCCAGATAAGCTTAATTTGACCCAACTCCTAAAAGTCACCATTCTTCTCCAGATTGTTTTCCTCCTCATCTATTTTTGGAAATTTCTTAAATGCAGCATTGGAAGTACTTGTTTCCTTATTGAATTTTATGTCCTCCTTAGGCAAGCCCATCACCTTGGCTATGAAATCTTTAGACAAATGCAATGTCACCCCATGCATAGAAACCCTATCCTCAATCCAATTTTTGAAGAATACCTCTGTGACATGTGGTTTATAGCCATGAAGGCACTCCAAGTAAGTGGTGACATTACCCTTCTACAAAATCTACCAAACATAGGCTTTGGCCTTCCATGCTTTATAGTTCTTTGGTTCCTGTTTTCTTGGTTCCCTACCCATTTCCAAAAACTTTGTTACACTACAAAGTGCCAAAGTCGAGTAGACAGGTAGACATAAAGAATTAAGAAAAGCCAAGGTATTAATTAAAACAACTAAGGTACTCAAAAAAACACCTACGTGCTAAGCTAGGATAATAATCACATTTATGTACTTTCTTGGGAAAATAACACTGGCTTATGTAACCCCACTTCCATCTATCATTAAATTGCTAATCTTAGCAAATCTTTCCCGCTGTTGCATGAGTTCTATTGTAATTAATAAGAGCTTTCAAATCTACACTCTTGCTTAGGTCATCATGCCATGTCGTCTTACACTCTCGTTGGATAGCATGGTTACCAATCCAATTAGCTACAACATTACCTTCACAAAAAGAATGAGATATAAAGACTTTCTCAAATTTATCCATTAAAGATTTAATTTCCATTACACTAGCTTCAATAGACCAAGTGATCAAACTTTTACCAGTAAGAATATTTACAATGTTCAAGGAATCTCCTTCCATCCAAAGGTACTAAAAATAAGTTTCCCCTACTAACCTCATCGTATATAGAGCTGTAGTAGCCTCAACTTTATGGCTATTAGAAATACCAATAGGTATAGCAATTGCATCTATTATATTGCCTACATGATCTCTCAAAACTTCTTCACAGCCTGCTTTGCCCGGGTTTCCCTTAGCTGCACTATCAAAATTCCCTTTAATCCATCCCATAGGAGGAGTCTTCCATCTAGTATTTGTTCTTGGATCTTCTTTCTTCATATTAGAGCCCTTGGAAAACATTAGGTTGTCAATTTGAAAATCTTTATTGCAATTTCTCTGGGAATTGAATTTTTCCTTTATTGCCCTGACAATGTTTTGGCCAAGCACCCACTCTAGCATTTCTTTATTTCTAAAGATTCTATTACTTATTTCTTTCCAGATACCCCACCAGAGATGGGGAAGAGTAATTTTCCATAGGAAATCAACATTAGTATCCTTAGATGGGCAAATCTAGCTCTTAAAACATTGTTCTATATTATTTTGATGAACCCAAGTGATATTCTAGAAGTTGAGAATAGAGCTCCATACTTGTTGATTGTAAGTATAGTTTAAGAACAAGTGATCTATGTCTTCATAACCTTCTTTACATAGACTAAACCTATTAACCACATTAATGCCTCTCTTTTGCAAATCGTCCTAAGTAAGAATTTTATTCTGAAGCAAGATCCAATAAAAGATATTTATTTTTGGTATAAGACCTTTTATCCAAGCTCTTGTCCATGGAGGGCAATTACCTTTCTCTTTAGATTTGAAACATAGGAAACTTTGAAAAGGCAACTTGCATCAGCACTCCATATCATCTTATCCTCCTCAAGGGATACAAAGAAAAGGCATTCAACATAATCTAGATATTATGAAAAGCGTAGTTAACATCAACAAGGTTAACTCAATTGTTAACATCAACAAGTCTACTCTTTTTTTCTTTCTTATCTCAACCAAATTGCTAGAGTTTACATGAAACAACCTTTTATGTCATAGCCAAACACCTTCATATTGTGAAAATAAGCATGTATCTTTAGATAGGTCTAGATAGATCAAATTACCTCTTGTTTTCTCTCTACTTCCAATTAGTTCACCAATAACATTGTAGATATTTTCCTTCTTATTTAGCAATTCAACCATGTAACCAAAACTAATCAATTATGCCACACTCAACAAGTTATATTTCAAACCATCAACACAATATGCATTATCACATATGATCTTATTATTAAGAAAAACTGATCATTTACCTTTCACATAACATGGTGCATCATTTCCAAACTCAACACTATTACCATTGTACTAAATCGGCCTTCCAAACTTACTTGTATCACCAGTCATATGATGTGAACATCCACTATCTATTAATCCATTTGTTATTTTTTCTTATATGTGAAATTAGAGAAGTCTTTTCACATTTCTCATCTTCATTAGAATCATCTTTTATAGAAACATACAAAATTTCTACATTATTTTCATAAACACCACTACCAAAACTTTCTTCAACAATATAACATGATTTCTTACCTTTTCCTTTGTAGTCTCGGTTACCTCTGTTATCTCTATTGTCTCTTCTATCTCGGTATCTACCATCCTTCCTCTCATCCTTATCTTCTATGTCAGGACACCTTGCAGAAATATGACCAACCTTATTGCATGTGAAATAGATAATAGGAGGTTTATGTTTGTATTTCCCTTTTCCTCTAGGTAGCCTCTTAGCTAGTAACGCCTCAAGTTCATCAAGTTCCTCATTTGAGTCATTGTCAAGATTTACATGTTTTCTTTTCTTCTCCTTTCTAGAACCATCAAAGGTAATTTTTTCTTTGAAAGCACTTTCAACATTTGTAAAGGATTAATTATCAAAATTAGCCAACTCAAAAGTTGTAAGTCTACCAACTAGACTATCCAATGTGAGATCATTACCAGGTGTGCACCTCAACTCTTGTATTATAGACACTCTAATAGCATAGATATGAAGTAAAGTTCTCAGTACCTTTCTGATCACTATCTCCACAAATATACTACCTCTAGAACTCCTAATAATATTCACAAGTTCTTTAATTTTTCCAACATATTGTGCTATGTTCTCACCTTAATTCATTCTCATGTCATCAAACTTTCCTGTTAGACTTTATGCCATAGCTCTAATCACATTTGAGGATCCTTTATGAATTAATGCTAGCTTGTCCCATATTTTCTTTGCATTCGTAAAATATTTTACCTCAATTTTAAAATAGCTTAGAGAGGATGAAAGCTCAATCACCATTTGGTTATGCTCCTACTTCTCTTTCATCTACTCAATAGTCATAGGTCTAGGAAATTAAATGTAATCATTGTCAAGATAGTAAAGTGCACAATCTCCAATACTTGATAGATGCAACTTTATCATCCTTTGCATGCTGAAAATTTTTCCTTGCTCATCTTAGATATCTCTCTATTTTGCATCTTGATCTTTAGCTTTAAGTCCTTCAAACTATCATGCAAGCACCAAGAGCATTGATAGCAATTTTTGGATATCTAATAGGAAAATTGAGATACTAAGAGAGAGGGGTGGGGGGGGGGTGAATCGGGATCTATAAAAACTTTAACACTTCAAACAAGTATCCAATTTGATAGCTTCACTATAAACCCTTATCTCAACAGTATCATAAACTAAATGAACATTCATTGTAATGCATGATTAGAACTAGCATCTAATGTCATGAATAACTCAAAAGAATATAAAGTAACTCATAGCACATAAACACAAATATTTGGTTATGCAAAAAATCTCCAATGTGAAAGTAAAACTATGGTAGGGATGACACCCACAAATCTTCACTGTTGCAGCAACAAAGTTTGCATGTAAGGGCTACAAGTTTGATCACTTCTGATGATCTACCCTATGAGGGGTTTTGCCTATTAAGACCTTACAAGACTTATATAGTCTACCTTGATTAAAGGATTTAACCTTACAACTAAGAAAGTACCCTGTTAAGAGATTTAAAAAGGTGTGTTAGGACCACTTAGTTAAGAGATTTAAATCCTGATTACACATATTAAAATGTATCAGTACCTGATCCTTTAGTTTGAACTAATATACTGATAACATATCTCTTCTATTCATTCATTGATCACCTCTCTGATTTGATGTATCTTTATATCTTCACTTCAATGCTCTATTTGATCTCTATACTTCGTCTAATCCAACTTCACCCTTGCATGCATCCAATCCTTCACACTTCACACACACACATACAAAAATCTCCTCCTCTCTTGAAAATAGGTCATATAACCTCCTTAAATAGATGATTGGGTGAACCTTCTAGCTCCAAATCAACAATCTAGAATCAATTATTTTGCCACTCAGACCTTCCAATTTTGATTGGTGGAATCTCTTTCCTAGGGATTAATGATCCTCAACAAAATGTGTAAACACCTCCTTGAGCAACTCTTTGATCTCTATAAATGCTTCTATCTCTAAAAAATGGTTAACATAGATTCTAGTGCCATTCCAAATGAAAATGTAAAAATGTGTTACTCAACACTTACAATATACTGGCACTCAACATAAATTGTTTCTTCATGTTGTCCCTCGACTATCATTAGCTTGGCATGAACTGGATCACTCAATCTATATAACACTAAGCTTCCATTGAACTCTGACAAACTTAGCATCTATTATGATCTATGATTTTATCGATAATCACGTGAGTACTCATTGACCATTAGAATGCCTGGTAGTAACCACTTCTCAACACTTGACTTAGAATATTTATAAGTCTTTATGTCTTTGCTCAGCCTATATAAGATGACTTGGTTGTAGTGATGACTGAATAACCCTACCTTGTGAATGACTAAGTGTTTTCCACTAATAGACAACATGACTTAGTATCAATACCTATTAAAATGTATCAATACCTGGTCCTTTGGTTTGCACTAATATGTTGATAACATATCTCCTCTATTCATTCATTGATCACCACTTTGATATGATGTATCTCTATCTCTGCACTTCACTGCTCTGCTTGGTCTCTATACTCTGTCTGATCTAACTCCACCATTGCATGCATCGAATCCTTCAAACTTTGCATAGATGCAATAATATCTACAAGTCTCTTGAAGTTAGGTCATAGAACCTCCTTATATAGATGATTGGGTGAATAGTCTAGATCCAAATCAATGATATAGAATCAATCCTTTTGTTGCTTAGACCTTCCAATTGTATGATTAATTGAATCCCTTTCCTAGGGATTAATAATCCTCAAAAAAATGCGTAAGAACCTGCTTGATCTACTCCTCAATCTCTAAAACATGCTTCTAGCTCAACAAAAATGGTTAACATAGATTTTAGTGTCATTCCAAACAAAAATGTAAATCTATATTACTCAAAACTTACAAAATACTAGTCCTTAGCATATGTTATTTCTTCTTGCTATCACTCAGCCTTCATTAGCTTGGCATTAATTGGATCACTCAGTCTATATAACACTCAACTTCCACTAAACTTTGACTAACTCGACATCTATCATGATCTCTAATTTATTCAACAATCATGTGAGTACTTGGCGACCATTAGCACTTTTGGTAGTAACTACTACTTGACAGTTGACCTAGAATATTTATAAGTCTTTGTGCCTTCATTCGGCCAATATAGGATGAATCAGTCACAGTAATGATCGAATAATCTAGCCTTGTGAATGACTAAGTGTTTGACACTAATAGACAGCATGAATTAGGGATTAAAATTATCTCCCTTTAACACTAGTGAAAAAAATACCTTTTCGTGATCAAAATCCATTCAATACAAAATTGAAACATAAGTACTCCCCCTTAGAATATATTCCATACCTTGCTCGATATCCATCGTATATGCACTAACTCTTCCACTCAGTATATACATGCACAACTTCAAATTTTTTAAATTGTTTTTCTACTCTACAAAATTATTTTCCTCATCTGATCCTCTATTCACCTAATTCATTTAATCATGTCCATTATCCCTTATTATCTGATCATGTCCACTATCCCTGTTGTTTTTGTCACTCATGGCTACTGGGGTGGAGTAGTGGTAATACCATACTTGTCCAAAAATGGTTTATGAATAGTACTATTATGGCTAAAAAATGATCCCAATTTGTTCTTACACACTCCAACATTTGAATCTAAATTTCTAGTATGGTAACTAGATCCACCAAACTATCAACTACAGAGAGATGTGGTTCTCTTTGTACTACCTCATTTTTTAATCAAAGCTCTCGTTGCATAAAAGCTAAGTGAAGTGTCAACATTTTTTGAATAGAGATAAGATTAGCCCTTGTTCTTCCATCATTATCCATCAACTGGCTAATCTAGCTAGGGAAATTATTAATCTTTTAAAATGAAATGAACTTGAAATTGCATCCATGTTCAAAGAATGTCATGTTGACTTCAAATATGCTTGTTTTCTATCAATGAGCTCTTGATTTTCTTTTGTAAAGAATGCAACATCAGATAAATTTTTGTATAAAGAATGAATATGCTTCATAACTTCCTCTACATTATATAGAAGACTTGATAAATTTACCAACCTTATTGCAATTTTAGTGGAGACTTTTTCTATAATTTTCTTCTAAAACTATTTTACTCTCCTATACAACATCCTCAATTTTATTTCTCATTTTTTTTATGCCCTTGTCTTTGGCACAAATTTCTTCATATAATCTTTCATTACTATGGTCATATGATGGTTGTCTAAATCTAACATAACTTGGGCTAATGTAGACTCTCTCATTTGTGTTTCAGTAGTTAATGCCCATTTCCATTTTGCATCAATTTTATTATACAATTCTTCAGGTAACTCTTTACCTAGCTCTATTGATGTATATTTAAAATTTACCATCATTTATACAACAGTCTGTTCAACTTTCTCTTTATGAACTTTCTCTAAAGTTTCATACTTAATATTCTTAAAACTAGTTAATCTAGCTGAACTTATTAATTTTGCACATACCTTTTCAATGTCTTAATGTGTTCTCCATGGTACAATTTGAAACTAATTCAAGTCATCTAACTCAATCCTCTTGGCCTCATCATCTTTATCATCTAGTTTGACAACTATCTTTCTTCTAGATTTCTTCTTTTGTTGGCCTTGCTTAGCCCCTTTAGCTTCAGGTCAGCTTCAAGTGTCCTCTTCTTAGGACTCTTTCCCTTTACTAGCCTTGCAATCTTCACTAGTCCTTTCCTTACTAGATTAGTGGATTTAGGAATTACAACCTTAGATCCTTGCACCATCATATCTATAACAACCTGTTTAACTTTCCCTTTATTAGCTTAATCTAAAGTTTCGTACTTAACATTCTTAAAACCAGTTAATCCAGCTAAACTTCTTATTTTTTCACATACCTTTTTGTTGGTGTAAATAATTATTCACTATTTACACTTACTTAAGTTTACTTAGGTTAATGCATTATTTTAATATTTATTTATTAGTCACCTAGGAGTATGTGCACTCTTGTGAGTTGTTGTGTTAACAACATTGGAGTTTGCACCTCTTTTATGCACATGTGTCTACAACACAGGAGTTAACACACTAATTAAGCACATGGTGTCTACAAAATCTCCATTTGAGATACACCTCATCATTCTTATCCTATCATCTAGAATGACAAATAAGACATGTGCTTACTTGTCATGCTTATCTTATCTCTTCGCTCTCTCTAGAGACATTCTAGGTGCTTCCTAAGAGGCCTTCATATACAAGCACTCCTAGTGTGTTTGGATATACAATATAGAGCAATCTATGAGGACATACTCTGATATATTGATCATACTTCTTTTTGGTCTACAATTGTGCTTGTGTTCAAGTTCTACGATCTTGGGTGAATCTTTCCCGAAGACAAATTCTTACACTTTTCAATTTCTTGAGGCACTCTCCATGGTACAATTTGAAATTGACTCAAGTCATCTCACTCAGTCCTCTTGGCCTCATCATCATCATCATCTAGTTTGACAACTAGCTTTCTTCTAGGTTTCTTGCACCATCATATCTACAACAACCTATTGAAATCTCTCTTTATCAACTTTCTCTAAAGTTTCATACTTAATATGCTTAAAACTAGTTAATTTAGATAAACTTCTTATTTTTTCACATACCTTTTCAATGTCTTGAGGCACTCTCCATGGTACAATTGGAAACTAACTCAAGTAATCTAACTTAGTCTTGTTGACCTCATCATATTCATCTACTAGTTTGATAACTAGCTTTCTTCTAGGCTTCTTCCTTTGTTGGCCTTGCTCAGCCCCTTTAGCTTCAGGTGTCCTCTTCTTAGGATTATTTCCCTTGACTAGCCTTGTAATATTCACTAGTCATTTCCTTACTAGCTTGACAACTGTATGACTTTCAACCTTAGATCCTTGCACCATCATATCTACAACAACATGCTCAACTTTCTCTAAAGTTTCATACTTAATATGCTTAAAACCAATTAATCTATCTGAACTTCTTATTTTTTCACATACCTTTTGAACGTCTTGAGGTGCTTTCCATGGTATAATTTAAAATTGACTCAAGTCATCTGACTCGGTCCTCTTAGCCTCACCTTCATCATCATATAGCCTTTATAAATCTCTTAACAGAGTACTTAGTTGTAAGGTTAAATCCTTTAATCAAAGTAGACTTTATAATTCTCGTAAGGTTTGAATAATGCAAACCTCTCACAAAGTAGATCATCAGAAGTGATCAAACTTTTAGCCCTAACAAGAAAACTTTATTACTGTAGTAGTGAAGATTTTATGGTGTCATCCCCACCATAGCTTTACCTTCACATTGGAGGGCTTCTACATTACCAAATCTTTGTGTTTATGTGTTATGAGTTGCTTTACATTTTTGTGAATTATTCATGCTATTAAACGCTTGATCTAATTATGCATTGCAATGCATGTTCATTTAGTTTATGATATTGTTGAGATAAGGGTTTATGATAAAGCTATCATATTGGATACTTTAAAAAAAAATTAGCTACTGATTCACCCCCCTCTTAGTATCTCACTTTCCCTATTAGATTTCCTACAATAAACCACTTAATGGATTTTTTCAATGTATAAAATATAGAAATCCAATTCCTTCCATCAAAATGTGTCCATCATCATTGTCATTTTTCAGTATTAGTATATAAAATGAAATTTATTTCTCATAAAAATTTATATAAATTATCCATTTATTTAACATTATGGAGTGTTCAAGAGTATGACAAAATGGAGCTTCAACTAGAAGAAAAACCTAGCTTCCTCAAATGGAGGTGGGTCATCTAGTTATAGTTAATGCTAAGGGAGTTTGGAGAAGGATGAAGATGGTGGTGGTTTCTTGAAAGATAATGAAGACAAGATAGTCCTCAACATCTTGCTACATGATCATGCCTTGGTGTATTTCAGGGATGATTTATATATCTTTGATGAGATCTTGGACTAAAATTTGATGGATTCAACCAATCAAGGATTGGAGTTGCGTGTGATTTACACAACCTCCTCTCTCTTCAATTTTAAAAGAGGCTTCTAGTCTCTTTTGCCTACACCTAGTCCCACCATTTTGGGGATAATAGTGGGGTTTTTTCCCAAATGGCTGAAAAAGGTACACCTTCATAAAGGTGTCTCCCATGGATTTTTGAATGGGTCTTTCACTAATATAAATATTCATTGTTAGAGGATCGACCCTATTAGGATTATATGAAATACATTCAGAACATATTAGTCCCTATTAGGAGACTTTGAGTTCCTATTATGAGATTCCAACCCTAGGAGTTATAGAAGGTAGATGGACCCACTGTCTAAACATCTTTAGGGGAAATACCAATGAACCCATTGTCCAAATGATCTCTATATTATTCCTTGTAGAATAATAGAATTGAACTCTACTGCTTCTTCCTCTTTCATTGTCCTATCAACTAGACTTCTACTCATTTAGATCTTGTTACCAAATCATGAACTTAGCATCCAATAATCCCTTGGATTTCATACTTGCATTCACCAAACACTCTGCTCCTTTTCGCACTTTCTTGCACACTTTTCAAATGATACTTGACCACACACTTTACAAACAAGGAAACTATCTTTCTTTTGATACCATATCTTCAAAATAATTCCTTGAGTTGTCCTTGAGGCTTTCCCAATTAATTATAATAAGATAATTAATTAATTCATAATTACAATAACACTTTCAGCTCACAATCTATGCAACTTCTTGTTGAAGTTGATGAAAGATCAACCTCACAGCTCCCAAGAATCACTTGCATACAAAAACCTATCACAAAAAGAGAAGAAAAAAGCTATGGAGGTAGTAATTGATATATCCATAGATGAGACATTCTTGATGAGCAAAAAAGAGATTACTATAATCAAAATTGAATGAATAAATTACAAAGAGATCAATCCTTATAAAAGGAGATCGAAACCCAAAAAGGGTAACCTAAAGCCTAAAAAAGCTAGGTTGCACATTATAATTAATATAAAATATTAATTATATGCACCTAAGAGATAGCTTAAGAAAACTAGAGTAATAGGAAACTTATTTAATTAAATCAAAGTGATTTAATTAATAAGTGTAAACAAATAATTACTCTAACACCCCCCCTAAAGCGAAGCTCGGGAGGTAAGTTAACCTAGCACAACTATGAAAGTAGAAAAATGGGTCCTACCAACAAGGCCTGATGAGGTACCCAATCACAAAAAAATCTCTATGAAATAGAGAAATAAAGAAAACCACATGGGAAAAACCCTACTCCAAAAAGAGATAGCAAAGAATGTTCCAGAAGATAGGAACAAAGAGAGATCAAGAAGAGAATCACTAAAGCATGAAGAATCCACAAACTCTATCAAAAAGAAACTATTGATCTGTAGAACCTCGGAGTATAAATGAAAAGAAGAGTGTCTATATGGTAGATGATCCATCTCACCAAAATGCACAGGTATCTAGCCACTGCAAACGCCTAATACATAGGATCAAATACTGAATACATAGCTCACTCCAATGAACCAAGGAAGCATTAGAAACAACAAAAGAACCCCCCCTTAATGCAGACAAGGGTGAGGTGATAGGTAGTTGAGAAAGTGGGCCAAAAAATCCTACAACACAAGAACTAGGCACATCGAGAGTGAGGTACAAACACCTATAAAGGAACGTGTCATCGACACATCATGGGGCTAATGTCATGGAAGGGAAACTCACTTGAGAAAGGAAGAGGGTATTAAAAGGCAATCAACTATCCCCCCATGGCACTTTATAATATAGTGCGAGTATAATAAATCACAATGATGAAAAGGATCCCAAAATGCATGGAGTGGCACTTTATCTCAGTGCATTTTTGTAAAAATTCTTACAAATGATATCAACAATGATAAAAAAGAGACATAAGACTGATACAACAGAAGGTACAAGTCATGACAAATCATCTGAAGCAACAAAATCGATCCCCAAACCTGAAACAACTAAGATATCCACCAGAATGAAAAAATGCAGAAGAGTGAATAGAATGTGCCTAGAGTAGAATTTGGAACAAGAACTAGTATCACTGAAAAGAGCACAGAAACAACTTTCCAACGATATAAAGAAGTGCCAAATCAGAGATCAAATGCTCAAGATATGCCTCCCGGAGTGCAAAATAGAACATCCAACTTTGACTGCCAAAATAGACAACCAAACTGCATCAGAACCCAAAAACACCTACAACAATATCTTCATCTTAGAACCAGCTTTCCAACACTTTTTTTGGATCAAAAAAATACATTTGTATGCTCAACTTACGACCAAAATATCGCCAAGTGCTTTTATGACCAAAAAAAACTTTAAAAGGTGATGGTTTGAAGGCCACCAAATTTCGGCTCACATCATGACCTGCACTGCTATCAAATCTACTTGTTTGCATCAGTGCCTTGTTGATGTCAGTACTATGTAGGCGTACCCTACTAATGTCATCACTTTAAATGCCAAAAGTGCATGCATTTTTTCTTTAAAAAATAAAAGGAGATTTTTTGATTTATTTGTTTTCAAAAAAAAATTTAAAACAATGAAATGCCCTTTATTTAACAATAAAGCACTTTTGTTTTCAAAACCTTTTTCTGGAAAAAATAAATCATCTCTCCTTGGGAAGTGTGCTTAATTTTGGGGGCAATTTTTTTTGCCTCAGATTACAACTGTGTCCAAATTGGACAAATTTTATATGGAAATAGGAGTTTTATGGTGCTACGAATCCAATGGTGAGGTCTATTTGGGCTCAAAAAGCACCAAAAAAAAATGATCCCTACAAATCCAATACAAAATAACTCTGAAAGCTGAAACCCTTTGAAAAAAAAGCACAGTTCTAAAAGCCAAAAAAAATCTCTCATAAATTGAATAGGGGCTTGAAGATCTGGAGCTCTGATACCATGTTGAAGTTGAGGAAAGATCAACCTCATAGCTCCCAAGAATCACCTGCATGCAAACACCTATCACAAAAAGAGAAGCAAAAAGCTATGGAGGCAGTAATTGATAGATCCATAGATGAGACATTCTTGATGATCAAAAAAGAGATTGCTATAATCAAAACTGAATGAATA
This sequence comes from Cupressus sempervirens, assembly GCA_028749045.1. Classification (NCBI taxonomy): domain Eukaryota; kingdom Viridiplantae; phylum Streptophyta; class Pinopsida; order Cupressales; family Cupressaceae; genus Cupressus; species Cupressus sempervirens. The sequence goes on from CM053787.1 coordinate 201,873,951, forward strand.
AATTACAAAGAGATCAATCCTTATAAAAGGAGATCAAAACCCAAAAATGGTAACCTAAAGCCTAAAAAAGCTAAGTTGCACATTATAATTAATATAAAATATTAATTATATGCACCTAAGAGATAGCTTAAGAAAACTAGAGTAATACATGAAACTGATTTAATTAAATCAAAGTGATTTAATTAATAAGTGTAAACAAATAATTACTCTAACACTTCCTACACGTGTGACTTTAGAGCTTGCACACTTTTTGATGTCACCACCAGACTATCTTCTATCACTGTCTGATTGTGCATCTCTAGATTATATCTTTATTAGAAGATATAATGTAATCACTAGAAACTGCTTCTCAGGTAGTTTGTCTTTGTACTGCTCTCTATAAATCTCTTACAACTTTTGTATGTATTTGACTTATGTTATGCGCACTAAACCTTGTCATCACAACATAGTATAGAATATGTCCTTAATTGTGCATCACCTAACAATCAAAATCTTGTTCGTACGACCATGATCTCTTTCTACTACTCAGCTAGTCTTCATCGAATTACTGCTATGTTGACATCAATGAAAAACATAGTCATGAATGCAACATGCCAATACTTCCACATAATATCCAATGCTTAGGATACCTACCCAAAGGAATACCATCAACATTCATTCTAACAATCTCCCCCTTTGGCATTGATGACAACATAGATGAAAAGCATCTAGGTTCCAAGAATACCAAACAATACTCTGATGTTGTTGTTGTTGTTGTTGTACTCATCTTTTTAAATCCTCTTCATCAATAAAATTTGAATACCTTTGGAACGTTGCTCCATTCTGCATCTTCTTTAGGATCAGTAATAGTTTATTACATTAATCAACTCTCAACTTCTCTCCCATACATCAAAACTCTTCATCTTGCATACCTCCCACATAGAGATATTCCTTCTTCTTACTTACATGAATCTTTCTAAATCTCCCTAATAAAGTAGAGATTTTCTCCTCATTCATACTTAGGAGATGTTTTCCATGCACTCTTCTCCCTCATTGACATCAATGACAAAGACCTCATTATGTCAATTTACTGCTCCAAGTTTTCAACCAACTCAAGTGTCCAAAGATAGTGTTCAATATCAAATACCAAGAGTCCTTAATGACTCTGTTCATCACAAATACTCCCTTATATAGGAAACATCAACATTTAGTCTAGTCAAACAATAGTGCTCTGTACCACTAGATTGGTGCAATCTCTGCATCATCTACTCTAAAGTAGGCAGGGACATAACCCCAAGCATACCTCTCAAGTACTCAAATGTATCTTTAGGTAAGGGCTTTGTAAAGATATATACAATCTGATCTTTAGTACTCACATACTCCAATTTGATCTCTTTTTCTACTTCTCTCTCAAATCATGATACTTAATAGATATATGCTTAGTCTTAGAATGCAATACAAGATTTTTAGACATACTTATTGTATGGTGCAGGGGCACATATGAACAACATGCAAATCATGAAGACTGTGAAGGAATGGAAGACACCTAATAGCTATTAGAGGTTTAAGGAGGTCAAAGGGATCCTAAATAAATAAAATCATATTAATTATGATGTATTGGCTCCTATAACGGTTTAAATATCATGAAATGGCTTTGAATGAAATAATATCCTTGAAAGGTTTAAATGAATGTAATTTGGACCATTAGTGTCCCAATGTGTCTAGGAGGTTAGTTGGGTTTAAATAAGTTTAGCTAACTCTCCTAAGTGTTGGAAACATCTTAGTGAGAAAAGTATATAAGTTTTAGTTCTTTTTAATAGTTTAAAACTTTAAATGTTCAAGGCATAACTACTAGTAGTCATTTAGGAGGAAAATAGAGTTTTGATGGTTAAAACACTTAACTAATCCCTCAAACCAGTTGGAAGAGGTTGGGGAAGTTATATTGATATTTTATTTGTATTTGGAACTCCATTGTATGAGCAAGGAAGTCTAGAGTGTACAAACAACACAAAGAGTGAATGAAATACATGTTTTGGATCAACATTTTTCATGGTTTTGCATTTCCATTTCTTGTTTTGCTTTGAGATCTAACCTAGAAAAATCATGGAAGGTCCTAATAGGTTATTTGGAGGTTTTTTTACACATTTTAGAGGGTTTGAGAGTCATTTTCCATGACTATACTTTCATGATCAGAAAAGCAGTTTGAATTTTTGACTTTCCTTTCATTGTTTTGATGCTTTCTTGGTAACTAACACCCATCCCATGGATTAAAACGCCTAGAATCCATGGAATGATGTATACTAACCTTTTATTATATGAATATACTAATCTTTTATCATATGAATCTAACCTGATACATGCAGAAAATTGATTGGAAAGTGTGATCACATGTTGGAACTAGGAGTGTTCCCTTGGAAAAATGAAGGCACAAGTGTAGCAGAAAAAGTTTGGGCTGAATGATGTGGCTTTTTTATGATTTGAATAGTTTAATATGGTGGATTTAATGGTGTATCAATCACCAATTGATCTTGGAAAGTTTTGGAAAGGTTAGATTGTAGAAACCCTCAAAACAAGGGTTTGCAGCAAACAAATTGGGGCTTTTGGTTTTCTACGTGTTTTGGGTCTAATTCCTATTATATTTAGAGGTTTTGAAACATTTCCTAATACTTTCCAAGATTTGAGACCAAGAGGAGGAAGAGTTAGATCCTGATGAAATAAAGATGGTCAAGTTTGCTTGAGTCATCAAGAGTGGTGATATAAGGGCAAGAGCTAATTTTCCTATGTATCAGGGAAGATGGATGATGAGGAATTGATAGATTGGTCCAGTGTCGTGGATAATTTCTTTGAATGTGAGGATATTGGATAGAATCGAAAGTTGAAGATAGAAAAGTCAAAACTGAAAGGACATACTCTACTATGGTGGGGTTGTATTCAAGCAGAGAGATGGAGGAATAGAAAACTAAAGGTTGCATCTTGGTATATAATGATGAATAATATGAAGGCTAATTTTTTCCAAATGACTATAGGGTTTAGTTATACAAGAAGATGCAAGGTATTAAGCAAAAAGACATGGATGTTCAAAGGTATATGGAAGAGTTTCACAAACTTGACATAAGGGTGAGTCATGATGAAGATGTGGAAGAGAAGATTGCTAGGTACATAGGGGGGCTTAAGTTTAATAGACAAAATGAACTTAGTCTTGTTACCCCTAGATTAGTAGAAGAATGAGCTATAAGTTGGCCATTAAAGATGAAGAAAAGATTAGGAGAAGACAAGAGAGGCAAAGTAGCACAAGAGGAGGATCTTCTATGAGAGGAAGAGGAGGTAGAGGCAATAGAAATTTTTATAATTAGAATGAGAAAGAAAAGGACAAGCCCTACTCATCTAATACAAGAGGTGGGTATAGAGGTGGACGAAGTGGAGGAAGAGGCAATGGAGTGTTCACAAGAAGATTTTTTACTTGTAATGAAGTGGGCCATCGGTCCTACAGATGTCCTAAGTGGATTGAAGATAAAGGAAAAGAGAGAAGAGTCACCTTAACCCAAGATGAATCAAAGGTAGAAGAAGAGTCTCGAAACATAAAAGTCTTTCCTAAAGAAGGAGAATGTTTGCTAATGGAAATAGGGAAACCATACAGTCCAAGCATTTTCAGATTCAAGGTAAAGTATGTAGACTCATTATAGACTCAGGTGCAATTCATAATTTTGTTTCTCATGAGGTTGTTAGGAAGTTGAATTTGAAAACATTTGTACATCCTAAGCCATAATATGCTACTTGGGTGAATGAAAATCAGAACTTGTTGGTTAATACTCAAGTTATGATTGAATTTTTAGTTGGCAAATATAGAGATAAGTTTTTATGTGATGTTATGGATATGAGTTATGGTCACTTGATCTTAGGCAACTCTTGGCAATGGTGAAGAAAGGTAATTTATGTTGGTTTCACCGATAAGTATTTGGTTCACCATGAAGGAAAGAACTATGAGTTGCAGCCTTTAGTGAGGAACCAAGAAGATTCACTTACTATGTGTGTTAAGCTATCATTATCCATGATGCTAAACGACAAGAATTCTTTCAAAATCTTCTCTTGAAAAGTTGATGTTGTGAATCAACTCCAAGGTTCTAGGTGATCTTGTGACCTACTAGAATCTGTTCAGTTGGAGATAATGTGATTGTTCATGAGGAGGCCTTTGTTGGTTTATTTGATTTCAAATGAGAAGTAGCATCTGCACACTACTTCAAAATAAACACGCAAAAGAACTTTTTTTTTTTGAATTATTTATATTTTCCTATGAATGCAATCTAACAATGCAACTAATATGAATTCCTAATCTAACAGGGGGGTTAGTAAAACAAATAACAAGAACTTTAAAGAAAATAACGTGAAAATAAAGTCCTAATGGACATAAGCTACAAAAAAAACACGTCTGCAAGTTAAACATTCAAAGAAATTGGTGGATAACCAATGAAAATAGGAGTAGCCCTTCCTCGATTCCACTGATGCAATCATCGATGGGAAACTTTAATAATTGTATGATATTTCACTCTTCATGAAATCGCTAGACCATAGAAAGTGTGCTCATGTAAGACAAAATTTTATGCGGGCACAATTCGATGATTTCTTCTCAAGCTAGATACGCCAGCGGAATTCATTAAAACCATAGAAAACATTGGAACTAAAGAGATTGCACAACTAAAACAAAGCAATAAACTTTTGGCTTAATCACAATTTCATGAACATAAATTCACAAAACAATGACACATTTAGGCAAGAATCACTATATTCCAAATGCGAGCACCCAAAGCATAATTTTATTGCAAAATAATGGCGACCACAATTACATATTACAATGAAGTATTTATAATAAAATTGTCTCCTCAATTTGTGTTGAGAGTGAGAGATATCATCGCAATAAAATGCTTTTTATTTAATAAAACAAACTAATTATATACAAACTAGAAATCTAACTGATGCTTAGTAGGACTCCATCCATTTTATATTCATTAATTGGATGCATGAGCCTTTACATGTCATAGGAAAAATAATTTATGAGAGAAAAAGAATAAGAAAGTCTTCAGTCAAAGTAGAAGTGTCTAGAAGTGTCAAAAATAGAAGTTGATCCTTCCTTGGGCATCTGTCGAAGTTAAACTACCATCAAAATGAGTTTTCATGCATGGAAAGCTCTATTTTTGGAACTAGCAATTAACTGTCAGCATACCTCCGAAAAGTGAACCAACTCACCTGTGCACTAGCTTACCTGCATACCTGTGCACCTGAAAAGGTCCAAAATCTCAAAATTTTACTAAGTGTGAAAACTAAAATTCTAGCTTCTAGGTTTTGTCTCCCTTCATACTATAGCTATTTCTAGATGTTTGCCCTTGAATTTCTCAATAATCTTAGAAATCTTAGCCACATTCGGAATATCTAAAGCATCATATTTATCTTTAGCCTTTTTTCTGTAGTTGTCTACTTCAATTTAGGTATTAGCAACATCCCTAAGTTTTTAATCCAACTCTAGCAAGGCTTCTTCTGTTCTAAATGCCTGCCAAATGACATCATCAATAGAAGCCTCTTCAAAAATCTTCTATAACTTCTCTACCACTACCTCTATGGGTATTAATTTCTCCCATTCATCATCCTCAAAAATTTCTAGACATGCATCACTATAATGCCTCTCTACCTCCAAAATTTGCTCTTGGGTTTGGTCTTTGAGCTGATGGATCTTTGCGTGTAATGTTTCCATTACTTTATTACTATCTACTATTTTCTCAATCCAATCTTCAATTAAATCTAATTCTTTCATTGTATATACACCTATCAAAATCCTATACCTCTTCCCTTTTATGGCTTGCAAAACCTGTAAATCTTTACTACATGCCCACACTTCATCCATTATGTTGAAATCCTACTTCAAAATTGCTACCATCTTGTTTACATTTTCCTATGTAGCATGCAATAAATTTAGATTCCCTTGGATGATTAAGACACCTTTTTCCTCAAAACTTTCCTGCCATTGTTGACAGGCTTTCAAAAATGGATCTAGATGTACACCTTCCCCTTCTCTGAGTACATCATTTAGAGTCTCTTTGGGGTGATTGGGATCCAAGGGACCAACAACTTCGGCTAAATATCCTCATAGGATTTCATTCTATCTACGAAGTGTTCTGAGTTTGGCCCCCTCTTCCTCTAAGCTTCTAAAGACTTCCTTTATTCCCATTGTAACCATCAATCTGGCGGTATCCAATGTAGGCTTCCTGAGCATGACCTCTTGGATCTGATAATCCTATGGTCCTAAGTCTTCTACATCTATATCCTAAGGAGGGATAGCCACTTGAGCAAATAAATCTTGGTTACAAGTACTATTGGTAAATGCCAAGGCTCTTGCTTCTTATGATGGGGACTCAGGTTTATTCAGAACCTTGGCCAACTCAATCATATCCTCTTCATCAACATGGAATTGTGGCTTCCTATTTCTCATCATTTCCTTCCTCAACCACCTTGGAACTCTCTCTACTAAGGGCCTACCTCTTGAAGATGAAGGAGTGTGTTTAGCTATTGCTTTCCCCTTGTCACTCCTCTCTGGGGTTCTTTCTTTCTATGATGGCTCCCACTTAGTGGTCTTTATCTCCGTGGAGCTTATAGTTTGAACCTTAGTGTCTTGGGAGGCTTGCTGAGGATATTCAATCATTCACCCTTCTTTAGATACTTCATTGGTCACAATTTGGTGTGGCTCTTTCTCCTGTGATGACTCCTTTTCTACCTGTTCTTCTTCAACATTCAGAGGTCGAGTAGCAGAGCCTTTGTCTACAACTATGACTGGGACAAGGGGTGAGGGAGTAAGATCAGGACCATGTGATTCTAGCGGCATTTGCATCTAGTTTTCCTATTGAGGCTCACTTTTTGGGATATCCCATATCTTATCCCTAATCAACTCCATTCCCATGGGCATAAAGTCAAAATTTGACATTTTGAATACATCATCATCCTTTTCACCCTGCTCATCAACCCATTGTTGTACTTCATCTTCTGAAGTAGTTATTTCTAGAGGTTCTTTGGAGACTGATGAAAGTGTCACAATGAAACTTCTCCTCCTTTCTTGCTCTGTGGCTCTTGCTAGCTATGTTCTTCTTAGTAAAGGCACATCTTTCTCCTCATCTTTTTCTTCTTCTTCTTCTCCCTTAAGAATAGGTTATGGGACAGATGGGAAAGGAACCATCCTTCTAATCACCCTTTGTCTCTTCTTCATGGGGGTCTTGATCTTTTTTCTTTCTTAGAGGTGGAAGGGGATGCTTGTTTGGCCTGCAAAGGAGGAGAGACTTCTTGGGTTTCACCTTTTGTCTAGTTGGGTGCAACTAGTGGCAATAGTGGGTCTTCCTATTGTGCCCCAATATCCTTTAGCCCTTGCACATTTTCTTGTTGTTGCAAAGATGCCAAGATTTTACCCTCCTCAGGCTTAGCTCTTTGAGGAGAACTCCTCTTTCTTTTTCCCTTCCCTTTCTTCTTCGGAGGGTGATAGAATCCAACCAGTTGATCAAGTTGGTATATTATTTACAACCTTATAGTTGACTAGGTTACAAAGGTAGGAATAGTAACTTTCTTCCCTTTACCTTTGGCTGGGTGGGCTTGCACATGAAAAATTACTGTGTAAGGTATTGGATCAAATCTAAATGGTTTCTTAATCCAATCCTATATCAACTTGATAACATGCCTTGCATGATGATTAATATCATCATTCTCCTCCCTGTCAACCTCAATGTTCATGATGGGTCTTTCTCCAATCTTATCTATGTTAAACAAAGGGTCGAGCAGCTCTCCAAAATCTTGTTGTATTATCTCTAATGGAATCTTTATATTCAAAGCCTTTTCCACCAAATACAAAGTCATCCTACAATAGTCCCTGATACAGACATCATAGGCATTTATTGCATTCATCTAGTGGTCTTCGATGGCTTCTTCATGCTGAAATTCCTTGCCTACCAGACTCTGGACTTTCCTAATATTATCAAAATAGGGCATCGGGAAATTGTACTCTTCAAGGGGATATTGATCCCATTCCCATTCAAAAGAAGGAATTTCCAACCTCCCCTTAACTTGATATGGTCCAATGACCAAGGGCCATGTCCAACATGGTCTGCACTATTTCCTGACTCTGTCATATGTAGACTCAATCTATTGTGCAATCTCCAAAAGAACAAGCTTATCACTAGGATATCTTGGGAGCTTCTTCAGATTGACTGTGGCACCAGCTACCCTTAGATATGTAAATGTTTTAAACTGAATAAAATAGGTCCCAAGTGTTGTTATCTATGCTACTACATCATCAGATAATCTTTTGGCATAATCACCCTCTATGAATTGGATGATACCAAATATGAATGCATCATTCACAATTATGTATTCCTTACTTTGGCCCAAAAGCTTATTCCTTACCAACTAGGGATAGACAATATATGGCCAAGCATTTGAATCCTACATGCTACCTCTTCTATACAAACCAGGATAATCTATCACCCTTGCAGCCAATAGATAGATCAAATATGAATTCATATAGAACTTCCTTTTCTCTTTTACTACTCCCAACTATTCACATAGATTTTTTCTCAAATTCATGGCCCAATCAACTAGTATCCTTGCCATTTTGATAGTTTCAATGAAATGCACCATGAAGACATTTAGGTGCCCAGCTGCTAGTAGACCCATCACCCTACTCAAAAGTATGATTGATTATCTGATATCATCCTTCATATATCCTCTCATCATATCCACCTTGCTAGTTACCTTCCCTAGAGGAGTCTTTTCTATTAAATAAGAGGACTTGATAATTTTAGAAGCCTCTTTTAGATGTTCTTTGTAGCACTTTTTTGTTGCCTCATAGGTTAATGTGATGAATTGATCCACCCTAGGAAGATGGAATACCCTTTCAATGTTATTGAATCGAAGGTCTAGGACAACTTCTCCAATAACACTCTTCACCACCCTTTCCTCTGGAACAAAATGTTGTGCAAGTGTCATGAGAAGCTCGAAATATTATACTGACATTGGATGTGAAGCTACGCTTACTAGTCGTGATCGGATTAATGTCAAAACCAAAGCTAACCTCTCAGTGGGTCCATTGCAAATCCTTAAGAAATCCCCCAAATAAATGTGTCCCAAATCTATATCCTTAATCTCGAAGTACTCATCTTGAAACCTCAATTTTGATGGGATGCCTTGGAATTTAAACATAACGAGTTTTGGTGGCATTTTCTCACCTGATGAGGATGCCATTATATCTACACAAATGAGGAAAAAAATCCATTAATCCAAGGTTGGAGAAAAAAAAAATGAATTATCCCCTAAATTTAACTCACACAAAACCCCAAAAAGTCAGATGCCTTGAAAAACCACTAAAAAAACCCTATTTTTAATAAAAATCAATTGGTACACTAGGCACAATTTTAAAACCACATTCTCATACATAAGGTGCACACTGCGCACCAAATTAAGTGTGCATTATCCTTGGGTTTTATGTTTTATCATGTATAAGGTCAGGTGTACATTAGCTCACCAAGTTAGGTGCGCCAATGTGCAACTAACCTTTGGTTATGTTTTTAAGTTTTTATGTTTTGATTAAGGGTGCACACTAGCGCACTTGGACATGTGCGCTCGAGTGTGCACCCAATTCAGGGTTTTTTCTTTTATGCTTTTTATGTTTTTTGAATTTTTATCACATAAGGTTTTGTGAGCACTTGCACACCAAATTAGGTGTGCAAGTGCACACCAACCCTCTGTCTTGTTTGGGGTTTCTTTTCAACCTTAAGGAAGAGAGTTTGGTGTGCATCAGTTCACTAGGGGAGGTGCGGTGATGCGCACCAACCCACTCAATGTTATGTGTTTGTGTTTATTTAACTTAAGACTGCTTTATGAAGGGGAGATGTGCAGTAGCACACCTGATTAGGTGTGCAACTGTGCACCACACCTTTATTCATGTTCTTTCTATGCAGATGATAGGCACACCTAGCAGGAGTGGAGAGTGCGCTACAGAGCTCAAAGGTGCTGTTGGAGTGGAGAGTATCGTTGTGGGTGTAAAGTGATCAAAAGAAAAATGAGGAGGGGAGGAACCCCTCCTCTTTATAAAGATTTTCTTTTGGAAGTTTTCAAGCGTAGCTGTGCAAATGTGCAAGTGTGTAAATACACAAGTGCGCTACTGCATGAACCCTCTCTCTCCAATACTTGGTGCATTAGCGCACCTCATGTGGTGCGCCTAGTGCACAAAAACTTGATATTTAAGCCCTTTTTTGCTTAAATGTTTGATTTTTTGACCTTCAAGCTTTTAAAAAGACCTAGAAAAATTCTAGGGGATTATGTACGACCTCAAAATAAATGAGACCTAGGATTAGAACCTCGGAGAAAAATAAAAATAAAATAGGGGGTCCCCATTTCAGTTAGAAATGGGGCATGCGTTGTGTAACCACAATAATGTGTTTTGGGCAGGAGATAATAAAGAATGATTAGTATGTACTGGATGAAAGAAAGGTGCACAAATTCAATCAAGAGGCTATTGTGATAGTCCTAAGAATAGAGAACTTTGGGACCTAGCATTTGTACAAGTTGGGACCATTAAATGTCCTTTAATGTAGTTATAACATAGAAAGGGGTCAAAGATGCTGAATGAGGGATTTTATCCAAGCAATAAATTAGAGATGAAGGACTTACAACCTTCTCACTATCCTTCACAAATACAATCAACAATTTCAAGTTTTTCTTTTAACAAATTGTGTGTGAATGCAGGTTGGCAAGGTGTTAGAAGGAAGATTACTTTGGGGGATTAATTCACACCTACATGGTAGAGATCCTTTCAGCCACACAACTCTTAGGACAAGAGTTTCTTTGGTGGTGGGGAGTATGGTGCAGGAGCACATATGAACAACAAGAAAATCATGAAGATTATGAAGGAATGGAAGACACCTAATGGCTATTAGAGGTCTAAGGAGGTCAAAGGGATCCTAAACAAAGAAAATCATATTAATTATGATGTATTGGCTCCTATAATGGTTTAAATACCATGAAATGACTTTGAGTGAAATAATATCCTTGAAAGGACTAAATTAATGTAATTTCGACGATTAGTGTCCCAATGTGTCTGAGAGGTTAGTTAGGTTTAAATAAGTTTAAATAAAACTCATAAGTGTTGGAAACACCTTAGTGAGAAGAGTTCAAAAGTTTTAGTTCATTTTAATAGTTAAAAAATTTAAATGTTCAAGGCATAGCGACTAGTAGTCATTTAGGAGGGAAATGAAGTTTTGATGGTTAAAACACTTAACTAATCCATCAAACCAGTTGGAAGAGGTTGGGGAAGTTAATATTTATTTTTATTTGTATTTGGAACTCCATTGTATGAGCAAGGATGTCTGGAGTGTAGGGACAACACAAAGAGTTAATGAAATACATGTTTTGGATCAACATTTTCATGGTTTTGCATTGATATTTCTCATTTCTCTTTGAGATATAAACTAGAAAAATTGTGGAAGTTTCTAATAGGTTATTTGGAGGTTTTTTAACCCATTTTAGAGGATTTGAGAGTCATTTTCCATGACTATACTTTCATGATCAGCAAAGTAGTTTGAATTTCTGAGTTTTCCTTTCATTGTTTTGAAGCTTTCTTGGTAACTAACACCCATCTCATGGATTCAAAAGCCTAGAATCCATGGAATGATGTATAATAACCTTGTATCATATGAATCTAACCTAATACATGCAGAAAATTTATTGGAAAGTGTGATCACAGGCTAAAACTAGGAGTGTTCCCTTGGAAAAATCATGGAACAAGTGTAGTAGCAAGAGTTTGGGATGAATGAAGTGGCTTTTTTATGATTGGAATAATTCTATATGGTGGATTTAATGGTTAATAAATCACTAATTGATCTTAGAAATTTTTGGAAAGGTGAAATTGGAGAAACCCTCAAAATAAGGGTTTGAAGCAACCAAATTGGGGATTTTGGTGTTCTACATGTTTTGGGTCTAATTCCTCTTATATTTAGAGCTTTTTAAACATTTCTTAATACTTTCCAAGAGTTTAGACCTTGGGGATATTTCTAAATGTTAGTATCTTTGTAAAATCACCAACTTTTGATTGTATTTACAAGGGTACAAGTTGAATACTCTTATTTCGTCCAAAAGACCAATACCTGAGATTAAGGTATGTTATATAATGGCCAAAAGGGTGTTTGAATATGGTCTTATTTATTTTTTTGTTTTGGGAAAGTTTTGTGTTTGAAGACAAAAAAGGCTAATTGTTGATTTTTAGTCCTCATTAGGCCAGTTTGGAGTCTTTTTGCCACTGTGAGCAAGAAATACGTCAAGAAAACTTGAAACCACTTTATTCCATATTTATATACCCCAAATACATCAAATCTATCATGGGTTTTCACTTTGAGTAACCTTGGATGAGTTAATCATATTAAAGCCATTTGAGCACTTTAAGAAGTTGTGGGTTTGTAAACCAATTTCAATAACTTATCTTGTGTAAAAGGTCCATCACCCTTTCCTCTACATCATTGTACTTATATTATCATGGTATATGATAATAGGTTTTGATAATTTTGTCCCAATATCCTTCAGCATCTGCTTCATCCACATAACTTGATTACAATTATTCATTGCTACTACATACTCTACCTCAACTGTACTCTATGAAATACAATCTTGTTTCTTACTTAGCCAAGCAACTTGCCTTCTTCTAAGAAATAATGCTCCACCACTAGTACTTTTTTCTATCATCCATACTGCCTACCCAATCTGCATTAGTATAAGCAAATAAAGTGAAATCACTTGATCTATCATACCATATTCCATAATTAGATGTTTCCTTCAAACATCTAAATATCCTCTTTACTATTGCATAATGATACTCAGAATCAACTTAAAATCTAGCTACAATCCGAACTGCATTTGCTATATCTAGTCTAGTGTGAGTTAGATATTGCAAATTTCCAATCATGGATCTATACTTCTCAACTTTAGGTGTCTCATACTTGCTAGATAACCTATGACCAATTATCATGGGTGTACCAAAAAACTTTCAACTTTCCAAAACAAATCTTTTTAACAAATCCTTCAAATACTTCGTTTGTGAAATGAAAATGCCATCATTGTTTGGCACAATCTAAAAACCTAGGAAGAACTTCATTTCTTCTATCATACTCATTTCAAACGCATTCTTCATTTCTTCAATGAACTTATCACTTACTTCATCATTGCCTCCAAATATCATGTCATCAACAAATATTACTATTATCAACAAACCATTTTGAATTTCTTTCAAATACAAGTTACTATCTGCTGCACCTTTAGCAAATCGAAGTTTTGCCAAATACTTCTCCAACCTAGCATACCAAGTTCTTGCTTGCTTCAAACCATATAGATATTTCTTCAATCAACATACCGTATCTTCTTCTTTTGTCAGAGGAAAGCCTTCAGGATGCTCAATGTATACCTCTTCTTCAAGTTCTCCATTTAGGAAGGTCAATTTGATATCCATCTAATACACTTTGAATTTCTTGCTTGCTCCATAAGCCAAAAACATTATTATTGCTTCCGTTCTAGCTATTGGGGCATATGTCTCTTCATAATCTATTCCTTCTTGTTGTGAATAATCTTTGCATACAAGTCTGGCCTTGTTTCTTACAACTTTATCTTGCTCATTCATCTTGTTTATGAATACCCATTTGATTCCAATAACATTCTTGTCATTAGGTCTAGGAACTAATTCCCATGTGTCTTTCTTCATAATCCAGTCTAATTCTTCCTTCATTGCTTGAATCCAATGATCATCTTTCCATGATTCATCTACATTCTTAGGTTCTACTTGAAAAATCAAACATATTTCTTCATTAACTTTGTTCCTTGTCATCACTCCTTTATCTTTGCTTCCAATTATCTACTCTAGAGGGTGATTCTTTGTTAGATTATGAGTTTCTAACTCAACTCTTACTTCTTCTCTTGGTTCAAATCTTTCTCCTCTTTGCTCAACAATTTGCACATAATTTTGTAAATCATTGTTAGTTTCATTTTCTCTAACAATTATGGGATCATCAATAATAGTTACCAAGGATATCTCTTCTAATAGTTCATCTTTATTAATCAATTCAAGCTCACTAGATTTGATTGTGTGTGTTTATTTATCATCAATGTTTCAGATCACACTACATGATCCTTCATTAGGATGAGAAAGTGTAGGATTTCTCATCTTGATGAAGAATCATGTAGTGTGATCTGAAACATTGATGATAAATAAACACACACAATCGAATCTAGAAAACATCTTATTCTACAAATGGATTGTGGAAATCTATTATTGTCAATTCAAGGTCATTAACTTTATCATCATAGTCATTTGGTAATCTTTCCATGCTTCATTTACATTCTTTAACATCATCAGAAAGTGATCTCTTTCTATTTTTTCTTGCTCTCTTAGAAAATTTGGATGAAAAATGACCAAACTCTTTACATGTACAACAAATAAAAAATTTCATACCTTTTGGCTCTCTTTTCATAAGTAGATAAATACCTTCTTTGGTCTTCATATCTTCTTCGGATATGGATCTATCTTTACTTGTGGTTCTATTCTTTTGTATGCAACAAAAGGATTTTGGATCTAGAAATTCAATGCTTATATCTTTACACAAATCTAATAACTCACCAAGAATCTTCATCTTCTGGGCAACACAATTTCTTCTTCTACCTTAGGGCCTTGGATCTACCAAAGTTGTTAAGATTACTCTTCAAGGACCTGATGCTCTAATATCGATTGTTAGAATATATATCTTGTTAGAAATAGATAATATTGAGAGAGAAGGGGGGGGGGCGGTGTTAGAAATAGATAATACTGAGAGTTGGGGGGGGGGAGATGAATCAATATTCTACAATTTTTTTCCCACAACTAAATATTGTTAATTACTTTATAACTTGCATATGAAAGTAAACCAATAATGCTAAATAGTAAATATAACCATGCACATAAAGAACTCATAACACCATTATTTTTTAACTAGGGAAAACCCCAGTGGGGATAATACCCAATAGATGATCAACTAAACAAAAGAATCTTGTCAAGGATATTCACCTTGTTAGGAGTCTATGAAGTACATATAGTGTCTCGAGTCCTTGTTAGAGGACTAGGCCCTGTTAGAAGCCTTAAACCTATTAGGAGTTGCTTCAACCTTGTTAGGAGTTGGTAGATCAAATACAATGTATGCAAGAAGAGACCACTACCCTAATATGCATTTATACAATATAGTTCTTCAGAAGAATAGATATACATATAGTACTTTCTCACTACTATAATTCACACTTGCTCTAATCATATTGTTGTTTTTTGTGGAGTCTGATCAGTTCCCAAGTGGGAGATTGTTATTTTATGGTGACTAATCAGGGAAGTATTGTACACACTTCATAATTCTTTGGAGTTTTAGGCATTGCCTTGAAAAAAAATTGGGACATGGTAGATGTTGTCACTAACATATGGCCAACATGTTTTAACCCTAAAGTGGAAAAAATAGTTGTATTAAAAGGCTTAGGGTTATGGGTTTTTTCATTATGTGTGATATGAAAATTGCTTCTTGTGGTGGTATTGAGTTGTAAAGGATTACAAGTTGTAATCATTGGATTGTAATAATAGTGGACTTGTTGTTTGGTGGACATAGCCCAAGGATTGGGTGAACCACGTTAAATCTTGGGTGTTTTGTGTTCTATTCTATGTGATTTATTATTTCCTAATATTGTTTATATTTGCATGTAATTGATATTTCTGCCTGTGGTTAATCCTAACACAAGTACCAAAATTTCAAGATGTAGTCAGTTCAATAATTCATAAAAAATAAAATACTCATCATAAAATTATTAAAAAAATACACCTTCTAGATATGACTCTTAACTATCACCCAACCAAAGAGATGTGCAAAATAGTGAATATAGCTATGCCTTTTGTGCTGCACAAGAAAACATATATGTTATATTTTCTAAAAAAGAACTATTATTTGTGCGCACAAGGTTTGACCCACCTAATCTAATTCATTTTTTTCAAAACTTTAGCAGTTTAGAAAGTAGATTCATGAGTACCACAATTTATATGTTTTACACATCATTTCATTTTGAGTGGATGACCCTCAAATATCTCCTCCATGTTCAAGTTTACCTCATTTTAGGAAAAATGCATCTACTTATATCCCCCTTTTTGTATACCATCTTGGTGCAGTCCCCCATAGATCTAAGTTGTTTGAAGTAATTGAAAAAAAAGTTTGAAGGGACTTAAAGCTAAAGATCAAGATGTATAGAAAGGAGGTACCCAAGTTAAAAAGAAAAATTTCCATGCACGACAAAGCTTGATGAGGCTACACATTTCTAGAATTGGAAATTTTGTAGTATACTACTTGGATCATGAGTACATAGCAATACCTACACCTATGAAAACCCAATAGATAAAGGAGAAACAAGAGGACCCTAATCTTCTCAAAATTTGATGACATAAAGGACTCCAACACTGCAAAGAAGATGTGGGAAAATCAACAAAGATTCATGGAGGAGATAAGAATTTACTAAGAGCCAAATCATAAAGCTTGAGAGGAAAGTTTGATGACATGAAGATGGTACAAGGTGAGAACATTGCTCAATATGTTGGAAGAATCAAAGAAGTGAATTCTATCAGAGGAGCTAAAGGAAATATCAATGATGAGACTGTGATTAGCAAGGTACTAAGAACCTTACTTCCTATTTATGCTATTAGAGTTTCTGCAATGTAAGAACTAAAATGTACTCTTCGCAATAGTTTAACCTTCAATAGTCTATTTGGTAGACTTACTACTTTTGAATTGTCAAAGTTTGATAGTTTTATCACCCTTGCTTAGCTATTGAATCTTCTTTTAAGTCATAGTTGGTTTTACATGAGTGGAAGGAGAAGAAATTAAAGTATGTGTATAGTGAGAGTGAATATTCTGATGATAATCTTGAGGATCTTGAAGCATTAATGACAAGGAGACTACCAAGAGGCAAAGGAAAATTCAAAGGTAAAATTCATATATATAAAAATTCATGCAATAAAGTTGGTCATATTGTTGCAAGATGTTTTGACAGGGATGACAAGGATGAAAGGAAATATAGCAAGTTCAAAGGAAGAAGAGATGGAAAAGACAACAAAGGATAAAAAGACTACAAGGGAAAAGGTATGAATTCTTGTTACATTGTTGAAGAAGAGATTGATGATGATTCTGATAGTCATGATGAAGAAGTTGTTTATGTTGCTATGAAATATTATTCTAATTAAGATGAGAAAATTGAACTTATTTAATTTGTGAGTAAAGGTGATAGATGGATAATTGATAGTGGTTTCTCACATCACATGACTATTGATAAAAGTAAGTTTGAAACTTTATAATATTATAAAGGAAGTTATGTTAAGTTTGGTAATGATGTACCATGTCTTGTAAAAGGTAAAGGATCAATAAGATTGATTAATAAGATCAAATGTGATAATGCTTATTGGGTTGAAAGACTTAACTACAATTTATTAAGTGTGGCACAGTTGAACATTTTAGGCTACAATGTTGAATTCTAGCACAAGAAGGCTATGATATATAATGATTTTGGTGAATTGATTGGAAATGGAGACCAAGCAAGAGGTAACTTGTTCTATCTAGACCTATCTGATGATACATGTTTGTTTTCACAATGTGATGACATAAAGGGGGAGATTTTTGGAAGCATGAATGTTGATGATATTCCTATGGAGGAGTATTGTAGACACATGATTAGATCATTATTTTTATGATATGTTACATTCATGACTATGTTTGTCATTGATGTCAACATAGCAATTTTCTGTGGTATCTAACAAATGAACAGCGGATCAAGTTGGTATGGACAGATTGTTGAGTATTTTTACTAGTGAGGTTAAAGAGAGATACTACTAAGTTTCTAGTATATGTAGCTAATCTTAGGTGAAAAAGATATTAAGTATGGAATAATTTATGCAAGTTTTGGTGAAGATTGTTCTCAGATAGAGTTTACAGAAGCATGTTCTAGTAAACTTGTTATATCTCTTAACAAAGTTGTTATTCTAAGAAACAAGGTTAGAGACATGTAGTATACATGTTGTAGATGATGTGATTAAGCTCACTCATCATAATATTACACATACAAAAAGTTATTCAAGTTATAAGGTGATAGATTGATGTTATCGCTAAGTATAACTTGTTCTTAATGAGGTCCTATAACAATTAATTGAGAAGGTGTAACAGTCAATTCAGGGAATTGTTTTATGGATTCAGTATAAAGAAAGGATATTTTCCTTTGTTATGTATGAATGATTGCACGAGTACAAAGAGTGAAAAAGAGGAGAAAAGAGATAAATACTATGTAATTGTGAAGATAAGTAAAGCAGAGCAAAGTTGGAGAAAACTTCATTGCCAAGGTTTTATTTTAAGATGTAAGGTATGATATTTGGATTTGAGGTTTGTGATTTGGTCTACAAGGTCTAACAGTGATTGGTCTGGTTGCCAGGATAGAGGATAAATTGTAGTACAAACAATTATTCTCCAAGGAATAGTTGAGAGATTAGTTGGACAGTGAAGTTTATTGGTCTTGACCCAGAAGCTTTTTGGACAATGAGTCCTTCTACCTTCTACAACTCCTAACAAGGTTGGCACAAGTCTTAATAGGGTTGGAATCTCCCAACAGGGATTCAAAGTCTCCTAATAGGGACTCTTATGTAGTGAATGTGTTTATAGACTTCTAATTGGGTCCATCCTCTAACAAGGAATATGTGTGTGTGTGTGTGTGTATATATATATATATATACATACATATGTATGTATATATACATACATACATATGTATGTATGTATATATACATACATAGATATATGTATGTATGTATATATACATACATAGATATATGTATGTATATATATATGTATATATATATGTATGTATATATATATGTATATATATATGTATATATATATATATATGTATATATATATATGTATATATATGTATGTATATATATATATATGTATGTATATATATATATGTATATACATACATATATATATATATATACATACATATATATATATATACATACATATATATATATATATACATACATATATATATATATATATGTATATATATTTATGTATATATGTATATGTATATGTATATGTATATGTTTGCGGGCATCATTCCTACCAGGGTTTTCTCTTTGATCAAGAGTTTCCCTAGTTAACAAATCTGGTGTAAATTTGTATGTGCATCTTGTTATGGTTATTGTTTACTTTGATTGATTGGTTGAGATTAATAATTGTATAACTGATTCATGCCCCCCCGCCCCCCCCCCCCCTCAGTTATCTTGGTGGACTATTATTTCTAACAAGAATAACTCCCCTTCCTACCAATCCATGCTTCTTCTGGAATATTATAGCCCAAAGGAGTATAGGGACCTCTATTGATCAAATGTAAAATAGTATTGACAACTTCAACCCACATGTTTAAGGGAAGCCTAGCATGCAACTTCATGCTCCTTGCACACTCTATTATTGTCTTGTTCATGCATTCAGCCACTCCATTTTCTTGTGGAGTCCTTGGAACAATTTTATGTCTATGAATACCATTATTGGAGTGATAATTTTCAAATTCATGAAAACAATACTCACCATCATTATTAGATCCGAGACATTTTAATCTCTTACCAGTCTTATTTTCACCCAAATATTTCCATTTCTTAAAAGTTTAAAATACATCAAATTTATGTCTAAGAAAATAAACCCATACTTTTATAGTTGCATCATCAATAAATGTAACATAATGATGAGAGCCACCAATGGAAGATACATGAGCTGCTCCCCATACATCGGTATGCACAAGCTCTAATTTCTCTTTTTTTCCCTTCCTAGTCTTCACAAATCTTACTCTCTGTTGTTTTCCATACACATAACTTTCTTTGAATGGATTAATTTCATACCTTTCTTAATCATGTTCCCAAGTCTATTGTGTCATAGCCCTGTATTAGAATCTACATCAATTGTTTGTTCTCCCTACTAAACTATAGCAATTGTTCCTGAACATTCATTTTTCTCTGAAATAATCAAAGTTGAAGGAACAATATGACATGTACAAAGGTATAAGGTTCCTACTTTCACACTTTTTTCTACTACAAAGGAACGTTTTGAAACCTTCCAATTTTTATCATTAAAAGTAACTACACAACCCTAATCACCAAGTTTCCTTACTAAAAATAAATTCCTACTTAGCCTTGGAATATGTCTTACCTCATGTAGTAGCCAATGATTCCCATTTTGCAACTTAATCTTAACTTTTTCCTTTCCAACAATCTAACAGAGCTCATTATCCCCCAAATAAATAAGCCCAAAATCTCCTTGAACATAATCAATAAAATAACCTCTATGAGGTGTAGCATGAAATGAAGCCCCAGAATCTAAAACCCATGAATCATCAACACTTTCTAAAGAAAGAAGCAAAGCATCCTCTTTGAATTTGTTACTTATCACATTTTCCTTCTTGTTTCCTTCTAGTTTATCTCCTTCATTATTCTTTCAAGTCCATCGGTCTTTCTTCTTATGCCCTAGTTTCCCATAGTACTAGCGATCTCTTAGTCCTCTGGAATGAGACCTCTTCCACTTTGACTTTCCTCTTGGTTTTCCATGATTTCTAGAATTACTTACTCTCTCATTCATTATGCTTATGCTTTGTGTGTTCAAAGCACATTTTGATGTAGATCCACCTGAGGTTTTCCTATGAGTTTCTTCACTCAAAATAACACCAATCACATCATCAAATTTTAGGTTATTAGATCCATAAACATAATTACTCAGAACCATTACCATGCCATTCCAACTTTTAGGCAAAGAACACTTTATTAAGAGAGCCCTAATTTCTTCATTAAATTTGGCAGTCACAGAAGATAATTAACTAGTAATAGTATTAAACTCATTTAAATGATTTGCAATAGATCCACCTTATGTCATCTTCATATTAAATAAACACTTCATGAGAAATACCTTATTTGAAGAGGAGGGCTTTCTATACAGTTTCGCTAGGGTTTGCATCAACTCTTTCATCATCTTCTCTTTTATAATGTTAAATGTCACTAATGGTGCCAAGCATAATTGAATACTTTCAAGTGCAAAACTATCTAAAATATTTCAATCCTCATCTGTCATAGTTCCCTATTTCTTTATTTTTCCTTCCAATGGCTTCCATAAATCCTTCTAATAAAGATAGTCCTCAATTTGCATCTTACATAAATGAAAGCTCTTTCCATTAAACTTCTCAACCTTCAACATACCCTCATCTACCATATCTCTCACTCAACTATGAGACTCCCACTCAACTGTCAAACCTTCCTATAGAGGATAGCTAAAAAAAATTGACAACATTATAGATAAAATAAAAAATGGAGACTATCGGGCTCTGATACCACTTGTTAGGATTAACTATGGACAAAAATAATAGTTACATGCAAACATAACCAATATCATAAAATAATAGATTGCACAGAAGAGAATACAAGACACAAAGATTTAACGTGGTTCAGCCAATCCCTAGGCTACATCCACCAACAACAAGTCCAAAATTATTATTACCTAGTGATTACAATCCATAATCCCTTACAGCTCAATACTACCACAAGAAACTACAATATCACCATACATTATGAAATCTCTAAACCTAATCCATTTTATATAAGCTTTTGCTGCTTACAAAATTATGGCTAGAATAAGTCATCCAATAGAAAAAATAGCAATCAATGCCTTTTACAATATAAGGTCATTTTTGGCTTCAAGGGTTTTGCCCCCAAAAAAACCCCACCCTATACTATGATAGGGAACGCACCTGGGACGTTGCCCCCAAACTTTCATAGAAATAATCTGGGGGAAACCACGTTGAAAAAACCTCAGAGTTTGATTAGGCTCCACATCACAACAACATTGACTAAGTGATAGTATTTTATAGTTGGTGAAGGAATTGAGATTCCCAACTGACATAGTTGAATTTATGAATTGGTGAAAGTTCTTGAAGGATAAGTATTGATGAGTTGGAGAATTTAATGCAAGTGAAATTGTGTTTAAGAATTTCTAGGGATGGATTCAAAGAGAATTTTTTAGAAGTATCTAGAAGGTGAAGGAAGAAACTAAATAATTGAAGGATTCAATGAATCTAACCTAACCCTAAAATCAACAGTGGTGTTTGAGGAGAAAAATATCAAACTTAACTATTTAAGGAGGCATAAGGATTAAATTATGGAGGTTAGTAGTTGTTGATTTTATTGACTAACAAACTAATGCAGAAGGTTGTAAAGAAGGAGTGGAGCAAAGGTGAAGAGTGATTGCTTGAAGGATTTTCCAAGTAGATTAAAGACAATGATGAAGACATGAATGGAGTTTGATTAATGAATTGGTAGATGAGCTACACTATGATATATTTTTGCAAAGTGAGTTGTATTTATCATATTAAAATGTTGTTGCTTTCTAAAAATTATATTAGTTAAAATTGTTTACTCAAGGTTATATTGTATTGGAATGTTCTTAAGTCCTCTAATAAGGCCACTCCTAATAAGGTGATTAAATCCTTTAACAAGGTCACACTTAATAGTATGTATTGTAACCTTTAATAGGTTATCTCGTAATAGAGCTCAATTTAGAAGAGTGAAAATTTGGTAGCATGTTACTGGTGATTTTTCTCAAATTGGGTTTCCACTTTAAATCCTAGTGTCATAATTGTGTGAATCTTGTTTGAGATGTTTTATTGTTTTAAGTTTTACATTTTTCAAGTAGGTGACTATTGGAATAGTAGACTGCAAGTTTATATTACTAATAAGTTGTTATAGAGACCGAGCTATTCAAAGGATAGATCTAATTTGTTTGAAGCAATCCAAAGTTTAATTAGTACATTTGGACTTGAGGATAATTGATTCACCCTCCCTCCTCCCCCCTCTCAGCTATTCTAAATCATTTTAATAGTATCATGTGGGATTTACACTCACTACATACCATGTTGATAATTTGAGCCTATGCAAATGAAGGGTCAAAGGGCTTGAGTGACTCGAACTAGTTACTTGTTCTCTTATACCATGTAGATTTTTTCATTGCACAAAAATCATGTACTGGTGATAAAGAGTGATCTCATCAGGGATAGAGCCACTATGCCAACATATTTTATGGGTAATTTCATCCTAAATGATGAAATTCATGAGATTATGCTTTGAGCATAAGATGAGTATGATGAGATGATTGAGGAAAGAAAATCAAGAGAAGGAGAAAGAAAAGAAATAAAAAGAAGACATAATGACATAAGAATAGATCATAAAAGTGATCAATAAAGATAAACCTTCATTAATCACTATAAATTTAATATATCATCAAAGTGGAATCCAATTAGAACATCATTCTCTTCAATTTGTAGCTAGTAACATTGGTCCCAATGATAAGGATATTTTTGTTATGGGTTTTGAGATGATAGTAATAAAGGAAAAAAGTCTCACTAATACTCTCTCTATAGCCAGGGAAATGACATTGTTGGTAATTGATTTGAGAAAAACACTTGCTATAATAGATAAGGAAGGAGACTTAGATTTCTATGATGTAGATGAACTGATGAAAATATCCATGATGGGCTCTTCTAAAAAAAGGAAAGGTTTGAGAAGAAAAAATAGAAGGCAAGGATACTTAGCCAAACCTTGGACATATTCAACAAAACACTACCTACCAATGGATTTTCAAGGTAATGATGTTGTAGACAATATAGAAATGGTACTTAATGAATTTAATGCTCACTTTTAATTACTTGAGGAAGAAACCAAAGATAAAGTAGGAAAGGACTACAAAGTAGAGAATTTCAGTAAAATATGTTCTTGTATTGCAAATGATGTCAAACTAATAGATGAGAATAGTAAGGACATAAATTCATGTATTATTGAAGGAAATAAAGTGTATATTCATTGCTTAAAGTCAACTAATCATGTAGCACATGTAGAAAAGTGTATCAAGGAAGAAGAAGAGAGCTTAGATAAGTTA
Organism: Cupressus sempervirens; assembly: GCA_028749045.1. NCBI lineage: Eukaryota > Viridiplantae > Streptophyta > Pinopsida > Cupressales > Cupressaceae > Cupressus > Cupressus sempervirens. The sequence goes on from CM053787.1 coordinate 201,898,001, forward strand.
ACATTAGTTTCTAAAAAGTCTAATCAAACTATAATAGATTTTGATAAGTTTGTGAGAAAAGTGATGGAAAATATTACTATTATATAGAGATAAAATGACGTGGTTATTTAGATATTATCACTTTTAAAAAGTTTACTGACTCCTAGGATGGAGATTATGCAATTGGATTTAGAACTATTGGAGTCATCTACAAAATCCTATGCATTGTTTAGGCCAACAAACTTGGAGGCGACTGAGATAGAATCTTATGCCTTGTGTTGTGAGATTTGGGTGGCTAAGAACTTGAAAAAGATATGAGACATAGATTTTGGAGCTTTGAAGGTAATTTATTTGGATATGTTAAAGTTTGTATAGTATATTATGTGATTTGATGCAAAATGTTGACTTGTATGTAGCATTTTGTACCTCACCATTGTCATTTATGTCAAAGGGAGAGTAGTGTAGTGAATAATGATGACTTACATAGAATAATAAGGGGGAGTTCTATTAATAGGGAGTACGATTAGACATTTTTGAGATTATTTTTTTTCGTATTGATACTTAGTTATTTTCACTAAGTGTTGTCATCAATGCCAAAGGAGGAGATTGTTAAAAAGTGATCAATACTAAAGGCATATATGTTGTCATTGATGGAAATATAATAATTTGGTAAGATAACTTTGTTAGATAATTAATTTTGATGAAAATTATTCAAAAAAATGCCTAAGTATAATGGAAGAAAATAATGTACAACCAAACAATTTTGATCAGTGAGCATAGGGAATTGATCAAACATGGCTATGATTTTAGGATATGGTAATATAGAGTGTACATATTCTCTAGGTATGGTCACCTATGTGCATATATTGGTTGGCACATGTTTTGGTAAGTTAACGTATAAATCAAAAATTATAATAGTCATTCAAGATAATTTTTGGACATCGGGAAAATTAGCCTGAGTAATTGAATTTTTTTGCCAATTTAGTTATTTGGAATTGTAGGGACAACATCCTAGATGTTAACCCTTGTATAGAATCACGTAATATTTTTTTTCAGAGTTTCTTTCACACATTTTGTGAAGAGATTGTGCTACCCGACCAAATAAATAATTAAGAAAGGTATAAAGGAAAGGTTAGTTTTGTATGTGAGCATGGTTGTTGATGTATGATGATTGTATGTATGTTTTGTGTAAGCCTTGATGATGGATCAAATCATGAGAGATTTATTGAAGCATAATAAGGAATTTTGATTTTAGTATAGTCATTTTAATATTATAATTACTATATTTTTAATTGGACAATGAGTCATCATTAAATAATGAGTTTTTCTTTTTGTAATACAACTCCTAATAGGATTGAGATTTATAAAAAGGTCAAGTCCTCTAACAAGGACTAATGTACTAAATGTATGTAATGACTCTTAATAGAATGAAAACTCTTAATAGAGAACTTTTATATTTGTACATAGTTGTGGGTTATTGATAACAATTATTCAATTGTATATTATCATTGATGTTACACAAGTGTTACACTCTAACAGAGCATTTCCTATAGTAACTGAGCTCAGAAGACTCCAGTATCAGTTGAGAAAAAGTTTAGAAGAATCCAAGTTCAATGACCAAGTGTAAACCAAGCTAGGGCAGTCATTGTAAAATTCTTGTGTAAACCCAATTAGGTCAGTTACCAAAGGAGTTCAATGTAAACCGAGTGAGGTCAGTCACCAAGGAACCCAGTGTTAACATAGTGACCCAATTTCACTATTAGATTACCTATAGCAAAATAGTTTTTGTTTATTAGTTGGTCTATGTAAGTTGACTTAGTAGATGTTAATTTTTTGTTTGAAAGGATATTCAAGCCGAATTGACATTGGATTTCATATATATGAAAGATCAAGTTGTGGGTTGAAATATAGAAGTCGTGAAAGATGATAAGATGTGAATAAGGAAGGATATCTGATTAAGGGAATAATATCCAAGGAGCTACAAAGAATATTCTAAACAGGGAGGATCTAGAGGATAAACCAGAACAATGATTTGAATCTACAAATTAGTTGCTTCACCAATTAGGTCAATCATTGTTACTCTAAAAATTGTAGCAGTGAAGAAATTTCTTAACAGAGTTGACTTACAGTCATTTTTCAAATCCTCTAACAATGTGGCACTTCTAGTTTGAAGTGTCTTATGACCTCTAACAAGGCCACTCCTAACATGGTGAATCAAATCCTTTATCAAGGTCAAACCCAATAGTGTATTTTGTAACCTTTAACAAGATTGGCTCCTAATAGGTCTCACTTTAGAAGAGTGAAAAGTTGTAATTAGTTGTATTGGTGGTTTTCCCAAATTGGGTTTCCATGTTAAATTGTGGTGTCTCATGTGTTAATGTAATTTTCTTACTACTTTATCTTTCTGCAACTAAGTTACTAAAGGTTAGTACACATCAATATCTTAAGATTGTTTTGTTAACTGAGGTATAATGAATATCTAATTCTAATCGAGGTATGCCAATATTTGAGTTAATAAGAAGTTTATATTTACATCTAGGGGATTTGGATTTGTTTAAGAGGTAATTGATTCATCCCTCCCCTCTTAGTTACTCCTCTTATATTTTCAACAATGGGTACCATCCCCACTATGGTTTTCTCTTTTCCAAGGTTTCCTCAAAAACAAATCATAGTGTTATGATTTTTTTATTGATTTATGCTTTACTTTCTTGTATTACTATATGTGGATGTTTATGGTTAAATTTCAAAGTTGTAAACTGGTTTTAAAGTGTTGCAACACTGATTCACATCCCCTCTTAGTGTTTCTTTTCCTAAAACTTACATTGTTTGATGGTGTGTATATTGTGCTTCATCTCTCAATTAAGTAAAATCCATAACTATGAAAAATTACTCTAAAACTTATTTATAACTAGTGCTCATAGATTTATATCCATTTACATCACGATTACATGCAAAAATGAACACAAATCTACCTTAAAAATAGAAGAAAATGACTTGTTGTTCCATAGTTCTTCGACTTGAGTTTGGTATTTTCACCTTTGATAAATTATTCTTGAAGAATGTTAGGGTGCTCTTTATGAAACCTCTCTATTACTTCTTAGACATCCTCAAATCTTGGCAACTCCATGGATGTCAACTTCCCTTGTTTCTTCTTTTTAAACTTAAAAAATTGTATACAAAACTTTTGGGCATCTCTGATATTATCCATGATTTTCCCCATGATTTGCCTCATATCTTCTTGACTATAGAAAATGTGTTGCAAATCTTCCTTAATGTTCACTACAAAAACTATTCCTTTGAGTTGTGGAATGATGTTTCCAATGGAATAAAGTCGTGGTCTATGTCTTTATTAGTAAACTCACTATATAGTTTCCCCTTCTTAGTGGGGATGTGACACCCTTTGAAGTGGTATTTAATTAGTAGACCAATTTCCACATCTAAGATTTTATATTTATACAATGAAAAGGGACTTTTCATCAATAAAAAGTAGGAAACTAAATTAAAGCAAATAAGTCTACATGAAAGGAAATTAACTCTAGCTCTAAAAAAGAAGAAAAGAAAGTCCTAAACCTAATTAAATCCTGGCTAAAATAAATAAAATGACTTCACTACATATTTTGGACTTGCGAAGTTTTGCATTGTAGAAGAAACATCATAGTGTGAAACTACTAAAAAATCTCTTGACTTGGAAATCATACTTTTTGTTGAGGAATTGGAGTTTTAGAAGTATAAGAATTTCAAAAGTCTAATAATGTTGAAAGTATTAGAGTTTGAGAAGTACAATATTTTTTGAAAGTAAAATAATTCTGAAAGTGCAAAAACTTGAAAGTATTGGAGTTTTGAAAGTATAACATTCTTGAAAGTATAATAACTCTAAGAACACAACTCCAAAAGTGCAAAGATCTTGTAAGTGTCAAAGCTTTGGAAGATTGTTCTTTTTGGAAAGTATAGTAACTCTGGAATTGCACAACTATGAAAGTATAACAATATTGAAACTATAACAACTCCAAACTCCCCACCTTTGTTGAAAATGCTCCAAAGCTTCAAAATTTGAAATTATTAAAATATATAAAATATTGAAAAGAAAAAAAAGAAAAAAAAAAGATCTTGATATTTTCTAGTTTTTGCTTGTGCCAACCTTGTTTGGACTACCTTGAACTATGTTTTGATCAAGTTATGCAGGAGAACAACTTATATGTCTTAAACACCTAAAAATCATAAAATACCCCAAAAAGGGGCCTCCATTAGGCCAAGTGGCTAAAATGGTTCGCATGTTGTGGAACCACAATAATATGTTTAAGAACTCTCCTATAGCACCTACTTTGGCAAAAAAAAGGGTCAATAGTTGTGGGGAGTGACAAGTAGGTTTTTGTGTGTTTTCATAACTTTATGGATATTTATAAGATGTCATCAATTACTATGGTTATGCCTTTATGTTTAAAGACTCAGTAGTTTCATACGATTAAGGATTCTTTTATGCTACTCTCCATCTCATTTCCTTTTAAGCATTGTAATGTAACAACTAGATAGTGTAGTAGTGCATTTCATCTCTTAAGCAAAATCTACTAAGGAGTATTATTTATGTTTAGATTGATGTTTGCATATCTTTAATTCATTTCTAGTTATTTCCTTATAGAATTTAAGTGTATAGGAAATTAAGTAGTAAAGAGTCATTTAAAAATTGCATTATGATTAGGTAGATTAATCTCTAGTTTTAGAAGTTAGGGGATAGTTTCTTTACTCCATTTTATTCAACAGTTAAATGTGTGTGTGTGTGTGTGTGTGTGTGTATTACATGTATGTATGTATGTATTACACACACACACACACACATATATATGTATGTATGTATGTATGTATGTATTACATATATATGTATGTATATATATGTATATGTATGTATATGTAATACATATACATACATATATATGTGTGTGTGTGTGTGTGTATGGTCATTTATCAATTGAATGTGATGAAATTTAGATTAAATATGAAACAAATGCATTTTTTTCACCTAAGTAAGTTTCACAACATTTAGTGATATGGTCTATCATATTTCTTGTGGCTATAACTATAAAAAAATTGCAACCAAGTAATTGGTTGAGTGTTGAAATAGTCTATAGAATTCAAATTGTCACATTCAACTTGTTCAATTTTGAAGAATTGTTATAATTTCTATTAATAGGGAGATAATGATTTGATACTTTTAAATGACATGTGTAAAGGGAGTTAAATTGTTTGCAATTAATCTAAGAGTCATTGTAATGACACGACTCTATCTCTTTAGTAAGTTTTGTCTTTATTATTAGATGATCTTCTCTTGTATATGGGGATCTTGCATGCATGAATGGATGAATTTTTTAACCTTGAGAGATTATATATTGTAATCATTGAAGGGATGTGGGCTTCTTTTCTTTTCTGAAAAAAATTAATTATAATAGTCAATTCTACATATTTGTACTTTGTCAATATGGATTAATGAATCATGAACAAAAAGAGTGTTAACCAATCTATTTTCTTCTAATAAGTACAATTGTTAGTGCCTTAAGGTTAGTTGATGTCAAGTAACATAGTATGTGTCGAGCATTAGAAGGTTGATAATGTCAAGCTAGTGCATTATTTAAGAGATCAAAGATTCACTAAATCTGAGTTGACAAGTTTATTTTCTTCAATTTTGTGAACTAGGTGGAAGATAAGAATGATGAGTTGGTGGCACATAATTTGAGGTAAACCATTTTTAGGAAAATTCAAAGTGGATTCTAGGAGAAGTTTCTAAAATAGATATGAGATATGGGGTAGATACATTGTATCCTACCTAATCCATCCAAACCCTAAATTGGACAATGGAGAATGAGCGGCAAAATATCTAAATTTCCTATTAATAGGAATGTTTGATCATGAAGCAAAGTTGTCATGTGCCAAAACCTAAGGAAGAGAAGGAGTTAAGGGTTTTGCTTCATCAAGTGACCTAAGAAGAGTCTGCAATGGCATGTTAAGCAAGAAGGCTTAAGGAGATGTATGCTTGAAGGGTGAACAAGCTATTAAAGCTCTAGAGTATTAAGGCCAAGTAGAATGGAGGACTGAATAGAGATTTGTAATCTACAAGAGAAGTTGTAAGTTGTATCAAATCAAAGCGCTACTATTACTCTCTAACAATTGTATCAGTCTAGGGTAAATCCTTTGGATTAAGGTTGACCTAACAGTCATTTATAAATCCTTTAATCGGGTGGCATTCCAAGTGAATGGCCTAAAGTCCTCTAACAAGGCTCACTCCTAATAGGGTGATTGAAACTCTTTAACAAGGTCACATTTAACAGTGTGTATTCTAACCTTTAACAAGGTTGGCCTTTCCTAGGGCATCACTTCAGAAGAGTGAAAAAGAGTAGCATGTTACTGCTGATTTTTTCGAAATTGGGTTTCCACATAAATCATTGTATCAAGTGTGTTGATGAATCTGTCATGTTTCATTATTTACATTTTAGCAAGTTGATTTGATAGTTTTTAAGTGATTACATAATCTTATGGATGCATGCATGAGTATAAATGTTTTATGGGTTCACTAAGCTGTGAAAAGTTTTATTTATATATTTGGACCTTGGATAACTAATTCACCCCCCCTTTTAGTTATTCTAAAGAATTTCAACAATTGGTATTAGAACCGTCTACTTAAGAGGACTAGTTTGAAGTTACTAGAAGCACAACGATCATGATGTCAAAAAAGAGATGTAACTAAGCTTAATAGAGATAACTTTCCTACATGGAAAAGTTTGATGAAGCTTGGAGGACTTGGAGATCATGCACAATATACCATTTTAGTGGAACATGTTGGTCTAGTTGGAGCCCTAACTATTGAAGATATGAAGAAGAGAAAGATAAAATATGTGCCTAGTGACAATGATACATATGAGGAAGATGTTGAATAACTGGAAGCACTATTGGCAAGAAGATTCCACAAAAGTAAAGGCGAGTTCAAAGGTAAGTTACCCATCATTTGTTTCAATTACAATGAGGTTGGTCATATTGCTACAAGATGTACATAGAAGAAAAACTATAGAGGTGGTGACAAGTATAGAAAGAGAAGAGAAGATGACAGCAAAATTTACAAAGATAAAGGCAAGAAGACATACTACATTGCTGAAGAGGAAACAAGGGATGATTATGATGAACATGATGTTGAAGTGGTGTATGTTGTAATGAAGGATGAATTTGATGAAGATGAGGCAACTTCACTTTTGACTTGTGTGGACAAAAATGATGGATGAATCATTGATAGTGGATGCTCACATCATATGATTGGAGACAAAAGTAAGTTCACTACCTTAAATTGTTATGAAAGAAATAGTGTAAGATTTGGTAATGATGCACCATGTTTGATAAAAGGAAAAGTTTCTATCAAACTCGTAGATAAGATTTCATGTGACAATGCTTACTATGTTGAAGGACTAAATTACAGCTTGTTAAGTGTATCACATTTGAACAATTTGGGATGCAAGGTTGAATTTGAAAACAATATTGCTAAGATATATGACACAGATGGGAAATTGATTGAAAAAGGTGATCAAACTGGGAGTAATCTATTCTATCTTGATCTAGAGGATGCTACTTGTCTTGTTATAAAATTTGATGATGTATTCCTTTGTTATAAAAGGTTATGTCATGTTAATAGTGATAACTTGGTTAGTATCAGTAACATGAAGAAATTTAGAGGTTTGCCTAAGTTAAAGAAACCTGACAACACAATGTGCAAACAATGTTAGTTAGACAAAATGACAAAGTCAAGCTTTAAGAGTAAAACTTATACCTCTAAAAGAATACTAGAGATTGTTCATACTGACTTGTGTGGACCAATTGATGTGCAAAGATACAAGGGAGATAAGTACATAATGCTATTTGTTGATAATTATTCTAGAATGATGATAGTCATGTTTCTGAAATAGAAAATCTAATGGTTTTCAAATGTTTAAGTGGTACTTAGCAAGAGTTGAGAAAGAAACAAGAAAGAGTCTGAAATGTTTGAGATCAGATAGAGAAGGAGAACTCACATTAAAGGAATTTGAGATGTTATGTAATGACAAAGGAATCAAAAGACAAACATCTGCCCCTAGAACCCCTCCACAAAATGGCATTTTTGAAAGAAGAAATACGTCGAGAATAGACTGTGCTAGAACACTCATGATGGAGAAGAATGTTGCTTTGAAATACTAGAGAGAAGTTGTAAGTAAAATTGTCTATACCTTGAACCATGTGTAAATCAAGAAAGGTACTCATTTAACACCTTTTGAACTATGGTATGGACACTCACCCAATGTAAAATATTTTAAGGTATTTGGAAGTAGATGTTACATTCTTAAAGATGTTAAGAATGGTAAACTTGATGTAAAAAGTGAAGAAGGTATATTACTTGGATATTCTACAAGAAGTAAAGCTTATAACTGTTTGAATACTAACACTAACAAAGTTGTGGAAAGTGCAAATGTGAACTTTGATGAATATATAGAAGTACATGAGGCTAAACCTATGAAAGAACCAGAAGAATACAAATCATTTGTATACTTTTATGAAGGTATGCCTACAGAAGAAGATGTTGTAGATCAAGCTAGAAACCAATAGAAAGTTTCAATGATTGTTGAGTCACATCCTGTGAATACCGAGTTGCATGCAGGAACCAAGCTACATTCAAATTTTGAGTTACAAAATGAAGTGGATGCACATTTTGATTCTGAGATTAGTATACATGAAATAGATGCTAAGATACCTAACAGAGATATACATAGTGATTCTGAAGCTGAAAGACAAAATGAAGAAACAAGAGTTGAGCCAAGATTGTCCAAATATGTCAAAAGATATCATCCAACTACTCAAATCATTGGAGACAAAGATGCTAGGCCAATGATAAGAAATAGATTGAGAAGGGAATCATGTTTGCTAAGCATGAAAGAACCCAAAATAGTGATAGATGCATTAGAAGATGTGGACTGGTATAAAGCCATGGAAGAAGAGATTGAACAAATAGAGAAGAACAAAACATGGAGTCTAGTTCCTAGACCTGAAGATAAGAATCTGATTGGCACGAAGGGGGTATTTAGAAACAAGCTAAATGAAAATGGTGAAGTCACAAGGAACAAAGCAAGATTAGTTTGCAAGGGATATGCATAAGAAGAAGGAATTGACTATGGAGAGTCATTTGCCCCATTGCTAGATTGGAAGGAGTTAGAACTCTGCTTGCTTATGTTGCATACAAAGGTTTCAAAGTTTATCAGATGGATGTTAAATCTACATTTCTAAATGGCATATTAGAGGAAGAAGTTTACATAGAACAGCTAGAAGTTTTTGTTAATGTTAACAATAAGAACATGGTATGTAGACTATAGAAAGCTCTTTATGGTTTGAAACAAGCACCAAGAGCATGGTATGAGAGACTTCATAATTATCTTGTGAAGAATGGATTTAAAAGAACTGATGATAACAGTAATTTGTACATGAAGACAAAGAAAGGAAAAGGTATTTTGTTATCTAAAATATTTTTTGATGATATCATATTTGGAGGTCAATATGCTTTATGTAAGGATTTTGCAAATCAAATGAAGCAAGAATTTGAAATGTCTATGTTTGGAGAGATCAATTTTTTTTTTGTGGATTTGCAAGTATATCAGATGAAATATGGTATATACATCACTCAATCAAAGTATGTCAAAGAAATATTGAAGACTTTTGGATTGGAGGATTCCAAACTAGTAAGTACACCTATGGTGACATGACACAAGTTGCCATAAATGATGATTCAGCTGAGGTGAATCAAACATTATAGAGGTTTATGATTGGCAAATTACAATATGTAGTACATAATAGACCCGACATTATATTATTCGTAGGGATGATTACAAGATTCTCTACTAATCCTAGGGAGAAACATTTAATGGCTATGAAGAGAATAATGAGATATCTGAAAGGAATAGAAACTACAAGAAGAATGAAAAGTATGAATTGAGAGCCCACATTGATATTGATTGGGCTAGAAACATTGATGATAGAAAGAGCACTAGTGGAGGAGCATTTTTCTTAGGCAAGAGACTAGTTACATGGACTAGTAAGAAACAAAATTGTACTTCACAATCTACTACTGAAGTTGAATATGTTGATGTTGCTATAAATTGTACAAACATTGTATGGACCAAGTAGTTACTCAAAGGAATCAAGGAAGAGATCATAGAACTAGTGATACTTTATTGTGATAATACAAGTGCTACCAATATATCAAAGAATCTAGTGGTGCACACAAAAACTAAGCACATTGTAATCAAGTATCATTACTTGAGAGAGTTAGTTCAAGATAAAGAGGTGAAGATGGAATATATTAACACAGGAGAAAATTGCTAATATGTTCACAAAAGCATTACCTAAGGATGCTCATGAGTATCTAAGAGGTAAATTAGGGGTGCTACCCCTATCGAAATAAGCTATCTAAATAAAAAGGAGTGCCCTACATGAAATAAGTTGATATTCATATAATACAAATTCATGCAGTGGATCTTACTTTAGGAGCTGCCTAAATTAATCATAGAGCTAAAACTTCAAATCAGTCACAAGCAAGGTGGCAGAGGGAGAAACTGAAGGAACTGCAAAAGCCTATATCTGCATGTTTTAGGATAACAAGTTTTTGGTATATGTCTTTGGCATTGTTGTTAAAGAGGGAGATATTCTATTGATCAAGAGTCAAAACAGATAAGAAGATATTGATCAAGCGTTGCTAGAAAAGAGAGATTTACTAATCAAAAGGGAGATAGATCAAAGCCAAAATGTATAATCATAGAGCGAGATATTCCTTATAAATGTATAGGGAGATATTTTTGATCAAAAGTATCAAGAGATTGTTATCAAAGAGATGAAGAGTGTTATTGATCAGCAATATTAGAAGAGGACACATGTATGATGACAGAGATAGAGAAGAATGTAAGAAAGAGGGAGAAATCCTAATCTACCTAGAAAGAGGGAGAGACAAGAAGAAACTAAGAGGGAGTTATAAGAAAGAGTTTTTTAACCTAATCAAAAGATGGAAGTTGCTAATAGAGGGAGAGATTTCAATACAAGGAAATATTTTCTATTTGGTATTGTCTTACTATTTTAACCTAGTCAGTTTGGTTGAACAAGATGTTCATCATTTGATTGACTTAGTTGATTAGTTTGGTTTTCCATCAATGCCAAAGAGGGAGATTGTTGAGATCTGATTGAAAAGATCATTGTTGTGAGAGATCATTGAAAGAGGGAGATTGTTGAGAATGAATTAACCAAAGAGAGATATTGTTGAAGAAGACTATGTGTTTCAATCATTGTTTTGTCATTGATGTAAAACCTACTATTTGCTAGTAAGACAACTGCTTATAAGATTCAAGTACTATCACTTAGTTGATTAATGAAGAGGATTTGACCAATAAGATGTAACAAAATCACCTAGAGGAAAGGTTGAGTTATGATTATGTAATGAAGTACAAGGATTAGTTAAGACTGTGATGAAATGATGTATTGATAATCTACTTATGGTTACAAATGTTAGCTACACTTCGAAAGTTTAGAAGAAGAATTTACACAAAAATTTTCTGCCAAGCTTGACCGAGTGGATAGTAAGTGTCGAGAAAAGACAGTGCAAGCCAAGTAGAAAGTTAGTTCGAGCTGAGTAAAAGCAAATTCTAGTGGATGCTAAGCAAGACAGTTGATGCTAAGTAAAGTTTAGTTGATGTCGAGCATCAGTAAACTTTAGTTGATGATGAGTGATTTTATAGTTGATGTCGAGTAACATAGTATGTGTCGAGCATCAGAAGGTTGATAATGTTGCACTACTACATTGTTTAAGAGATTGAAGATTCATTGAATCTAAGTTGAAAAGTTTGTTTTCTTGAATTTTGTGAACTAGGTAGAAGATAAGGATGATGAGATGGTGGCATAGAATTTGAGGTAAACCTTTTTTAGGTGAGTTCAAAGTGGATTCTAGGAGAAGTTTCTAAAAGAGATATGAGATATGGGGTAGATAAATTTTATCCTACCTAATCGATCTAAACCCTAAATTGGACAATGGAGAATGAGCAAAAAAATATCTAAATTTCATATTGATAAGAATGTCTGGTCATGAAGCAAAGTTGTCATGTGCGAGAACCTAGGGAAGAGAAGGAGTTAAGGGTTTTGCTTCATCAAGTGACCTAAGAAGAATTTGCAATGGCATGTTAAGCACGAAGGCTTAAGGAGATGTATGCTTGAAGGTTGAACAAGCTATTAGAGCTCCAAAGTATGAAGGGCAAGCAGAATGAAGGATTGAACAAAGATTTTTAATCTACAAGAGAAGTTGTAAGTTGTGTCATATCAAAGCTCTATTGTTACTCTCTAATAATTGTATCAGTCTAGGGTAAATCCTTTGGATTAAGGTTGACCTAACAGTCATTTGTAAATCCTTTAACCGAGTGGTATTCCAAGTGAATGGCCTAAAGTCCTCTAACAAGACTCACTCCTAATAGGGTGATTGAAATCCTTTAACAGGTTCACATTTAACAGTGTGTATTGTAACCTTTAACAAGGTTGGCCTTTTGCAAGGCATCACTTCAGAAGAGTGAAAAATAGTACAATGTTACTGGTGGTTTTCCCAAATTGGGTTTTCACATAAATCATTGTGTCAAGTGTGTTGATGAATCTATTATGTTTCATGTTTTACATTTCTGCAAGTTGATTTGACAGTAACCTACAAGTTTTTAAGTGATTACATAATCTTATGGATGCATGTATGAGTATAAATGTTTTATGGGTTCACTAAGTTGTAAATGTTTTATGGGTTCACTAAGCTGTCAAAACTTTTATTTATACATCTAGACCTTGGATAATTGATTCACCCCACCCCCCCAGTTATTCTAAAGAATTCTAACAAATTTCAATTTGAAAAGATTAAATGTGAACCATTTCTAGGAAGGATTTCTCAAGTATAATGTTTTTGATTAATGGTAAAAAGTAGGTTTTGAAGGGGGGCCAACACCCTATACACAATACAAAAACTACCACTAAAAAGCATTACATGTCTAAAAACCCTAAATGGGTCAACAAAAGATAGCTAAGGATGATAAATCCAAGACCAACAAACAAAGATAGTTATAAAAGATAAACATTAAGTCCAAACTATGCAAGAGGGACAAACTAATCCCACAACCAATAAAACTAAAGGAAAAACTATTTTTTTACTTTATTTCCCTTATTTTGGGAGTGAAGGTTCATATCAAGTTGAAGAGGATACTTCTTTGAATGCTTTTGAATAGCTAGAATCCAACCCTCCTCCACCATAGTTGCTTTACTCTGCCAAGATTGTGACACCAATGATCCAGCACAAGGACCATAACCACCCACCACAAAACCAAGGCCTCAATCAATCTTTTTCATTTCTCTCATATATAATATTTAATAGATTTTAGGCTCTTAGAATATCCAATCATGAATGCTTAATGGGATTCTAAATGGACCTTTACTCCTTGAGTATTTATTTTAAGACTTTTTCCTCTGTATCCCCTTTTTAGAAGTAATACCATATCCTAAATCATAATAAGACTTTAGATAAGAAAGTTGAATTATTTTATCTTTAGATATATGAAAGGGTGTTTTTTAAGTGTGAGTAAGAGGATTGATCTCCTTACGGGGATGAAAATCTCATCATGGTTAACAAATCCTCTTTATTAGGATGGAAAGAAGAAGATGATTAATGCTTCATCCTTAATAAAAATTATATTAGAAGATAGATCATGAATGAGAAGCATAACAACATTTTTATTTAAAAATTTTCAATTCTTCTAGAGAAGATCTAGGATAGTAAAGTGGTTCTAAATAAGTATTTAAATGAATATAATTAGTATATTACACCAAGGTATCTTTGTGAGGTGAGGACCCTTTACTCTTGAATGTGGTAGTCCTAATAGAAGTATGGATTGTACCCTTATTAATAAGATATAACCTAGGAGAGCTACTAATTAAATATACAAAATGGTACACTTATCTAAGACCTTCTATCCCAAGGGATCCAATCGCCTAGGAACTTTTAATGGCAACTTCGAGCACCCTATCCATGATGTAAAAAAAGTGCAAAGAACTATTGTGGCTCTCAAATGATCTTAGATATGCAACCCCTTGCAAGGTATACGATGAAACAAGAGATTCTAAGAGAAGAGAAATTATTCTAGTGTTCAAGAACCAACATGCAATGCAATAAAAAATACAAAACTGAGCTAAGAGAATGTCAAATGCAAGCTAAACTAACAAGCATGAAGTGTTACAAATCCTCCTATTTAAGCTAGACGAGATAATCTAAAGCATAAAAGGAAAGCTACACTAGTGAAAGTATGCTATTATGCTACTATGAGATGTAAATGTAGATAAAAGGACTCAATGATGCCACAAATTCCCCAAAGAGTACCTAAAAATCTTACAGCATAACGATAGTACAAAAGCATGAGATATGAGATTAAGAGAGAGCTCTCCCTTTAAAAGATAGATGAATGATAGAGATCAAAGGACCAGAGAGATCTAATCAAGGGTGGAGGATGAATGTTGAATGATCCATGTGCACAAGCATTTCAACCAATCGCAATTAAGATGACTTCTATGTCCCTCACATGAGATAGAAAACATTTTCTTTTTCTTTTTTAAATTGGGAAAATGCTTTATGTGTGCACACTTTGGGATATGTGGGAAGTAGGGACTTTTATTTACTTAAAGGGGAGAGAATTCCTTTCAATTAAATAATAACTTAGGATAAGGTGGTCAAACCATAGGTTATAATCAAATAAATAGATTTTATATGATTTGATCAAGATAAGCAATTAATAATTAAGCAAAACTACTAGAAAGGGGGCTAATAGTCTAGGTGACCATTTTTGGGTGACTACATTTTCCCCTCTTTGACTAATGTGTGATCGATCTAGGAACACATTACATCAAAGAATGAAGAAGCCAAGCAGATAGCAAAAATTAAATATGAAGAATGAAGTGCAAAAAGAGATAGAAAATTTTGAATGCACAACCTATTAGTGGTCGTACTGAACATCATGAGAGAGATAGAAAATCTCACTACTTGAGATGAGCATTGATATGTGAAGCCAAGAACAAGTAGATAGATCAAGAACAAATGGAAAGGTCAAGAATATGCTTTTGCAAAAAAAATAGCCATAGAAAAGCAATTTGCAACAATGATAGAATATTGCTCCCCCTTGGGATCGAAATCAAAATGAGATGGAGGAGATGCAAAAATAAGCTAAATATGATGAAATCAAGATAAAGTAAGGTTCATGATGATAGATAAGGGATTAGGACCAAAGAGTAACTACCAAGAAGTGAAGATATGACCTAGTTTGACTGAGTTTGACCAAGAAAGATAAAGCATTAGAAATAATTTAAAACAAGAGGAGGAAAGGTGAAATAAAATGAAATGGAACAAGTAAGAAGAGTGGAAGAGAGTAGAAATGATGAAGAAATGAAGAAATGATGATGCCCCAACAAAATTCAAAGATTAGGCATTCAAAGGTCAACCAACTACGTAGAAGAAGGAAGAATTTTAAAACACAAATTTGACCATTAAGATGAACTTGGATTTTGATTTTGATCCCAAAAATGAATCTAGGATGTCAAAATTAGCATGGGGTGCAATTTTTGCGCAAATTCAAGGACCTCAAAAACTGGGCCAAAATAAGGTCACAAGGTACAAAAGGGGTCATTTTCAAATCATTTGTCTTATTTAATTTTGATATCTTTTGATGTTAGAGAGAGAGCTACAGCCCAAGGAAGAGTTCTAACCTACAGACGTTGATTCGAGCATAATCGATTGCACAACTAGCCTCCATAGTATGGACTCCTAGTGAATTTCAGCATCTTGAGCATTTTTTGAGTTGTTTTAAGTATGTTTTTCATGTTTTCTAGGGGTTTGATAGGTTTTTGTCAAAATGTCATGCAATACTTTATAAAGTATTGCACCACAATTAGAAGAACTATTGTATGATAGTTTTAGCGGACACATTGTATCGCTCACATGTCATAGACTATATCGTACGAGCCAAACCCATCTATTGTGCGATAGTGAGTGAAGTATTACACTAGAAGAAAGTATCACATGATACTTGTTCAACCACCTTGGGAGTTGTATGTGATTTTTGTATTGTTTGTCAGTTTTGCATCATAGTTTCTTGCTCTAGTAGTTGAGTTATGAGATGCTTAGTTTCATTCTAATTCTCATGTGATAGATACTAGCATGTCTATGTGTTTTGACTACATAGAGGTGTTTCTATCCCTTAATATTAGGGTACATATGGTGGTTGGTTTGAGGTTGGTTCCTTGACTATATGAGATAGAGAAATGGAGACCAGAGATCATGGGATGTGGATGGTTGCTACAGATGCCCCATGTTTGAACAAACCATGGCCTTTTGACAATGTTAGTAGAGAAGTGTCATAGTGAGCATAACACCTCTCACTTGCCCACTGGAGAGGCCATGAGTACACTAGAGGATGTGTATTGCATCCTTCAAGTTCCATGTTATGAAGACCCAATGAGTGTGATGAAAATGTCTATTGGTTATACTTTACTTAGTCTATAGTGATGTAAGTGTTGATATGAAATTGTGTGTCACATGTTTACTATGACTAGACCCCAGTAGAGGGCAAAGTTGCATTACAGGAGCTATTCCATGATGTTATCATCTTGGATAGGCATATTGTATGGGAGAGGTTGATCATGGATTATAGAGATCAGTATTTGGTGGAGCACATTGTGTGCTCCCTCATCACACAAGCATTGATCATGGACATAATCTAGAAGGGCTTCTCGTCTAGTTTTGGTAGGCTAGTGATGGATCTGGTTGGGATACCAAGATTGATGGCATGGGGTCTTGCTATACCAATAGATATCTATCATTAGCTACATGAGATTGTGTAGCAAGAGGGGAGGACATGGGTGTGAGGAGCCATCCTAACATGGGTGTGGGAATGGGACCATATTGCAGTGATACATCTAAAGGTTCAGCTGAGGGAGTGGAGATACCATTATATCTATGTATACTCAGGATTCGTATCCCAATCACATAGTGGAGATGTGGCATACTACTAGCAGATATTTGATGAGTTAGTTGGGTTTGAGTGGAGGCCCTATATGGGTTGTGAAGGATTGTAGGAGGCACAAGATGAGCTCAGGTATATGTTTTAGAAGTAGCCTCTAGTAGGGAGGTATGGAGGAATGGTAGATCATTTTGTTATTAGTTGTGTATGAAGGCAGTGGGTCCCTATAGAGACCAAACTTATGCATGAGTTCAGGAGGAGGAGGACATGGGTTGGTTGTCCATGTTGGATTACATGGCGTGTCTGCAGGAGACATAAGGTTTATAGTGATAGGCCTAGAATTATCTTTGAGGAGTGACAAACGTAGGGGTTTCTCCTAATTATGCTCAAAAGATGAGGAGGTAGTCATTCTCCATATTTATGATTCTTGATGTACTTCTAGGGGATAATGGTCAAGCAGGAGGAGATGATGAGGGAGATGGGGGGGGAGAGAGAGAGAGAGAGAGAGAGAGAGAGAGAGAGAGAGAGAGAGAGAGAGAGAGAGAGAGAGAGAGAGAGAGAGAGAGAGAGAGAGGATAACTTTAAGAAACCCCTTCCAAAAAAATGCCTAAAATGTTGGTGAATCCAACATTTTATTGATGGAAAAAATTTAATGTTATGGCCAATTTTTTATTCCATGTAGGGAAATAAAATATTACATGTTGGCAAATTTTTTTCTTGCCCTAACAAAAATCATTTTAAATGTGGCAAATAATTATTTTTTTCTTTCTAATAGATAAATAAATGATGGCTATTTTTTTCCTTACCAAAAATGAGATTGTAATGTCAAAGGTGAATTACTTGTTTTGTGGGAAAATGAATAATAATGGTCTTGGAAAATCTTTAGTGGTAAACTAAATTTATTTTAATCTAAAAGCAAATTTGCAAGTGTATTGGCTAGTGACATTTTAAGGCTTTATGGTTGCTTGTACTGACTATTGACTAGTGTACTATCTATTATTAATAACACTAGTGTCACCATTACCAACTTGGCTACCATCACTTTTGTCTTGTTAATACATTGGTTTTATCAACCGTTGATTAATTAGAGATCAATGACAAAAGATGCATTTCGGGGCCAATTGCTTGAAAAGACCTCGAGCTACATGAAATTCTCCAAAACGGAGACACATGGCAAGTTTTGAACAGAAACTATTAACTAGAATTTAGTGAACATCACATCAAGATTAAAATCATAAATGTGTTATTGATAGTTATAATTGTTACATTCCATTTATAGCCACCTTGGTAGGCACTTCAACTATCTGACATTAATGCGAGTGCATTTCCACAAAATTAATAGGAATACGAGAAAAAAAGATATGAAAGATCACGAAGGTAAGACAATTTAATGCACCTGCTATTAAAGAGTCTCTTGAATTCCTCTTTCACTATCATTTCTCAAATTCTTGATTCAATTTGTAGAGTTTCTTATAATCTTAGGTTTGTAATTGTCATGGATACACCAATTTGGTTGAAATGCACCACAATGGATCTGCAAAATGCCTTTTTGGGCATGATACCTAAGGATGTCTTAGCCATGGTTTGCAAGGAAGATGCCACATGTCCTTTATCTGTTATGCTTTTTTCATGGTCCTCGGTCATGAATTCTTAAGAAATGAGAAGAGGTACCATATGTCCACAGATATTAACTCTCACTTCCTCATGTCTCTTCTCAACCTTTGAAGCAATCAAGTAGATATTTTGATGCTTCTATGTAACATTTTTACTGAAATATTTTTAGAAGATGATGTCAAAAAATCTGTATTGGTCGAGCAGGTATCAAGGTTGGGCATTGGCATCCCTTTTGCAGACATAGCAGACAAGTGTTGGGAGTAAGGCATAGGGAGCATTGTACAGAAGCATCCCTTCCTACTCAACATGAATGAACACTAATTGATTCGTCATCAAAAGTGGGCATGGCTTGGGAGGGATTTTATGTGGAAGTGGTTGTTGTTGGACGACGTCAGTGACACTGACTTTACATGACTGCACGAGTTCAAAAATATTATCATCTCCAAGAGATTCCTCGTAGAGAGCTTGAAGACCTATCTGATTGAAGGTTTCAAGCCCTCGGCCTATTGATGCTCCCTATTTTCTTGACCCTTGCCCTTTGGCCAAAAAAATGTTTTTAAGATATTTGTTTATCTTTAGATTAGGCCTTGTCCTTGAATGTAAATTACGAAATAGTAAAATCGGGCTGATTTAATTATCTATTTTGAATATCTATGCCATGAATTTGTACAATGTACAATCTCAAATATAATCAATGAAAACAATAGTTTTTGGCTTCTCAAATTGTTGTTCCTGTTAGTCTACGACTCTGCTTTTGGCTTCTCAATGCACTGTTGAAATGTTAGTCTGCAATTCTATTATTAAAAAATAATTGTTACAAACTTATAAACAAAAAAGGGTTTCAAGAATCCCTTTATAGTTTCATATTTGATTAATGATTTATAGTAAAAAATTATTCAATTGAAAATTATCCAATGAAAATTTGTAATATGTATGTGTATGTCCTTTAAATTTTGAAACTTGTAAATTTTGATAACATATGAACACAGGAGCCAGGACCATGCAACTTAATAGTTTTAATAGTTTTAACTATTATTAATTTATTTAAAAATATTAAATAAATAAATAAATAGTTTGTTAAAGTTAAACTTATGATACATGTAACATCATGATTCATGAACATGAATCATGACTTTTGATCATGCAATTTAAATTGTATAAATAATATTGAAATTTGATTTAAAAATAAAAAGTTCAAATTATAACTTATATATAAATGTTCATATAAAATATTGAATATTAATTTATTAATTCATTACTTCTTATTTTCAAATTTGTATTTATTTAAATATCATGATCATCATAATATTTTTAATATTTTTATCATACTTTCAATTAAATGAAAAATGCCACGGTTATTCAAATTTAAATTAAGTTATCATTATCAAGTTGAAACAATTTAGCAAATATTGATGTTTAATCTAAATTAATTTTAATTAAGTAAAAATGTTACGATTATTGATTTATCATTATCAAGCAATTATTGATCGATGAATGATAATTGATTACAATTTACAAATTATATTTTTATATTTACAAAAAAATGATGTTTCATTAATTTTACACGTTTAATTTTATTCTAATCCAAATTAGGGATTTTGGAAATTGTTAAGAAATTCAAATAATTTGTATGTTTTAACTAAATCATTTCGTTAAAATGTGTGTAATTGGTTACTACACTTTGTGATTTAAATTTTAAGTGGCATTATGAAACAATAAGATAAATTATAATCTAAATTATTAATATTTGTTATACAAAAGGTTTAACGATTCATGAATTGATCTTGATCGTTCAATGAACGATAGATCAATGATCCTAGCTTTATTTCGGGCTAAATTTTAAAAAATCTAAGTTAAATTCTATTTCTACCCGAAATCTGGACACATGTAGTCCACGATTCTTTCTTATAGTTATGTCTGAGTCCTAACTATTGATTAAAAGAAAGATAGACGGCCCAAGATGAATTTCAGATTGATTTTGGAGAATATTTTCTTATGTGCCTAGATTCAACCAGAATCATTGCAATGCTTGATTAAGTGTTAAAACTTGATTATTAATAATTATGTTTAGTATTATTTATTAATTAATCCTGACTATTAAGTAAAGAAAGATCAACAACACAAGATGAATTTTGGGTAAATTTTGGGAATGATATCCTTGTTGTCAAGAAGCATCCAGAATCATGACATGTGTCAAGGACACGTGTCAGTGACAGGTGTCACAATTCCATATGGCTCTTGACAACAACAATAAAATACCACAAATCGACCCAAAAATCATATCAAGCGAGACCATGAAGGTCGTCGATTATTAAGTTTGAATTTTATTATTTAATTTATTTAAAATGTACAAATTTCAAAATTCAAATGCATAATGTAATCAATTATTACTTTTTATTATTATAATTATGCACATTATTAACAACAATTACATGTACATTGTACATAGTAAAGTACTTTAAACCATTAATTACTTACGTTTTAACTTTTAACTATTAACCTTTTACTTTTATATTTTTGAACTATGAAGTTCAAAGTTTTCGAGAGTATGATACTATAGGGTTTTCAAATTTCAACTTTTCAAAGACTATGAGTGAATTTCTTTTTTTGTTTTGAAGACTGAAAGTCTGAAACTTGAGTATCACAAGACTGGGGACATCACCAATTATCTGAGTAACTGCTAGCACCAGTATTATCGAATCTCAAGTCTCAATTCTAGGTATTTAATTTTTTTTTAAAAATTGCAGTGCAATTATAGCAATAGAAATCTTACTGTCTTAGGTTTACACTCTATATTTTTTTTAAATAGGGTTTGAAGAATAATTTTGTGTAATAACCAGTAGTAGGCATGGTCAAAAAAAGGTCAAAAACCTCCAGTATGTGTGCAAGCATAAAGGAAAATAAAGATATTATAGAACTTAGGCAAGTGCTACAAACCCCAGGTTTCACCGATGAATGTCATGATATTTTTTACCCTATTATCCATAGAGATTTGGGAATCATGGGAATCAGACATTCATTGTTTAATAAGTGGAAAGATCCATAAATGGGGAGAAATTATTTCAAATATAATAAAAGTATTGGCGCACATACAAATAAACTAGTTGCTTTGGTTAGTGGATTAGCAAACCTTGTTGTACCCGAAGTATTCCCTTGACCTGAAATTGTAATGCTATGTGCTCAAAATTAGAATGAAAATAGAAAGGCAATTGTAAACCAAAATACTTAGGAGAAAATTTTATCCATAACTGAGAGTGAATTTTTCACTTTGCTAGACCTAGGGCTAGGGTTTAAAATTAAAAAGCTTTAACGAGCACATTAAATTGGATAAACTAGCACAGGCTTATGAAAAATTGGATAAAGTTTTTCAAGATTCATATATTAAGGGTTTAATAAACAAAGTCATCTATTGATCATACTAGTGTTACTATTACACTGGACATAAACCATAAGCCTCCTTATCAGTATGATATTTTTGTGTCATGGGTTCATAATACTATTTCTTTGTTATCATTTTGTCTAGGATTGGACAGTAACAAGGAAGTGGGGGCCAGTGCTCTTGAAATGATTTATAATATCCATTATCAAGGCTAGTAGAAGTAAGATATAATTATGTTCAACACATGGTTGAATCTATACAAGAACAATTACTAATATTTAAGCAAAGTACAACTATAGGCAAGATGAAGACATTTAGGTTCACAAGTTACTTGTGCTACCTTCTTTTAGCAAAGCATCGCCCAATATGTGAGACTAAGACCAACAAGCTTGATATTAAAGTCTATAAGTTTAATGAGAAAACTCAGAAGAAATCAGAGACTCCACATTCAGTATATGAGTGGACACATAAGATGAGGATGACTGGTAATAATAATAACTACAACCATTTTGTAGACTTCTTTTTGGCACCTATTTACCAAAAAATCACAGGCACTTCAATGCCTAGATTGCATGTGCATTATAAATATTTCATTGAACTGGGAAATCAAATTTAATTGGTTGACTAGTTCTTCATGGAAGACTACACTGTGTTAAGGTTTTACGGTTTAGCAGTTGAACTGCACTTCCAATGCATGTTACAAAAATGGTTTTTGCACTGGAATATGTACAATAGATGGAGAGCGTAGATGAACTTTTCAATGGACAGTAAAAGAAAATGATATTTCCTTCCTTGCCTTTTGCAATTGAAGGCTTCACATTTGAGAGAAAGGCTTTCAAAGTGGCAAATGAATTGGTAAATTTTTTTAGCTTTGATTTTGTCAATCACTGGAATTATGATCCACTGAACATAATTAAAATAAGACTTATTTCCAATGGGAACTCTATGAGCAAATATCAACATCAGGAGATGTCATGGATAGAAAAGTTAAAAAACATGGATTCATGGGATGAGGTTAAGAAAGAGATGCAGAAACATGCAACATAGAATAATATTTCAATGCAAGAATTGTCATTCCAAATTAAGACATTGCACATATCAGAGTCACCCAAATCAAAGCCTCTAACATACTTAAATTTCTACAAGAAGTCATCTTAACCTTCTAAGAATTTTATGTTGAAAGTAATTAAAGAGGCATGCAAATTTAAATTATGGTGTCAAACCAAGATGCCTGATTTTTTGAAAATGAGGCAAAATTTGGGTGAACCAAAGACCTCATTAGGTTTTGAGGAAATTGAGGAGGACGAACTTTTTAGCAATTATTGGAATAAAGAGAATCCATATGTAGTATATTAATTTGGCACTTGTAGTGATAGTGATAGTCAAAGATGGAAGGACCTTGACTCTGGTGAAGATATTCTAGGTACTCAGGATCCTAGGTCAACCAAGCATATTGTTAGTTTTCAAATGAGTGATTCCATTAAACAAATGTATAGTAAAGGGGTAACTATGATACAAAAAATGGGTTATGTAGGTATAGGGCCCATTGGTGCAAGTAGTGAAGAGATTTGGAATCCAATTGCAATACTAGACCCACCCAAAAGTGGAAGTAAACCACTTATTGGACTCTTCAATGAGATTGAAGATGATTCATCTACAAAGGGAAAAAACATTATACTTCTACTTTTGAAGGTCATCCAAGACAAAATTTGTTAAATCTTCAAATCTAGTTGTAATTGATCCCTTGAAAGTGGCACTAACATTAGCATGGGTGAACATGTGCAAAAAAGAAAAAAGTTATGACAATTACAATGCAAGCAATGTCAATGGTAACTTCACCAATGTATGCACTATGTAACACCCCGCCAAGGGATCCAAAATAATTAACCTAAAAGTTCACTAAGTTTGCTAAACATTTTTTTTTTTCAAGTAAGAAAGTATGACATACACATCAAACACATAGTAGTGGAAGCAATAACATGTAATCATCGACAAACATACATTGCAAGTTACATTTCTTAAAGATCCGAAGACGTTGAGTCACGTTTAAATTTAATTAATTATAAGTCTAACAACTATCACATACATATAAAAGAATAATCAGAAACTCCAATGTCCATAATATACATTTGTTCCGAATGCTCCTTGGCAAATTAATTCGGAATACTCAATCATCCACTGTACATGTCACAGGGTATGAAAGGCTTAAAAGAATATACATATGTAAAGATAAAGATACAACATCCTCAAATCCATGATACAAAGTACAGTGAAAATATATATGAAATTATTCCCATACATGATACATCCATACATCCATAATGATAACACATCTATCATAAAATCTAACCATCCATCATAATAATCCAAGAACATAGCGAAGGTAAATGCCAATCACGAAAACTCTAGCCACGGTGACCACGGAACGGATCTCAATGGTAAGAGTAAAAGCACTACCACCCGACCGCGTGGAACCTAAATGGTCCACTCCCACCGCGCTGAGGAGATAGTCTCAAGTCCCAAATAGGATAACAAAACCTATAATCAAAATTACTCTCTAAGTCCAGGAAATCCTATAAGTATGCTAACTCAAGGGTTCCTAAAAAGATCGACATCTAAATCCCAAAGGTACTACAAGACATGTAGGAAACCTAATATGCAAGCGGGAAAGTGTCATCGCAAAAGTCATGTAGAAGTTACCCGAGCAATCCCTTAGGAATCTCGGGTCCCTACTGATCCTGCGGCCACTAGTATCCTCTCGTACTGACGAGGCATACTATGGAATGCAAGGTCGTAACCAAGCGTTCTCTCTACCCCATCCTAGTTTGTACTAGCACTCATGGCATGGGAGAGAACATACAATTATCTTGTTAGGTTCATTTTCTCTCATTTAGTGTAAATGTTTTCACTTATTAAAAACAACTTACAATGGGTTTCTCAAGGCAGCCTCTTAGGGCTCCGACCCCCATTGCAAGCCACTTCCCGACTCTACACATAGATAACCTACCCTAGCTCATGAACTCGTAAATCAAAGAATCATAATAAAACCATCTCAGTCCTATACGAGCAACTGAAAAACATCATAAAAAGATAATCCACAAAATTATATCAGTTCTTCATGAGCAACAGATAACATCAAATAGTAATCATGTAATCACGACAGTTCTCTATCAGCAACTGAAGGCATCAATGATAAGTCACAAAATCCAATGGTTCTCTAATGAGCAACCAGAAAGTAATACAAGTATAACTGATCAAGACTCAGAAATGGTTAAGTTAGGTATTCTCAAATACATACACCTTAGCTTCACACAAGGAAACTAGAAAGCAATAACAAACAGTAAACACAATCATTTCATAGAGCACTTCATCACATTACCATGGTCGGGTTAAGAAAGATCGAGACCAATTCATCATGACATCACATTCACAACCCCCGAGCCTCTGGTAACAACCTAAACTGGTCAACGCTAAACCAACCCCAAAACATTCAAAGTACAAAGACAACATCAAAGTCTCAGAGATTGGATCTGAAAGTATATTATTTGAGTTAAGGTAAGGTTTATGTTTCAGTTTAATGTCGAATTTCAAGTAACTAGGTTTTCACAACTACCCTTTACTATTAACCCTTTTCTATAATAACTTTCATTAAATCAATACTCCAAATTTATAATTTAGTCAAATAAAATTCATTATTAATTAACTTAATTAAACTAATTTTAATTAAATTAATCAATCATCATTTGATCTAATTACTTATTTTAATCTAACCATTAATTGTTAATTTATTAATATTTAAGCAAAATTATTAATAAATTAAAATTTACAAACTATGTTAAATGCATTATTATTTAATTATATAAAATATTAATAAAAATTAAAATCTTTATTAATTAAAAAACATATATAATAAAAATTTATTAATTAAAAATTTTATATAATAATAAAATTTGTTTTTATAAATTTTTAAAATTTTATAAATAAAAAAAAAACAAACAAACAAAAAAAAAAAGTTAGGCATACGTTTATAGCCCGTCGGCTGAGGAGACACTGCGATCTGCCACAGGCCTGCAGCGGCAGGGTACACCGTCGCAGTACCTGCGACGTAGGTACTGTCAGCCTGCCGACAGTGGGGGGCGGGTACGGGGTGATTCCCTCCCCCCCCACTATATATTATTATTATTATTTTTATATATATATATATTTTTTTTTTTTTTTTTAAATTTCAAATATAATAAAATAAATCCAGTTTTATTTTAAAAAAATTTGTTTTGTTTAATTTTCAATAAAACAAATTTTTTTTTTTTCTTAAAGGATATATATATATAAATTTTTAGATCTAGAACTTTCAATTCCATTAAAACAAAACCCTTACTAAATTAAATCTTAATTTCTAAATCAAGAAAACAAGGGTTCTAATTAATTCATCCAGTCTCCATAGATACAGAAATTATTGACGAACAATTAATAAATTCACAATATTGAAAGCTTAAAACTTTCATCACAGAGGATTCAGATCTACAAACCCCAGACACGAAGAAGGCAGGAAGGGATAATTGCATATTTAATGGATAATCAAAAACACAAGACCCTACCTGATCCTGATGCTATTATGCAATCTCCAGGAACTGTATGCAAATTCGCTTTTCTCAATAACCTTCCCTGCGAAGACTTTCTTCGTATCAACCTTCTGAAATTTGCTTCCAAAAATTGTCCCCCCAAAAATTCCCGTCCAAATTCTTCTATCTCAAAAATGAACCCCCAAAGTTGTGATAAGCAATTTCTCTTCAAATCGGGGCACTAATTGTGCGTTTACCCGAGAAGACTCTTAGCACAACTTAGTTAACTCCAAATTAACTTTTATTATCTTTTCTTATTCTTTTGCATTCAACTTTCATGCACATTAAGTTGAATTATTAAATAACTTTATTTAAAATTTCACTTGACTTCTATTCTTAATTAATTTATTACTTTAAATCTTATGTGCACTTTTAAGAAATTAAAATAACATTATTAATTTCTATAATTTAATCTTTTAATTTAATTCTATAAGTCACAAAATCCAATGGTTCTCTAATGAGCAACCAGAAAGTAATACAAGTATAACTGATCGAGACTCAGAAATGGTTAAGTTAGGTATTCTCAAATACATACACCTCAGCTTCACACAAGGAAACTGGAAAGCAATAACAAACAGTAAACACAATCATGTCATAGAGCACTTCATCACATTACCATGGTCGGGTTAAGAAAGATCGAGACCAATTCATCATGACATCACATTCACAACCCCCGAGCCTCTGGTAACAACCTAAACTGGTCAACGCTAAACCAACCCCAAAACATTCAAAGTACAAAGACAACATCAAAGTCTCAAAGATTGGATCTGAAAGTATATTATTTGAGTTAAGGTAAGGTTTATGTTTCAGTTTAATGTCGAATTTCAAGTAACTAGGTTTTCACAACTACCCTTTACGATTAACCCTTTTCTATAATAACTTTCATTAAATCAATACTCCAAATTTATAATTTAGTCAAATAAAATTCATTATTAATTAACTTAATTAAACTAATTTTAATTAAATTAATCAATCATCATTTGATCTAATTACTTATTTTAATCTAACCATTAATTGTTAATTTATTAATATTTAAGCAAAATTATTAATAAATTAAAATTTACAAACTATGTTAAATGCATTATTATTTAATTATATAAAATATTAATAAAAATTAAAATCTTTATTAATTAAAAAACATATATAATAAAAATTTATTAATTAAAAATTTTATATAATAATAAAATTTGTTTTTATAAATTTTTAAAATTTTATAAATAAATAAAAAAACAAACAAACAAAAAAAAACAAGTTAGGCATACGTTTATAGCCCGTCGGCTGAGGAGACACTGCGATCTACCGCAGGCCTGCGGTCGCAGGGCCTGCGGCGGCAGGTACCCTGTACCTGCCGTCGCAGTACCTGCGACGCAGGTACTGTCGGCCTACCGACAGTGGGGGGCGGGTACGGGGTGATTCCCTCCCCCCCCACTATATATTATTATATTTTTATATATATATATATATTTTTTTAAATTTCAAATATAATAAAATAAATCCAGTTTTATTTTAAAAAAATTAGTTTTGTTTAATTTTCAATAAAACAATTTTTTTTTTTTCTTAAAGGATATATATATATATATATATATATATATATATATATATATATATATATATATATATATATATAGAACTTTCAATTCCATTAAAACAAAACCCTTACTAAATTAAATCTTAATTTCTAAATCAAGAAAACAAGGGTTCTAATTAATTCATCCAGTCTCCATGGATATAGAAATTATTGATGAACAATTAATAAATTCACAATATTGAAAGCTTAAAACTTTCATCACAGAGGATTCAGATCTACAAACCCCAGACACGAAGAAGGCAGGAAGGGATAATTGCATATTTAATGGATAATCAAAAACATAAGACCCTACCTGATCCTGATGCTATTATGCAATCTCCAGGAACTGTATGCAAATTCGCTCTTCTCAATAACCTTCCCCTCGAAGACTTTCTTCGTATCAGCCTTCTGAAATTTGCTTCCAAAAATTGTCTCCCCAAAAATTCTCGTCCAAATTCCTCTATCTCAAAAATGAACCCCCAAAGTTGTGATAAGCAATTTCTCTTCAAATCGGGGCACTAATTGTGCGTTTACCCGAGAAGACTCTTTGCACAACTCAGTTAACTCCAAATTAACTTTTATTATCTTTTCTTATTCTTTTGCATTCAACTTTCATGCACATTAAGTTGAATTATTAAATAACTTTATTTAAAATTTCACTTGACTTCTATTCTTAATTAATTTATTACTTTAAATCTTATGCGCACTTTTAAGAAATTAAAATAACATTATTAATTTCTATAATTTAATCTTTTAATTTAATTCTTATATTTAAACTCATGTTTAGATCATGCGATCTAGAATTCTTAATAAATTAATATCTTTCAACTTTTAATTTATTTTAGAACTTAATTGATAACATATTTAATTAATTTAAATAACGATAATATTTAGCATTTATTTAAAAATGAACTCCAAATATATTATTATTAAATTAAATAAATATTATCCTATTCTAAATATATCTTTGAACTTTAATCTCCAACTTTAATTCTTTTATTTAATTAATTAATTAATTAAATATAAAGATATCATAATAATTCTCTATTAAATTAAATCATTAATTAATCTTCTTTTTTTTTTATTTTTAATTAGACTTAATTAATAGAAAATACACCAAGGACTCATAAAGCAACATACGAAAACCCATCATAGAGAAATACATACCAAAACAACAAAAAGGGTTATAATCACGAAATTACATCATTTGATGCATTCGGAGGGTACTTAACTCAGATACTTGTCCTAATTATCAATTAGGACAATTGGCTAAAGGGTTTAGGATTTGGACTTAAGAGTTTATCTCCCCTCTCTTACCATTGAGACAGTGCGATAGGGTACGCTCATCCTGACAATTCAGGGAAGTCGATACCCGGTACCTGCAACCTGCATAAAATCCACGCATGTACAAACACAATATTCTAAGCTAAACAGACAATGGCAGGAAGTGGTGCATCGTGTAGATCCCGACTAGCAGGTGACTACGACTCCCTTCGTTAACCATATCAAGAACACCATACATAAAAAAAACAACACGCACACCATACACATGCAGTATGGGGTAAGTATCCATAAGAAGCACATGAAATAATAAGCCAACTAACTAATCATCGTTGATAACTGAAACCATTGAATAATCATCATACATGCATGAAATATAGAGTACCAAGTAATCTCATCATATAATAAACTGAGTGTAAACATCATCTGATAATCTCTAAAATAATAATACTACTCATCAAACATAAATTGGCCTAAAAGAGTTTGGCAATCATATCATAAATGTAGCTCGAAAATGTAAACTAGGGGCAGGCACTACACACTAGTAGCTTCTGGAAAAAAACCTTGAAAATAGTCCTTAAACACCAAGATTTGCAATGGGTCATCTTTAATATGTTGGCAATCCTCAAAATACAATTGTAGGTGGAGTAAGTGTTAATGGAGTTTGACCATACAATAATACAATTGATAATTCACCTTTCAAACACTCAATTGTGTCAACAAACCCATAATTTAGTATAAATGACTTTGCAAAAAAGTTATGAAGAGTTTGAAAAGTGATGCAGTTGTTGAATGTTAGGGATCTAGTAACAATATATTTCCAACATATGATCCAAACACCAAAATGATGAGCTTTGTGGCTATTATGCCCCTAGCTAGAGATAATAATCCACTTGAAAATCTAATAAATCATAATGATGTACAAGTTACCAGTCTTCAAATGGATTTCTCAAAAGTGAAAAATACTGACAAAATCAATATATCAAAAGACAGCAACAAAATGGTCTACTCTACACTTCTGAAAGTAGAGAGGGAAAATAAAAGGCTTACAAAGAAAATAGAAATGTTATAGGAAGACCTTTATAATGTAAAGACCAAGGAGAAAGCAACAATCAATAGGTTCAAAGAACTACAAAATAGGATAAAGAATTCTTCTTCTTCAGAGGCAATTGTCCAAATGAATGAACAACTAAAAAATCTAACTAAAGAATTGGATGAGTGCAAAAAAAGATTTCAGAATGAAAAAGCCTCTACTATGCAGTTGTTCAAGTCTGTAGAGAGTAGTTCACAAGTAAACAATAAATTGAAAATTGGCCTAAACTCTGTTGTCAAGGAAAATAATAATTTAAAGATTGACTTGGAGAATGAAAGGAAAAAGTACTCCTCTATTGAAAATGCAATCCATAATTTGAAGATGACATTGGATATTGAAAAGAAAAATGACCAATCTAATGGAAGGAAAATTCATAATTTGTAGAAGGAATTGGGGAATGAGAAGAAAAAAGAGGAGTCTAGTGCAAACACAATCCACAATTTGAAGAAGCAATTGGAGATTATGAAGAAAAAAGAGGAGTCAACTCCAAAGACAATCCTTGATTTGAAGAAGAAATCGGAGAATGTGAAGACAACAAAGTCTAATGCAACTGCAAACAGTAACACAATCCACCATATGAAGAAGGAATTGGAGAATGCAAAGAAAAAGTGGAGTCAACTACAAATAAAATATTTGATTTCAAGAAGGAATTGGAGAATGCAAAGAAAGAGGAGTCTGCTCATACTACAAACACACTCCATGATTTGAAGAAGGAATTGGACAATGCAAAGAAAAAGGAGGAGTCTATTGTGAAGACACTCCATGATTTGAAAAGGGAACTCAAGGATGAGAAGAAAAAAGAGGTAACTACTGCAAAAAAAATCCAAGATTTGAAGAAG
Organism: Cupressus sempervirens; assembly: GCA_028749045.1. Lineage (NCBI taxonomy): Eukaryota > Viridiplantae > Streptophyta > Pinopsida > Cupressales > Cupressaceae > Cupressus > Cupressus sempervirens. The sequence continues at coordinate 201,929,435 of CM053787.1, forward strand.
GAATTGGAGGATCAGAGGAAGAGAGCAACTAATTGGCAAGGAAAGTAGAGGAAATATGAAAAAAGAGTGAAATAGAGATGTCTAAAATAAAGAAAAAGGTAGAGAATGCAATTACATATAATATAACTACATCTTCTAAAGACCATCATGTCAAGGATATTATAAGAAATATGGTTACACTTATCAAACAAGAAAATTGGGTGAAGCTAATGTAGAACAATGATAACTTCTTTGAATGGCTTGATTTAAATAGAAATATCAAAGATGACTTTGAAAATGTAAAAAAAAAGATGTTGAGGATTAAAAAAAGTATCTTCACCACTTCCTTAAAAAATTTTGATTGTTTTTTTTGAATAAAGTAAAGAGATCATGTTATAGGGATTTGGCAAACCAAGGAATAAACAACCACTATGATGCCTCTATAATGACCATAGCTGTCTGTCAAAATTATGAAAATTTAATGGAAATAGATGAAGCTCTAAAATTTGCTTCTAGAGAATTAATGAATATGAATCACAACATACTTCACTTGCTAAATGTTGGATTACCAAATCCAACTGACTTAGATAGAAAATTCATTAAAAAAGAAGATTACATGAAATAATTGCACAACACCATGAACTTTGATTAGGCAACTTGCTTGAGGAAACCACTCCAGAAAGAATTGCAAGTTGCATCAAACCACTATAAACAATGAATGTAGTTATAGATAAATTCCTCAATTCATATAAAAATATCTCTTTGAAGTATTCATTGTTGACAAGGTTACAACTATATATGTACAACCTCAAAAATATAGAGCTTCTAGATGATGAAGAATGGAGCATTCTAAAGAACATCATTGGATTTGGGTCATGTACTCAATCTATTAGTATTAGTCATAGCACTAAGAAGTAACAAATTAGTAAGTGATAGTAGTATAATCATTTTGTTAGTTGTTGATCTTTAATTTTAATTTTGGGATTTAATTTCAACTTTGTTTAATGTTAATTGTTAGAGGAATCAAGAGCTAGTATATCAGGATAGCTGGACAGCAAGGCCTATGAGTACTACACAAAGAATATGGAAAAAAATTTCCTACTCCTACTTGAAAAAATTGTACAATTGGAAATCTGGTAATGTGATTGTACACATGTAATGTAGTACTAATCTGATTATATATACAATTACAAATTGACCTACAGCTATTGTTGCTCCCTTGTATCTGTAAAAGGGAATTCAAGGTCATTTTACATTGACTCATTTGCAAAGGGATATTCTACTTCTCTAGGCTCTATATTTGTATAATTGTTTGTAATTATTAAATGTATTATATTACGTGTTGATTGATAAATTATAATATAATGTTTTAAAGAAATCTTATTTTGTAAAATGCATTATGTTACAATTTCTTAAAGAAACTACAATCAATGAAAATCTAAGAATGTCTAAAAACTAGAATGAATGAAAATCTCAAGTTTAACATGTATAAAAACTAGAATCAATGAAAATCTCAAAATGTAACATCAACATGTTTTAAAAAAATGTAAGCATCTATAATAAGACAATGAATGAAGGGTATAAATTAATTTCTACAAACATAATTAATTAGTAGATAAAGTCTTAGACATTGGTAAGACCAGATCACATAAATTAATTTTAGTTGAAAATGATAAGACCGGAGCTACTAGCCTACTACTTGACTCACATAAAAGTTAGAACTTGAAGTTGAGAAGCTGCTATATTTGCCACTTTGACTGGACCAGCTCAGGATCACTATCATCATAATCCTCCTCATTTATTGCATATAACATTTGATTGTTTGTTGTGTTTTCTTCAAAATCACTATCATTATGCATGCCAAAGTCAACTTCATTGTCATTACTTCCAATATTGGGACATGAACCACTACCACTGCCACTACCACCACCACCATCACTGCCACTGCCACTTGGGTTTGAAATGTTGGCCATCCCTCTTCTTTGACATTTGTTTCTCCAAATTATGAGAGCCATGTCATAAGAGAAACTATCTACCTCATACCTAGAATTATAGAGCTTCAAAAAATTATCCAATCTTTTGTCTAATTTGTTTCTAACCATTGACTTTAGGAAGCCCAAAGTACTAAAAAATATCTCATCCTCCACTAAAACCAATATCATTGTCAAACATAAATTGGTAAGCTTGAAATATTTTGATATTGACTCTCTCAACTAATTGCTCTAACCAAGGTTTTTCCAAAGCTTTGTTATTGCTCCCTCTTCATATGGATTCTCCATAAGATCATATTGTTCCCTCATTATGTTTGAAAAAGAATATGATTGATGTTTTAGTCGAGATTCATCTAAAATTCCATTTATAGTTACTCCATTGATTACTTTAGTTTTACAAAAGTGCTTAATCAACTTTGTCATCCTTCTTCAAAAATTGCCGAGACAGTTTAGAGACCAATATTGAGGAAAAACAATAGGCATTTCTTTAAGAAGTTCCTCTGGAGGGAATTTGTATCTAATTTGTGATGAAAGATTGTGGCAAAATTGCTTGACAGATTCAAACACTGAGTCAATGATCTTCTTGAAGCCTTTACTTTTAACATGTAGAAGTACCTTCTTTAGTTCTGATTCTAATTCGCTTCCTAATTCATTAGGTTTGGACTTAGGGTTGATGTGGGCATAGTACTACATTGCTATGTCAACTCCATGTACCCTAGCACATACCTCATCATTTGCACCAATGTGTAAAAAGTTTCCAAGATTGTTCAAATCTATAATTTCTATCTACTTTGCAAACTTTGATTCATCTAATGTTGTAATCGATACTGAGTATCGAGGCTATTACATGTCATTATACGTAGCTTATTATATTTTGCAATGTACATAGCTCTTTGTTGAACCTTTTTCATAATATTTCTCATGTCTTGTAGCATGGGGAGAATAGCTGCTAAATTTAAGAGTATCTTAATATTAATTAGAATCAAATATAGTTGATAGATTTTGTCTTGCACAGAGTGAATTATTCCAAGCAATGACAGATATTCAGAGAATACTCGATGCACTGGTGCATCCAAAGAGATCCATCTGGTATCACTGTCTTTAAGAAGCTTCCTTCCATCAGTACGTCCTTGAGTAAAGTATTGAAATTCCTAGACTCATTTTGGACTTTGAAAAAGGTGTTGGTAAATCTCTTTGATTAAATATTCCACTTTACAAACACAACCAAATTTGTTGATAATGCCAAAAACTAGATTCATTCAATGGGCCATGCGGTGAATGGAAATAGCATAGGGTGCCAAATCATTCTGGATCTTTTTGCAAAAACCGCCTTTATGACCTTGCATAACCAAAGCTCCATCCGCTCTGGACAACACATGTACACTAAATTTTTGGCAACCTTTACATTATCCATACCTCCAAAATCAATTAGAGTACTCTTTAATAAATCATATAAAAAATTTACTATCGCATTACAATTTAATTTAGCAATGGATAGTAGAAAGGGTTGACAACAAATATTGCTTACATTATAAACATGCATGCACACCCAAGAAGTATTATCAATTACTGTAACTTCATCTAGAGACAATGCGATGAATTTTTACTGTTTTATTTTTTCCTTCATATCTTCTTTTTCAACCTGTGCAAGACAACTAGCCCATTTCCATCCATTGTTTACTGACCAATGACTGTTCGGATAGTTTCAAACTTTAAAAAAGTGCAATAAACTAGTAATTGAAGGGTATTCCATCATAGGACACCCTCTACTCAAAATAAAAGAGCACACTTAACAACTTTTCCCATATTTTCCACTTCCATTGCTTTCCCAAAGAAATATTTAATAGAACATTTTACTGTAGAATGCTTCTCCCGTAATTGATTGTGTAACTTATATAATTCAACATTCCTAATATGTAGATAGTTGTCCTTCATTTTTCAAGTTAGTACATATTTTTCAACTCCATCTATAGTTTCCTTTTTGTAAACTTCACTAACATGCTTTTCTATGGTATCAAGTTTAAGCCGCAACCTCTTCTCTTTTATTATCTTTGTGCAAATATTACATCTACATTTTTAAGGAGGCTCACCATCAATTGGATTGGGCACCATTTTAATGAACCAGAAATTTTCCACTCATTCTATTTTAAAATTCCTTTTGGATAGATCCCAGTAAGATCAATCTTTTTTTTATTCCAATTTTATTTCCCCCTTTTGTGCATGAACATCATTTATAGAATCACTTTTGGTTTTCTCACTCAAATCCAAGTCTATAAAATCATTTTGTGACTCCCTACTTAGCGGAAGTGCCTCCAAATCATGTTCAAGTTTGTCCTCGACTAAGATATTAGGTTCACCAACTTGAACTTTTTCAAAATTGTCTCCAACTTGTGATGAATCTCCTTTTTCAATATGTACTGGAGATCTAAGTTGTGAATCTTGTAGGTTGCCAATATTTCCTGACCAAAATATGTGGATAAGGTTCTGCATTTTGGTGGCCTTTCTTGGCTTTCATGGATCCTACCGAAACCCATGTTACCCCTCTTATTTGACATTGCAAACTTATATAGGTTGCCAAAAAAAAAATCAACTTGTTGAACAAAAGACTCAAAGAGTGATGAGTCAAATATTGTAACAGTAGACTAGTTAGACCACATATAATAACAATAATATGATTCATTTACATAAAAAGGATACTACGGTACTATAGTCTATGGTACTACCCAATAAAAATCGCAAACCTATATGAGCATGTGACATGTCCAGTGGATGGTAAAAAATAACCAGTACTAGTATCACATAAAAAATAAATTAAAAATCACTTACCTTTTATGAAAACCATGGTCCACGAGTCAATGGACAATGCACTCAGCACTCTGAAAATTCTCCAGTAATAAGAAATATTAGTCTTTAGACCAAAAAAGAGTGAACTATGTAGAATAATAATATCTTATGAATGTATATATACTACCAATCTAGGTTGGTGAATTATGCACCTTCCTATGTAAGCCCACAATAGAAAACACTTGGCTAAACAAGGTTGGTGGTTGACACATGTTGGGAAAATGGTAGGTGATGCCCAACCCAAGGGAAAATTAGTTGGTTATAGTAATGGAAAAATAACATTGTCCAATAAGAAAACAACATCCAAAGGATGGTTAAAAATTTAAAATAATTGTATCCAAAACATTTATTATAGTGGTGATTAGATTGAGATTTTTGACCAATCATGTGAAAAATAATGGGTGACTAACACAGGCATTGGACCCAAATCTTATAAACATCTAGTGACACGGTTGACCAAAGTTACATGCTCTATTCACCAAATGACGAAGATTCACCACTAAAATAATCCCTGGAAAGAAGCTCTAGGGGTCTATCTAGTAGCCATACAAGATTGTGGAGTAGGGCACAACGAGTGGAAGAAGAGGAGGCAGAGCCAAAAAAGGAGGAGAGGCTTGTCAAATGACCTTAGGTGGAGATGGAGAGGAAACAATAATAGGACTAGAGGAAGGAGGTGCCTACACCGGCTGGAGGGGAGGATCAAAAGGATTAGGAGTTGCAAAAGGCACATAATACCATTGTCATGTGAGACTAGCAGCAGCACACAGAGAGAGAGAGAGAGAGAGAGAGAGAGAGAGAGAGAGAGAGAGAGAGAGAGAGAGAGAGAGAGAGAAATGTGGCTAGGCAAGAGGCATAGTGCCATGGAGCTAGAGTAGCCTATTATGAGGTAGTATATAGAGTTGTTGTGCCTTTGAGGCAGGGATTTCCAGACTACTTTGAGAGAGCATGGAGATCAGAGGGAGTGGTACAGCTGCCAGATAGGACTTAGGAACCACCTCCATAGCCACATGCCACACAGGGGGGAGGGAATCAATCCTAGGGTCTAGGTGTAGCATAATTTGGATGTCCTTGTGATAGTTTTGATGTACCATTTTGAGAGGCACGTATCTACATTTTGATATCATATTGTACTTGAACTAATTTATCATTATATATGTGTGTGTGTGTGTGTGTGTGTGTGTGTGTGTGTGTGTGTGTGTGTGTGTGTGTGTGAGAGATACTAGATTCAATTATATCATTATATACTTGTCTCTTCTTTTCATGCTCATGTGATGGATGTTTATATATGTTTCAACAGTTGTGTTTATGTTTCTATGTGATTTTGATAAGTATGCTCATGTTTATATATGCTCACCTTTATGTTTTTGTGTGATTTTGATATGTATGCTCATGTTTATATATGCTCACCTTTATGTTTCTATGCTCATATATATGGATATATCTCTCTCATACATTTAGCTCTTATGTTATGATATAGACTCATGATTTGAAAATTTAGCACTTGGGTAGATTAGATATGATGATGAGATTAACCCCTTGTGATGACATCAATTAAAGAAGCATTAAGTTGACAAGACCAAAAAGGAACAAGAGACGTAATTGAGAGGAAGAAAAAGGAGGTGAACATAGTTAGCTGAAATGTTTGTGAAAGATAAAAAGAGAGAGCTCTCTCATCATTAAAAATGCAAATGCTAAACTAGAATGAACCCTAAAATGAAAATTAATATGAAAAGGTACAATTGCAAGGGTTGCATTAGTAGGCCCTAGTTTTTTTTATCATCGAGCCTTATTAGGGACATTGAAAGATCATAAATCATCACTAGTATAAATATGAGGATATGAATATGATCTATATCGAATAGGTATGTGGGTTTCCAACCTATGCATCAAAGACATATTAGGCCAAGATGACTAGTTAAGTTAGATTCCCTATGTTTAACATAGAAAGATTACGCCTGTATCAAGACATAAGTGCCAGGATAACCCCTAAGTGTGGTCTTGTAAAAAATAGACAAGGGTGATACATTGTAGATCCTAAATGTCAAGTAAGACAAGAATGAATTCTTGCAACACTTAAGATCAAATAGGTATACCCACAAGAAGAAATAAAGGAAAAACATGCCTCATGCCCCTAGTCCTCTAGTCCATGACATCCTCGAGAGACTATTGGGGAGAGAGAACTTAGCAAAGAAATCATCATAGACAACACACAAAGAGAAATAAATCCAACAACTCTCAACTAGTCTTAGTGAGTGTGTGTGTGGAAGGCACATGACTACCTCATTAGGGCTCAAGTTCTACCAATGAGAAGTAATGAAACATCCTAGACTATAGCTAAAGTATCTTATAAGTGTTGAGAAGCACTCGATGTTAAGGGGAAGTGTTGAAAAACATTGTTTAGCAAACTACCAAAGAAACACCAACGCACAAAGAGACCCTGATAAACTAAGGGTGCCCCCTAGACCTAGATGAGAGTTAGTTCTAAGCTAGGAAATGCAAAGTAAGATAAGATGGCTAGGTTCATGAGCATAAAGCAAGATTGATAGACATAGGTGCAAGGGTCTCAAGAAGTGCTTGTTTTGAGGTTTTCACCACTTGGCATTTTTTTTAGTCAGAATTTTTTATGATTGTTTTGTGTTTTTGAGATATTGGATTTTTTTGGTGATACATCTATTGGTCTTAGATTGGTTTTGACAATTGAGTGTCAACACACTTAACCAATTTCTAAGTTGATGCCGAGTATGATACAGATTTCGAGCCACAATATGTGCCGAATCTAAAATTCAATAAGTGTCGAGTGAACTTTAGGTGTTGAGAAAGATTCAAGTGTCGAGTGATAAGTGATGCTAAGTCACTATAGATGTTGAGCAAAGTATAGATGCTGAGCGAAATAGAGTTACTATAGGAGCTAAGTGAGACAGAATTTCTATATGTGTCGAGCATCAGCAATCAGTAAGTTCCAAGTAACACAGAATCAACATATGAATTTGTGCCTTCACAAACTCAGACATAAACCATTTTTGAAGCCAACTTAAGATGAATCTCGAAGGATCTAAGAGATAAGATTGAATCTTTTACATTCCCTATGTAATTAGCATGCAACCAATAAGAAAAATGGAGAAAGCATGCAACCAATAAGAAAAGAATAAAGATTTGAGCAGGAAAGAAGGATGAATACTGATCATAGATTCATACCTAACCCTAAGTCTTTGAAACCTTTAAAAGGAAAATGAAACCCCATAATTTAAGCGAGTGCAAGAGAGGTATATGGAATGCATGATAAAGAGTTATATGGGAGAATGCTAGTGAAGTTCAAAAGGGTGTAAAGATTTAGAGAAGGAAGAGCTGCATTACATAATTCAGTTGGTTAGAATAGAGTATCAACACTTCGAGCAGAAACATACATATCAAATGAGGAAGGATCATATCAGACTGAGTAGAACAAGGACCTGGAATCACCAATTAAATATTGTAAGTCATCAGGTCAACACATTCTAATACTCTCTAGCTATTATATTAGGTATGAAAATCCTTTGATGATAGGTTGGTCTAATAGCCATGTTGTAAGCCTTTCAACAATTTACTAAATCCTCTAACAGAGTAACATTCCAAGTGGGTGTTTGTAAATCCTTTAACTAGGTTGCTTTCAATAGGGTGTAAAACCTTTAATAGGGCAGACCTTTCATAGGGCAGACCATTGGAAGTGGTCAAATTTTGTAACCTTAAATAGTTACATATTGCTGCAATGATAATTTGTGGGTGTCATCCCCACCCCAATTTTACCTTCTCATTTTGGAGGGTTTCTAGGTAACCAAAATCTTGTGTTATCTATTTTCATGCACGTCTTTACTTTTATGTTAATTAGATATGGTAGATGCATGTGAATGATCTCAGTCAAAAGTTTTAGAGGTCAAATATTGTTACTTCTTATTCACCACCCCCCCCCCCCCTTCTCAAAAGTAAATATTCCCATTTGTAAATTCCAACAATTGGTATCAAAGCCAAGTTCTCACAAGGAGGAGCCTTACAGCTTGGAGAAAAGATCTGGAAATGGAAGTCTACAAACTTGAGAAGGTCCTAGAAAACTAGGTGATTGATATACAACTCACTCTACATACTTTGGAAGAAGCTAGGGAAGAATTGAGAAAATCCTTAAAGAGAAGAAGAGAGATTGCCATAGCTGAGAATGATACACAATACAAGGAGATTGACACCTCAAAAGTGTTTGCAAATGGAGATTCCAAAGAGTTTGATGCAGTAATAGCATACCTGATGGAGAAGAATAGAGCTCATGCAAAAGAGATCAGAACTCTCAAGATTGAACAAGAATCTCAAGCCATGATGCTTTGTGAAGTGACTGAACAAAAGAAAAGAGCTATTGAAGATAAGGCTATGCTAGAAGAAAACAAGAGAAACCTTGCTAACAGACTAGAAGAAAATTTAATTGAGCTTGCAAGAATTTTCAACATGCAGCTAGACACCCTAAGTCAGATGATGAATGCACATCATGAACAGAATGTTAAGGACATAGAGATATCCACACTGAAGAAGCAAAATGAACAGCTACAAAATGACCTAAAAAGACAGAAGGAAATTGCAAAGAGTTTCAACAAACCTAATGAGGCCATCAAGTACTTTGAATAGTTACTGAAATCACTAAGAGCCAACAATGATACTTCAGGACTAGGATACACCAGCACTAAAAAAGGAGAATCATCCAAGACTACAAAAGAAAGAAATGACAAAGGTAAGAACACTAAACCTACTTATCATTTTTGTGGTAAAAAGGACATACCTCTAATATGTGCAGGAGCAAGAACAAACCTAAGAATATGGGTCACTATCACAAGTGCAACAAGCAAGGACATCAAGCACGTGACTGTAGGACTACGACTATCAAGACACCAAGATTTGAAGGTCACTACTACAATTGCAAGAAGTATGGACATAGAGCTTTTGAGTGCAGATCAAAGCCTATGTGGACACCTAATCAACCAACAAGGGGAAATAATCATGGAGATCACTATAATTGGGACTACAACACTAGGCATAGCTGCCATTACTGTCAAGAATATGGACACATTCCTAAAAATTTTATAAGAACACATTGTAGTGGAAACTATAGTAGATGGCTCAGCCAAACTACATGCTTTAGTTGTTTGAAGACTGGTCATATCAAGAGGAATTGCCCATCAAGGTCAAAGGCACCCAACTCAAAGTTCAACAAAGGAAAAGAGAAAGTAGATGTTGAAAACATCAAAGGAGAAATGAATAAGATATGGAAGAAGAAAGATGGAAGTAGCACATCAATGAAGGGATCACTTCACCTAAAAGGTCAAGTGGTCACATTTCATCCAACTAAACAAAAGAAGGTATGCGGGACTAATATACAAAGCTTTATCATACATCAGGTCCAAGACAAGCAAGTATTGAAAAGGATAGATCAGCATGAATAGAGATGCAAAGTTAAAATTTAAGATTTCATAAGTGTTGTTGAGTTGCCCTTAGATGTCGAGTAAAACTCCAGTACATGTTGAGTTGATTGCCAAAGTCAGTAGAAGCTGAATGATTAGTTGCAGCCGAGTTAGTAGTAGAGGCCGAGTGAAAGGAAATTTCAGTTGAAGCCAAGTGAGGGATACTTCAGTGGATGTCAAATGTTTCAAAGACAATGGAAGTTGAGTAATGCAAAAATGCTTAAGAAGTTGAGTGGATAGTTGTAAATGCACTAAGCATTAAATGCTATAAAAATAGGGTATATTATCACATTTTGAACCTTTTGTCTTCATCATGAATAAAGAGCTAAGACAAAGAAGAGTACAGAGAAAATTCAAAGCAGAGAATCTAGCATTTGAGCCAATTTCAAAAGAGATTTAGCTTAGTTTCATCAATTTCAAGGTATTTACACTAGTGTCGAGCTACGCAGTTTTAAGTTTATTTGTGTTCAAAACCCTAGATAGAAGAAATGGCCTCTAGTTCTAGGAAATCTCAAGAGAAAGAGCCATTTGAAGTTCAACTTGTGTCAAACAAAGTTAAACAACCTGACTTCTAGCCAATCCTTGAAGTTGCATACAAAAATGACCCAGTCGAAGCCCTATCTATTATTCCTCCTAAGGTAGTTATGGTCCAAGATGTTAGGAGGTGTTATAATTGTAAGATTGGAGCTATTGGAGATATGGAGATGAGAGAAGCATATGATAGGTTGTGTGAAAATGGAGTTTTGAAGGAAGATTATCAAATCATTGAAAGGAAGGGTTTGACTTGTGCCCTAGATTTCCCCACTGTCTTCAAAACTGAATGGATCATAATAGTATTAAGCAAGATTCATGATGGAAGTTTATGGTTGGAAGATGACCCAATATTATCCAACCCTAGATCGGCCCAAGACCCTCATAAGTGACTCCAAGGAAGAAATTGAGAACACAGGAGCTAAATGGAACAAGAGAGGAATGACTATAGATACCATTCAAGATCCTCTTGTTGAATTTGTTGTTAGGATTATTTCACACAATTTATATCAGTCCAGCAAACTTAACAGTGTTCCATGTATAGCAGTAGATGTTGGTTATAAATTAGTTAAGAAGGATCATACTTATGATCTTCCAATTGCAACAAATCAATGAAAATCTTGCAGCAATAAGGAGAACCAAGGGAGCCCAATGCAAATTTGGTGCAATTTTGATTTGCATATTTTTCTATGTATAGAATGAATTTCCATCCTTTGGAAAAGTTAGCTGGAAAACCAAAAAGACTATAGTAGCTCAGGTAAATGAATACATTGAACAAATGGGAGCTAATTTTGAAACACTTATGACCAACTATTTTGAAGATTTCAAGAATTTCATGAAACAAAGATTGAGGATACATATTTCATTGGTTGAGAAACATGTAAATGATGTATATTTTCTTGTAGATATTGATTATACTTACATTCAGGCAGCCATACCAAGAGTAAGATGGCTTAGACCTCTTGGTTATGAAATAAACATTGATGAGGCATCTGCAGCTGTAATAGCATTATTGGCAGAAGAAGTGGATAAAAGTGCACCACATTTTGAAACTTTTGATGTGGTAAGATCAAAAGTAGATATGGAGTTGAAAACTATCTCCACATTGAAGAAAAAGGACAAATTGGTGAAAAAGTTAAAGGCTAAATTTGGAGAAGGGGCAGCTGAGGCAGATGACGATAATGATGAACAAGGACAAGAGCCATTAGCACTAACCCAATGCATGGGTGAGGGTGTAGAGGAAGAAAAAGGTGTTGAGCAGGAGGCACCTAAGGTTGAACCCAAGAAGAGAAAGGCACAGAAACAACCTCCTGCACAACCCAAAGGGAAGAAGAAAGTAGCTAAGCCGAGCCTAGCCAAGCCTACCACAAGGGTAGACATAAGGGCTACAACAAAGGTATCCAAAGAATAAGAGAAGAAGAAAGCTACAAAGTGAGGATGACTAGTAGAAAAGAAGAGAAGAAAATATGTTGTACCCTCAGAGTCAAATGAAGAGAGAATTGAATCTGACAATGAGAAATTTAGAGTGGTAAGTCACACCACCAAATCTGATCTTGAAAATGTTTGTGACAACATTAGGGATAATGTAGATTTAACTGGTTTGAAGACAATTGATTTTAATAAGTTGTCAAGTGAAGAGCAGAACATAGTGGAAGAATCTATCTACACTATGATGGCCAAGTTCAAGACTACTCCACTTGAACTTGATAATTCTATGCCTAAGGAGCTAAGTTCAATTGTTGAAAATAAATGGCATTATTGCCTGAACATGGAAAAAGAAATAAGAGAGTCAACATTGGCTCATGCAATGCCTAACCTTACAAAAGGTCGAATAAGTAAGGCTAGCAAGAAACATGGGAGCAAATTTGCACCCAAATACAGAGCCTTTAGCATTCTATAGAATAAAATTGAGGTTGTTGTGAAGAAGTCCACATAAATGTGGAAATTGATTTATGGGCTAACTACTATCAAGGACAAGAGGATCCCTTTGAGGGAAGAAATGATGGTGAAGAAGAAGAGGAAAATGAAAAGGAGGAAGAAGGAGAGAAAGAGAAGGAAGAAGTTACAGTGGACGAAAAGACACAGAAAGGTGATGAGGTAATAGCTTAGGAGCAGGAACAAGAACAGAGTGTCCAAGACACACAATTTCCACCTCCAAGTCCTCCACATGCACCACCTATATCTATAGAGAAATTAATTATGGAGGATGTTCCTGACACCTTAGGTTAGAATATTAATCCATTGATTGCAAAGGATCTCAAAAAGATCCTTCACCAAACAACTTTGCAATCACAATTGTGTAGAAATCTTATTTTGGTGAGTGTAGAAGAGTTACAGAAGGATGTAGCTTAAATAACTAAGGAGAATGTGAATACACAAGAACCACCTTCACAAACTCCTATAGCTACAAGTGATCAACCAAAAGAGCAAGTAGCAAAAGACACATTTGCTAAGGTTGACACTACAATTACAATAACTGTCGAGGAGCAAGCTAAGGAAAAGACAGGATAGAAAGATATCACTAATCTTATAGCACAAAGCCAAGGTGCACCTCCTCTAATCACTATAATTGATCAAGGTAGAAGTGAAGAAGACAAGGAAGTGGAGAAAACCCCTAAGGAGAAATAACAAGAGGCAATACAAACACTAGTTAATTTGCCTACTACAGGGACTCCTACTAAGCAGCCGAGCACTGATGTAGTACCACTGCAAATATCAGCACTAGGATCGAGCTCTACCAAGGTAGTAAGGATACTTCACTATGGAGACCCTGAACTTGATGAAGAAATAGTCATACAAAGTTATGACTACAAAACAATAAACTTAACATAGATCAATGAAGTGCAAGAGGCACTAGAGAGGAAGAAGAAGCAGGAGATACTCAGGAATGAATATAGGTAGAGGCAAGCACTAATAGAAATCAAAGACATCTTCCTTGATGCATTTAGCCTTCCAGTACCTAATGAAATAAATCCCGTCATGGAGCAACTATCCAACATAGTGGACCGAGTACAAAATGAAGACCTTGATACCAATGTTAAATTATTGGAATGGTCTAAGAAGAAATTTCAAATGAAAGTGAATGAGAAAATATCTAGTGAAATAACACTATCACAAGTTGAACTGGCTAAGAAATTTGAGAAAGTGAAAATAGTACTTGAGAACATATTCTCATTGTACTCCAAGTTGTATGATTCTTCATATTTCACACAGGAGACTAGCCAGAGAATATTGAGCTTGGAGAGGAACCTTAAGATATCAAGCACACAACTACCTAAGGATCTAGCTCAAAGTGAGAAGTATTTTGCCACAACACTTCACACCCAAAAGGAGTTAGTTGTATTAATAGAAGAAGAGGCTAATATTAAGGCCAAATTGATATAGATACAGTCTACAATCACCCCACACTTGGAAGTATTACATAAAGAAGTGGCCTATGAAGAGAACGTTTTGAAGAAAGATTCAAATCTTTCTACATTAGAAGGCCTAGTACATCTTGCATTAGAGATAGCCATCCAACTCAAAGCAATGAAAATAGCATTGGACAACTAGGATGCTTCTCTAAAGATAATATTGGAGGTAAATAAAACATTTCTGGCTAAATATTCCATTCATTCTTAGGACCCTTTGACTTAAGTGTCAAAAAGGGGGAGATATAATAAAGATAGGAGATAATAAGAATGGGGGAGATAATACATTATGTAGATAAAGGGGGAGATATAATAATTTGAGGAGATAATAAAAGAGACCCCAAAAAAAAACTCAAAGGGAGAGATATTCAAATTTTGAATTTTGAGGAGTGATAAGGATGAAGCCAATAGGATACAAACTACAAGGAGATGTGTACAAGGGGGAGCAAACACAGAGTAGATAAAAATTGAAGCAAAGGAATGATAAGGTAGAAAATGGAAACAACGTAAGACAAATTCAACATAAGAGATTTTGGATACAGAAATGGCACATCAGCTCAAGGGGAGTTACAAGTTTTTGAGTTAAGTGTTTTTGCCACTCATGTCAAAGGGGGAGATTGTTGGTCTCAGATTGGTTTTGACAATTGAGTGTCAATACACTTAACCAATTTCTAGGTTGATGTTGAGTATGATACAGATGTCGAACCATAGTATGTGTCGAATCAAAAATTCAACAGGTGTCAAGTGAACTTTAGGTGCCGAGCAAGATTCAAGTGTCGAGTGATAAGTGATGCTGAGTCAATATAGATGTCAAGAAAAGTATAGATGCCAAGCGAAACAAACTTACTATAGGAGCCGAGCGAGACAAAATTTCTATATGTGTTGAGCATCAGTAATCAGTAAGTGTTGAGTAACACAAAATTAGCATATGAGTTTGTGCCTTCACAAACTCAGATGTAAATTGTTTTTGAAATCGACTTAAGATGAATCTCAAAGGATCTAATAGATAAAATCAAATCTTTTACATTCCCTACGTAATCAACATCTAGCCAATAAGAAAAATGGAGAAAGCATGCAACCAATAAGAAAAGTGTAAAGATTTGAGCAGGAAAGAAGGATGAATACTAATCGTAGATTCATACCTAACCTAAGTCTTTAAAGCCTTTAAAAGGAGAACGAAACCCCATAATTCGTGCGAGTGCAAGAGAAGTATATGGAATGCATGAGAAAGAGTTATATGGGAGAATGCTAGTGAAATTTAGAAGGGTGTAAAGATTTAGAGAAGGAAGAGCTGCATTGCAGAATTCAGTTGGTTAGAATAGAGTATCAGCACTTCGAGCAGAAACATATTAGATCAAGAAGGATTAGATTAGACTAAGCAGAACAAGGATCTGGAATCAACAATTGAAGATTGTAAGTCATCAAGTCAAAACATTCTAATACTCTCTAGCCATTGTATTAGGAATGAAAATCCTATTATGATAGGTTGGTCTAACAGCCATGTTGTCAGCCTTTCGACAAGGTACTAAATCCTCTAACAGGGTAACATTCCAAGTCAATGTTTGTAAATCCTTTAACCAGGTCACTTTTAACAGGGTGTAAAGCCTTTAACAAGGCAAGCCTTTCATAGGGCAGACCATTGGAAGTGGTCAAACTTTGTAACCTTAAATAGTTACATATTGCTATAGTGATAATTTGTGGGTGTCATCCCCACCCCAGTTTTACCTTCTCATTTTGGAGGGTTTCTGGGTAACCAAAATCTTGTGTTGTCTATTTTCATGCATGTCTTTACTTTTATGTTAATTAGACATGGTAGATGCGTGCGAATGATCTCAGTTAAAAGTTTTAGAGGTCAAATACTATTACTTCTGATTCACCCCCCTCTTAGAAGTAAATCTTCCCATTTGTAAATTCCAACAACATCAAAGTACCTATTTCTAGATTTTCACTGAGACGATCATTTTTTTCATGACATTTTCCACTTTTTAGGATTTTTTTCGAGATCATAAAATATGTACAAAGCTTAGCAACAAGCATTAAGCATAAAACTTCTTGAGATGCAAGATGTTGATGGGTTTAGGGAGTTGTTTTCCCTTTGGTGTAGAAAGATGATATGCACCATATCCAAAAGTAGCAGTAAAAATATAAGGTCCCAACCAATTAGGTTCAAACTTCCCCTCTTGTTCTCTATTTTTCCAATTCTTAGGATTCTCTCTAAGGACAAGATCTCCAACTAGAAACTCTCTAGGATAAATTTTTTTATTGTAACTAGTAGACATGCATTTCTAATAATCCCTCATGTGATCGAAAGTGGCCTTATGACATTCATCCAATACCTCAAGCTCATGTATTCTCATGGCCCTATAATCTTCATCAATAATCATTCCTTTCAAGGAGACTTGCAAAGAAGGAACCTCAACCTCTAGTGGGAGAAGGGCTTTAGAACCATAAACTAGAGCAAAGGGGGTAGCTCCAATGGAAGTGTGTATGCTAGTTCAATAAGCCCATAAAGTGGGATTTATTTGAAGATGCTAATCTCTCATTGATTTATGTATGGTCTTATGCAATATTTTTAATAATGTCTTATTTGATGCTTTAGCTTGCCCATTTCCTTGGGGATAATAAATAGAGGAACATTGTTTTTAGATTTTAAACTTCTTATAGTTGTCTAAGGTCCTTATTTTTGAATTGTCCCCATTATCAGTAACTATGGAGGAGGGAATGTGATGCAATTGAGCCAATAGTGGGTTAAAACAAGGTTCGTAGAATCCTCTTCATTGAAGGTATGATGCAAATAGTGTACTTACAAAGCCAATATACCCCAAAAACACATACCATAAGTGTTCAACAAGATGGTTATGGTTATCCCAACCTAAAACCACTCCTAGGAATTCCTAATCACAAGGAACACCAATCACAAAGACAACTAATCACTAGTTGCTCTTAAGGGCATTACAAGGCAATTTTGACACAATACTCCCCAAAATCTCATAAGGCCTAGAGGTGACTCTAAGACATGTTCATGGTCTATTTTGGTCCCAAATAACATGAATCAGTCATTAGAATCAAACTATGCCCCATTTATTGGATAGTTGCTTCACAAACCTAAGGCAAGGCTTGTAGCCCTCGAAATCTAAAAACTTGATTTAGTTTTAGAAAAATCCACACAACCTAAGGAATGAATCACAGATTCAGATACCCTTTTAGGTTTTACATAACATACCAAAGCACTAGGATCCCAAGATGAGAATGCAACAAGTGAAACTTGAAATCTCACCTAGTAGGATTAGGCAATTAGGCTTCCATTTAAGGAAGTACTCTAATTGTAGTGCCTCTCGTGTTTGCAGTCTGTACCTTGCCTATTTTGATTCAAGAGATGCTTGATACTCTTATTGTTATTTGTATTTTGAGATGACCTAAGGGTCGGATGTTATACTTTGATTTAGTACCATAGATGCTTTAATGTTATGTTGTTCAGTTTATCATATTTGCATGTTGATGCCATTTTGAGATGACAATAGATCTATGATGATATCTGATTATTTGGTATTTTGGACATACTTTCTAATTATGTTATGTGAAGGATTTAATGCTATGGTTATTTACTTCATTCTTGTATCTTTATGCTTTATGCAAACGTGAATGATGTAAATGGATTGATTAGGTATTTAATGCATTTTGCTTCGGCTATGATATTATGTGCAATTGCACTTGATCATGTATTTTAGTGTGCAGGAATTATATCCCTAGCAGTGGCACATGGAGTTAGTGATTTTGCTATTCATATTTACCAATGTCATCCCTATATGGTCAACGTATCCTTATTTTAAATTGTTTAAATTAAAACCTTTCAATGATTATTAAGTCCAAACTCATCTACATTATGTGATTAGACCAGTAAGTGTGTCTGTGCATTTAGAGGTTAGCATTATCATGAAATTTATTTAGTGATTGTTAGAATCTGATAAGATTAATAACCTAGAAAACTAGTGCAAAGAGTAAATATCTAAACTATGAATGCAAATGATACAAAATCAAAATAGCATCATAGAGTTAGTCTCCAAGAGAGTAATGCAAATGCTGGAAGCAAAATAGCATTAAGAGGGTGCAAAAAATAAGAGATGCAAATACAAGCCAGGTAGCATGCTTATATAGGCTAGGAAGAGGTGGCAACACTAACCAATGAGGAGCAACCATCTATCGGACTAAAGATAGAAAAGTATCTTCCCAAGATAGCTAATGGATGCTCACATGTATGAAGGTGACACCTCACAACCATTCACCTAATAAGACATGCTTTATTAACCTAAGCGAGATTACTAAAAGTGTAGGAAAAACCTAGCAAAATAGGAAAAATAAAAAACTACACTAACACCCCCCCATAAGCGAAGCTTAGGTGGATGTAGAAATGGGTCCCGGCAAGTCAAGCCTGATGAGGTACCCATGTACATAAAATT
Source organism: Cupressus sempervirens (assembly GCA_028749045.1). Classification (NCBI taxonomy): domain Eukaryota; kingdom Viridiplantae; phylum Streptophyta; class Pinopsida; order Cupressales; family Cupressaceae; genus Cupressus; species Cupressus sempervirens. The sequence goes on from CM053787.1 coordinate 201,948,121, forward strand.
CCCCCAAAAGAGAGAGAAAAGAGACTCCCCAAAGAAAATTAGGACTCCAAGTGAGAGGAAGAGGCCCCGCCAAAAGATGAAGCATCCTGCACCTCCAACAAAGCTTGCAAATTTTATCCGGTAGATCCACTTACATCGAACAAGTTTTCTTCCCTTAGGAAAACGGACAACATCCCAAGTGTGGTTCCTCATCAAGGAACTATACTCTTCCTGCATAGCTATATCCCACTCAGAAATACCAGAAGCCTCATGAAAGGATTGTGGATTTGAGGCAGTAGCAATGAAGATATGTAGAGCATCCTTCAATTGTGAATGAGCCTGCTTGGTGTCTGATGGATCCCCAACCCAATCACCTGCAAACTACAAGGTCTGTCTAGCCCAAAGTGGACTAGAAGATGGAGAATCTAGAGGAGAATCATCAACCTGTAAATGATGACTAGGAGAGGAAGGAGGTGAGTCCTCTGAATCACTCTCTGCATCAAAAGTGGAGGTAGAAGACTGCTCAAGTGAATCTGACCCATCAGAAGATCTATCATGTATTCCAAGTGACTCCAATGTCAAAGTAGAAGGCAACCTTGTGACCATGCTCTACTGGTTAAGCTGATGCAAGTAGTGGAACTTAAGATGGCCAAACCGCTCATGCCATAATCTGCTCACATCATTAAAGTGAGTGAGTGAAACAGTCAAAGGAGGATCAGGAACAAAGTGAGAAAACATATAGAGTCATGACTGATGATCTGCTCTCCCAACTGCAACTGTAGAATCATTGTGCAACTCACATATCTCCACTAAACTAGGAGTGAACTCAACCCGTTTGCCTAAACCTGTGTGAGTGATCTGGTGTACCGATAGGAGATTAGTTGACAATGAGGGTACATAAGGAACATCATGAAATGTGACATCCCCCACATCAACAGACCCTCTCCCACACACCTCAACAAGAGTGTTATCACCCATCAAAATAGAAGGCATAGTACACTGCTCCAAGGATGCAAGTTCTTCCTTAGATGAAGCCATGTGGTGTGAAGTACCCGAATCAAGAACCCAAGTGGATGGTGAGGAAGCAACTGCAAAAAGAGCCTTGTCCTTTCCTTTCCTCTTGCTATTTTCTTTTTCTTTGTTAGACCCTTCATTAGAACTTTGTTTGATAGACTCAGGAACACTGATATTATTCTTCTCAAGAATGTATGTTAAGTGATCAAGTTGTTTCTGCAAACATTTATGTTGATCATGACCAGGTCTTTTACAATAGGCACATTTGACCTTTTCTTTCTTAGGCTTATCACCTTTGGAAGATGGTATATCAATAGTTGCTTTTGAAGAAACCAGCATCTGATCCTTCTTCTCCTCGCTATTCTTTTGTTTCTTGTCCTTACTATTGTTGTTACTACTTTGTCCTTGTTGTTCTTTTGTGCCTTGGTTGGTAGCCAAGGCATGTGACTTAGAGGACTTAAGAATGCCCATCTGGATTAGCTTGTCCTATTCTCGAGTGAGATTGACAGCAAAATCATCTAAAGATGGCATGGTGAATTGAGTACCAAGTGCACCCTTAGTAGCATAGAAGGTAGAGACAAACACAAAATATTTTGAACTTAGCTTAGAGAGAATACTAAGAATAAGTTGTTCATCTTTCTTTTCAATTCCACATTGTTTTAACTGTAGCCTTAGTGATTTCAATTTGGTAAAGAAATCTTGGATTGTGTTGAAATTGCCTGGACTCAAACTAATTAATTCATTTTCCAACATATGACCCCCTCATTGAATCTTGTGTGCCAAATAGTGTTTCTAGCTTTGTCCATACTTCATTTGGTGTATCCAAAGACTCAATGTGAAACAGAAATTCAGGAGAAATAGACAAACACAATGTTCCAAATGCCTCATCACATTTGTTAAACCACTTAGGCTTATCTTCATCTTTAGCAAGTTCAGTTTCAAGTCCCATAGTTATCCTATTTAATCCAACTTTCCTTAAGTGAATTTTCATGAGTGATTTCCACGCAAAGTAATTGTATGGAGTTAGGATGGGCATATTTTTTTGATCCATGATGAAGAAATGCAGAGAAGAAATGCTAGAAAGAAGAGAAGCCAGCCATGACAATGCCCCCCCCCCCCCCCCCCTCTTTACTCAATCAAAGAAATCCCCCAAAGAAATATGATTTGGCACTTTATTTTAGGGCGTTTACAACTACCACTAGAAAGAAATACTTAGTGGTCTTGATTTCAATGCATTACAAACCCTCATGAAGAGCATATGCTAAAAGTGAAACTTGGGCATAATAATCAAGCAAAAAAAATAGCACCACTGCGATCTACTCAAAAAATCATGCACTTTCAAACAAAGAATTGCCTCGATACGAGGTCGTATGAGAAAGTTATGATCCTTCGAAGTTTCCAAAACGAGAACTGTGCATAGTCACGGATGAGAATCTGCAATTTCTAAAGAATTCATACATGAAAATCAAAAAATAACTCCACTAGTGGATAAAGCACAAAAAAATAGCCAAGTTCATAACAAGAATCATCAAAATTGGAGTCTGTATGAGCAAGAACGAGACATTTGAAAATTGCGTTCAAATCTGCGACTGTCGATGGAGAGGGGTATGGCTGTAGCCTTGCATGCTCGATTCTGCAAAATATACAGCTTGCATGCAAAATCTAAAAGATACCCAGATGGTTTTTCAGGGATGTAAACAAAACTCAGAAAGCATTTTTCTTGCTGATGTACAAAAGATTTTGTTGTAGTGTAAATTGGATGACTTTAACAGTAAAAAATGGCTCCAAAAATTTAAAAATGACCCCAGCAACCAAAATATGACATGCAAATGCTAGATTAGCTTCCTAAATCCATCAATGGCATGCTGGAACCTGCAATACTGATTGAAACCTCCAAATATGCAAGTTGGTTGTCAGATTTGAGATTGAAACCCCAGAAAAAAATCGTTTTTGTCAAAACTTTTCTGATTCTCAGGATCATCCAAAGATGCAAGAGAAGAGCATACTTCGTTTTTCAAAAAACTACAATAAAGTTTATTTGCCCCCCCCCGAATCTCTCAAATAAGGAAACTAAAATCTACTCTTGCACATAGAAAAGTTCTGATACCATGTTAGAATCTGATAAGATTAATAACCCAGAAAACTAGTGCAAAGAGTAAATATCTAAACTATGAATGCAAATGATACAAAATCAAAATAACATCATAGAGTTAGTCTCCAAGAGAGTAATGCAAATGCTGGAAGCAAAATAACATTAAGAGGGTGCAAAAAATAAGAGATGCAAATACAAGCCAAGTAGCATGCTTATATAGGCTAGGAAGAGGGAGGAGGTGGCAACACTAACCAATGAGGAGCAACCATCTATCGAACTAAAGATAGAAAAGTATCTTCCCAAGATAGCTAATGGATGCTCACATGTAGGAAGGTGACACCTCACAACCATTCACCTAATAAGACATGCTTTATTAACCTAAGCGAGATTACTAAAAGTTTAGGAAAAACCTAGCAAAATAGGAAAAATAAAAAACTACACTAATAGTGATTTTCTGTGATTTTGGGTTTTAAATCTTTTCAGATTTAATTTCTAGCAGATTTGCCTTAGGTGAATTCCTATTACGAAGGATAACCTGTTTTCATTTGGGTTGATTCGCAGTCTAGCTACTCTAGTTGGCTATTTGCCCTAATCGACTATTCACTTGGAAAGTGAATAAGTATTGAAAAATTGATTTTATTATTCACTACTCACCTTTTTGAAAAAGAAATTTGAGAGATCTTTTGAGAATCCTCTTCTAAAGGATTCAATTTCTATTCATTCTAGGAGCTGTGAGCGTGGGTTTTTCACGAGATTAGTCTCGTTGGATTTGGCTCGAAGAGTTCTTGCTTTATCATCACTTTTAGTAGTTTCGACAAATTATTTATTTATTTTGGGGTTTTTAGTTTCTACCCTTTTTCTATCAGGTAGGGCCTTCCCATTTAATTGTTTTCACTCCATTTTAGCTTTTGTTTCTTGTAGCAGTATATTAGGAGGTTGAGAACTAGTGTTCTCCTCTTTTTCTAGTTATTGGTTTTGCTCGGTTGGTCGGGTATGAATATTTTTCCTATTTTCAAGATGAGGGTTTGGGGTTTTGAGCCGTTATACTGACCATTTTTTCATACAGTTTCTGAACTCATTTTTTTTTGGATTTTCTGGGTTTTTACACCCAAAGGCCAAATGGGTTTTAATTTCAAATTTTTTTCTAGTATTTGGAGTTTTTACCTTGTTTTGTGTGTCACCCTATCTTCTTAGGTTTTCTTGGAACAATGTTGGTCGTGGACCTAGATGATCTATTTGGATGTCAGTCAGACCACTATTGCACTTTTATGTTGCATTGGGATGCATGTCACATCCATCCTCCTAACTTTGTCTTTGGTTGAGTGATTTTCTGCATTATGTTCTCATCTAGTCCTTATGTTATGATCTTTGTGAAGGTGGTGCGCCACACACAAGTATGTGCACATACATCTATTGGGTGACTTTTGAGGCTAAATCTTTCGTGGTACTTCTGAAAGTTATGATCATTGGAGTTGGGTTGGGAATTTGCATGCCTACAGGCACTCATCATTGGATAATAATGGGTAGGGTAGGGTAGCATATGGAGGGGGCTTCTATCTCTGCAACCCAGTGCCTATTTCTTGAGGGTTGGCATGCAGAAGCTTTGTAAACAAGTGATAACTAAACTTAAGCATTGGGTGGTAATAAAACTTAAAGATAATAAAATGATTTGGGATGTGCTCTTTTCATTGGGAAGTGGAGAGTTGTCAATACTAGCTCGAGCTTGTCAATGCCAAGCGACTCTTCATGATGTCAGCCCCTACTCAGTGGCCCATTGAGTGTCTGACCGAGATCTATAGTTATGCATTGTTTATGTCTTGGTTTCAGTCATCATATTGCCTCGTGTGTGTGTGTGTTAGCCATGGATGTTTTCTTTGCATGTGTTTGTTGTTGGATCATTATCTCCATCAACACAGTAGGTGTGGACCTATAGGTGCAATGTGGTTGGGAGGCGTAGCTACCCATACCACTGCTAGGGATAGGTTTATAGAGATGGTCTTTATTCTAGTGTGGTCGTTGCTGGATGTTTTCACCTCGTACTTTAGGTTCTGGAGTATGCTCTCTTATGATTTATGCTTTCATTGGGATGCTTGTATATCATGTTTAGATGATGTTAGTTACTGTCACATTTCCTTATTATGATGATTAGCATGTGATAGGCGATGTTATCTACTTGTAGGATTATCTTATACTTTACTTCTAACATGTTAGGTTTCCTTATACTTATGTTGTAGCATGTTTTAGTGGTGACATCCCTATTACGATAGTACTGCCGATTTGGTCAGTGGCTTGGGATGTTACACGCAAGGGATGGCTAGGGCCCACGGTGGTCTTATGATGCTATTGACGGTTGGGAGGAACCACATACTTAGTTTGCTTGTACTGCTCATTGCAATGTTGCTTTCAGTACTCTGTGATTTTTCCCTTTTGTTCTTTTCCTTTGTTGCATGATTAGCTAATTAGATGTTATTTCTAGCTTTCCATCTTCTAGATATGGTTCGAGCATTCTTGCCTTGAAATGTGGATCTCGTACTTCCTGGTGTGGATGAACTTCATTACTTAGTTTTCTTAGCTTCCTTCTCTATTTTTTGTTTTCATTTTTTGGTAAACTAACCAAATATATCATGCAAAATTTCACTTTCTCATGTGATACTACAAGTCTTCGTGTGACAAGTTGGGTTTCTTCATGTGGCTTGTCATTTTCTCACACAAAATCGTACACTAGTTCTGGGGTGTCTTGGTTGTAAAACCAAACACTTCCTCACATGAAAAGGCACTTCTTCACATGGCATGTGGCACATCTTCACATGAGAATCTGACACTCTGTTGGCCTTGCATGAAAAATAAGGGCTATCTAGGCTTGTCAGATAAAAGTTCAGAAGTTGGTTTTGGATACCCTTTTTGGTTTTACACTTTCCTAGTCCAAAATATATTTCCTATAGGGTTTTAAATATATCATTTAAGTATAAGTTAACATATATAGTTATACTTAAGATATATTTTAATATATGCAACCAGTCTTTTGAGATAGATTCCAGACCTCTACGAGCTAAGGTAAAGATTCTAGGAAATTTCAAGGCTTTAGAAATTTAGACTTAGCCAATTTTAGGGCTTTAGGATTTAGACTTAGCAAATTTCCAAGAGTTCATGGTTGTCTTTCAGATTTGGTTGGTCTCTTAGGTTTTAGTCAATGGTGACACTTGGAGATCTTTGGTGGTTGGTTATTGGTTAGTCTTCTGTTGCAATCTTTATGATCCATGTATGATGGTTGTTTTGTACTTTCATACTTGTAAATTTTTTTTAAAAAATTCCTTGTATTCCATCCTTGTTCCAAGGATCTCCGAGCGGAGCATTACACTAATCCCTGAACAAAACTCCAATCCAACAATTGGAACATGAGGGGACTCACATAGAAGCCTATAAATGAAATCCTAGGCCTTGAAACCTTATTTGAAGCAAGTTGTGGGAGGTGTTGCTACACATTCCTAGCATGCACCTGGACCTTGCATGCCTAGGGAATCAAGTTTCTCCTTGTTGTCTACATATTTTGACATGAGACCAAAATAATATTAAAATAAAATTTTCCTACTTGGATTCCATCGAAGGCCGCTAAATTCCCATGGTGGAATCTCAAGATAAGAGATAAAATTGATGAAACCCTAGGTAATTACCAAAAATTGTGGTAACTTTTAGTAAATCTGAGATATTCGGAGTTGTATGATGATTTAGGTTCTCATTCCAAGTGCATTTGAAATTTGATTCACTAGGCTACCCCAATATATTAGAAATCTATACCTTTGTGTTAGAAGGCATTCATACAACAAGTCGCAGCATCAGATTTTGCAAAAAAACTTGGTTTTTGTATTGATTTGAAAGCAAATTACACATTGTCTGCCTACCACCCACCTGAAAGGGCTATGTAGGCCTTCCCAATGGTTATAAAAACCATTTGAACTAAATATGGCCGTTGGGAGTTCAAATTACAACTTTTCCAAAAAGCTTCTTTGCAATTTTAGTGAAACTTTTGCCTATATTAACCAAAATTGGTTTCTAACTAATCCAACATGGATAATAACATGTAAAAACATAAAAAAAAAATCTATCCTAATATTCTAGGCCATTTGAAACTTTTGATCATAGTTGACCAAGGGCTTATAGGGCACCAATCTTGGAACTAGGTCTCACAAATGGGTCAATATGAATAGCCAATATTCCTAATCAATCCTAAAGATTTAAAAGACTTAAAAAGAGTCTTAACATGCATTTTATTAGTATTTATTGTGGTGCCCTGACACCAAAATGCCATAATGACAAATTATATGATTCAAAATATAAAGCAACATGCTTCTTAGTAGCAGCCAAAAGAGGCATCACTTCAACCCATTTTATAAAATATTATGTAGTTGTAATGAAAAACTTGTGACCACTCGAGGAACTAGGGTGAATCTTTCCAACAAGATCAAAGGCTCACTACTAAAAAGGCCAATGCATGATGGATGGAATCAATTCTCATATGGGGGCATGAATTAAGTTTCCATGTAGTTGACATTTCTTGCAATATTTGACATAGCACATGACATCTTCCTACATGGTAGGCCAATAATAACCATCCTGAAGTAGCTTTTGAAAAAGTGCAAGGCCATTAGAGTGAGACCCACAAATTTCATCATGAAGGCTAGTGCTCTTGTATACTCGTCTATTTCTAGACACCTAACAATCGTGTCATCTAGACCCTTCCTATACAAGTCACCAAATATGTGGGTATAATGGGAGGCATTCAGATAAGTTTGCATTTTTCATTGTGGGTGATATTTTTCAGGAATAATTTGATCACAAAGATAAGAATAAATGGTGGCATAACAAGAGGAATCATGATCAATAATAGTGCAAGTAACACGATCAACTTGTCATCTCTGGTTTGATAATCATTATTAATCTATTTAATAACAAGTTGATAATATCCATAAACATGCAACTTAGTAATCCACCATTCAATGGATAACTTGATATGATTAGTAAGGGCCTCATATTCAACTATATTGTTGGTATAAGGAAATAGAAACTTGTATGACTTAGGAATTGTATATCCATAAGGTGTAATTAAAAATATACTAACACCAACCCCATTTCGAGTGTGAGACCCATTGAAGAACATTTTCCTGGTTCTTTTTGTGACATACATGATGAACAAATATGGGAAATCTATCTGCATGGGAGCATTATCCTGGAGTGGAAATTCATCAAGCTCATCAACAATGGATTTCCCTTTGATAGCTTTATGTTTGACATACCAAATGTCAAATCCAAATAGAATCATCATCCATTTAGCTAGTCTTTCCGTAAGGGCATCTTTACTTAAAAGGTACTTTAGAGGATCAATCTTAGCAACTAGTTGTATAGTATATGCAAGCATGTAGTGACAAAGCTTTTGTGATGGAAATATTATAACAAGACAAGCCTTCTCAATGTTATTATAGTTGATCTCATAAGCCACTAATGTTTGAATGATATAGTAGATAGCTTGCTATTTTCCATTATCATCATGTTGTGCTAGCAAAGCCCCTAGAGAAATATTTGTAGCTAAGATATATAGTATCAAGGGATTCCCAAGAATATGAGGCATGAGAATAGGTGGTTTAGCCAAGTAGTCCTTGATTTGAGTAAGGCTCTTCTCACATTCTTCGTTTGAGACACATGTAGATCACTTATGTAGATTCTTGTTAAACAGTTGGGACCTATCAACTAGCTGAGGGATGAACCTCCAAATAGACTGCAAAGATCCTTGTAGACTTCTTAATTGACTAATAGTCCTAGGACGTGGCATGTTCATTATTGCTTGTACCTTTTTAGGTTCAACTTCTATGCCTTCGTAGCCTAAGAATTTTCCAGATCTGACACCAAAAATACACTTTTTGGGATTAAGCCTAAGTTTATATTGTTCCATGCGGTTCAATATCAAACTAAAGTAAGCTAAGTGAGTGCTTTTTTTTTGGATTTAGTATGGATTTCATCAACATAGTCTTCCATTATCTTGTGCATCATGTCATGGAAAATTGTAGTCATAGCTCTCTAATACACAACACTCACATTCTTAGGACCAAAAAGCATGACATTCCAACAAAAGGTGCCCTAAGAACATGTAAAGTTTATCGTCTCTTGATCCTCAAGAGTTATTTTTATCTAATTATAACCTAAGAAACTATCCATGAGAGAGTACATTTCATAACCCATGGTCATATCCATTATCATGTCAATATTTGGGAGTGGAAAGTCATTCTTTAGGCAAGCTTTGTTAAGATCTCTGAAATCAATATAAATTCGAATGGATTTGTCATATCTGGAAATAGGGACAATGTTGGAGATCCATTTAGCATAGTCAACAACTTTGATGAATCTTGTGCTCAGGATTTTTTCTAACTTACCTTTCACAAGTAGGGCCACATGTGGATGCATTTTCCTTGATTCCTATTTGACGAGTTTAATACTTGGAGCTATAGAAAGATGATACACAATAACATATGTATCAAGGTCAAGAATATAAACATATGTCCAATAAAAAATGATTTTCCTTACTTTAAAGAATTGAGTGAATTGTTCTTTTTCTTTAGTTGATAATGACTGAGCCAAATGTATGATTTTAGGAGAATCTTTGGTACCAAGATTAATGAGTTGCATCGGTTCAATCAAAACCCATGATCTATCCTAGAAATAGCTCAGCAGACTGCCAAGTACCTCATCATCGGGTGCCTCAAAGAGGTTTTCAGCCTTAGATTACATCTTTTTTATATAGTATCTTTTGGCTTGGACACCACCACAAAGTAGTCTTTAGTTTATGATTAAGGTACTTGATGTATGACCCATTCATATTAACCATTGGTTCATTGGTGGAAGAAACTACTACTTCAACAACATTCAAATAACAAGCATTCTCATAGCCACTTTGGAAGGATGGAAGCTCAGGTCTTTTATATTGAATGAACCAATCAATGAGATTGGGGTGTACAAGTGCCAGCAATGAGGAAGCTTCAAGGGTATTGACGTGGAAGGAATTATCTCTAGAGACAAGAGAGTCTAAGTCTATAAGGAAATATCCAAATCAGGATTAATCCTAGGAGCACCAATGTGATCCACTAAAGAAAGTTGGGAGCCTAAATTGTTGGACCCTACAAAAGACTCATTAACTATGTTAGTTTGGTTAACATAAGTGTGTACCGCATCAACTCCCACTTCACAAAATGTGTTAGAAAGAGAATCCCTTTCATACTCATTTGAATTAGTACTTTGATTATACACCATAAGACGAACAATGTTTCTTCTATCTCTTTCTCTATTAGGATATTCAATATCCGACTCATCAAATTCAAGTTGTCTATAGGTGGAAACTTCAACACTATTATCAGTAGGGAACAATTCTTCCCCTTAAAGAATAGAAGTTTATGGAATGAAATCCTCCCCTAGAATAGTAGTAGTCATGGGTTGAACCTCATCATCTAAATCACTAGTTGTTGGAGCTTTTTCATCATAGATAGGAAGGTTGTTCTCAACACCATAGCCTAGACACATTGTGTCTTTACTTTTGTGAGCTTTGGTGTGACTCGCTGGTTTAATAAGAGCATGCTTATTATCACTCAAATGTTAGTGTCTAGGGTAACCCATTTTCTTAAGAAATTGATAACCTTTTTCCATATATTTTGGGGTAAATAGGTGTAGTGAGTATGGCTTCATCAACTGGATCTTCTTCCCTATATATTCAATCTCTCACACATTGGTCTTCTTCTTCATTTTCTAATGGAACCAAAGGCTAAAAAAACTATGCCATAGATGGTCACAGCTAAAGAGATGGGCTTCATTTCAGCAAATGGTTTCCCATAAAAATGGGGAGGTATTAGTAGCATGACAATAGAGTCCAAGGTGTATTCCCCAACACTAATAATCATCATCTTCAACTTCTTTCATTCAACAAGTGAGGGTCTGATATCACTAGCATGTTTGTTATGTGGTACTAATGACTCAATAGTAGTGAGTGTGTTAATAGACATAGATTTATCCCCTGAAATCATGATCTCGACACCTTTGAAGGGGAATTTTATGCATTATTGGTAAGTTGATGGTATGACTTGCATATCATGAATCTATGATCTTCCTAACAAAAGGTTATATGTGAGTGGAATATCGATGATTTGAAACATCATGTCCTTCTCCACGTGACCAACTCAAATGGCTAGCACAATAAGAACTTTAGAAGATCATTCAACCTCATCATAAGCCTTTATGTTAATTTTGCAGCTAGGGTCAATAGCAACTTCAGATAACCCCAACTGTTGAACCACACTAAAAGAAACAATGTTCAACCTGTACTATTTTCTATCAATACTCATCTAACTCAAGTATGATAAATTTGGACCTCGATATGTAAGGCAGGATAATGAGGATGACTTAATGCTTTGTCATCTTATTTAGAGAACATAAGGTAACGAGGCAAGAAAACATGGTTCACCGTAGCTTGGAACTTATCTACATCAATATATGTGGGAACACTACCCATGCACAAGGCTTTTTCTAGGATCTCCTTATGAAAAGGAGATAACTTTGGAAACTTGAAGATAGAATTATGAGTAGGAATTCTTTGCCATTGGTTCACAAGATCATACAAGGATAGAAGGGAAGTAGTAGGTTTCTTAGAAGAGGAAGCCTATTTTAGGTCATCAGCTACTTTAAGGACCACCTTAGACTACCCTCTAGTAACAAAATTTAACGTCTCGCCATGAGAAGAAGAGAGATCTGCTACCCTAAGTAAAACCCTAGGTCTAGTGTCATCAGAGTATGGAAATGGGTCACGTGTTCTCAAGACTACTTTAGGTCTTTCATCATCTATGTCGTAATTAGGCTCATCATCAAATTTGGGACCCATCATGTGGACATTCTCTTCAATAGGCTCAAGCATGTTGATGACGTTGTTATTGTTGGTATAGGTGTAATTAATCTTTCCATCATTTCTCTTCTTGGTAGCGTTGGATGTTTCTCCTTGTTCATACTTAGAAAAAGGTTGATTAAAATCCTTATGACCTAATTTCTTAACCAACCCGTCAGTGATAACCTTGCCCTCATCAATGAGGTCTTGTAATACATCCTTGAGCTTAAAACAATTATTAGTATTTTGGCCCTTATTTCTATAATAATTGTGGAAATTTCCATCCCTCCACCAAGTAGGTTTGATAGGTGGGTCATAAGGTCATGAATTCTAAGGAAATTTAAGAAGTTTGTTGGCAAGTAAAGTCTTTAAGACCACGTTATATGATTCAACCATCAGGGTATAAGTGAGCCTAAGCCTAGAAGACTTTAGATTTGTCATGAGATTATGATTTATTGGAATCACTAGATCTTGTAGCTTAGTGGCATATGTAGCACTGGTCAACTGAAAAGTAGGTTCTTTTATACTAGGAACATCCAAAATATCATTGTTGACAAAATACTTATTCTTGTTCTGAGATTTATTGTTATCCTTTCCATTCTCGTTGCCATTTTTATCCTTACTCAACACTATGCCAACCTTCTTCATAACAACATCTTCAACGTGATTAACACTTTTAATCATATTTTTGAAGGTAGTGAATAGTTGTTTTCTCATATCATAATAGAGTTTGAGGACAAGAGTATTAACATATATATCAATCTTCTCATTCTCAAGAATTTGTCACTGGTATCTAGCATGTAGTCTTCTCCATCTTTGTAGGTATGAAACAAAAGACTCCCCTTGCTTTTTCTTAGTGTTGAAAAAATCTAGCACGGTGATGGGGTGTTATATGTTATAAGAATAATGTTGCGCAAGATAATTGAGAAAATTGAGAGGTGGAGAGATTTTGGTGAACCATTCCATAACTTGTTTGTTCAAATTCCTTGGAAACAACCTCACAAGATACGTGTCTTCTTAAAAAAAGTCCATACTAAGGCATTCAATTGTCTAACATGATCATTCAAGTCACCATTTTCATCATATTTGTAATATTTGGGAACATCTATATCGCATGGAAACGGTATCATGTAGATACTTTTTTTGAAGAGAAGAGTACACATAGTTTCAAGAAAGAAGGTCTTGGGTTTTTCCTTCTCCATTTGCATTTGCATAACTAGATTTGTTATATCTTGGACTTGCTTCTCTAAGATCTCCTCCCTAGTTGGTTCTCTCTTTTGAATAATGTGTTGGACATCAAATTCATGAGGTATCTTCCAACCTCTACTTGCCATGTACACAAAGTATGGATCACCATTTTGTTCTAGTGTCTTAAGCATGAGCTTTTCAAGATACTCGTCTTGTTGTAATTTCATGAGATCCTCACTAGAACCTCATTTTCTACTTCACTTTCATGATGTGAAGGTTGTGGGTGTGTAGGTGGTGATGTAAATCCCATGATACGTAATCTTGGAGTTCTCAGAGGGTTATTATTTCCATTGTTGCCAAAGTGTGTCTGGTTTGCAAACGGGTTGCTAAAATCGGTGTTGGCATTTTGATTACCATGGCCAAATGTATAAGCATTTCTAAAGCCTTGAGTGTTGTTGTTGTGGGTATCATTTCATTCATGAGCATGTGTAGCTATCCTAGAGGCCACATGTCTAGCTTGCTCAAGTTTCTCTTATATCCTAGCTTATTCATCTTCAACAACCTTTTTCTCTCTTTCAATGTCTTCTCTCCTAATATGAAAGTACACATCTAAGCAAAACAATTTCTCCTCTTGATTCATGATGAGAGATACATTATTTTCAGCTCTAGGAGTGTCTAAAGGGGTATCAAAAGAGCTACCAAAATGGCTAATAGGATCATACCAAGTGGTGGACTTATCTCCTTCCTCTTGGTCAAAGATAGGTTCTTTGTTAGAATTTTGCCTATGTGGGTGCCTAGGAGAAACTAACTATTCAAAGCAAAATGAAGGACGATTTCCTTGACCCATTTGTAACCTAGTTGTCACCGGTATGTAATAGCAATTCTTAGCTTAGTAGGATGACACAAAGCATTTGGAATTTTAAAATCATAAAATCAAGACGTTCACTTGTCAAAAAAATGTAGCAAAGAGGAAAACTTGTCAAAAGTGTCCAAGCAACTTATGACACTAGTGACTTAAGCCAAGAGTGAGGCAAGAAGCCCAATAGCAAAAAGCCAAGAAAAGTAGGATAACCAATTTTGACAAGTGAACAATCTGTGACATTAAGTTTGAAACCAAGAAGTTAAGCTTATCTCTTCAACCTAAGACATAACCAAACATGTAGATTATAGACCAAGTACAAAGTAGGACTAGGTAGGAACACTCCTAATTAGCTAGAACACAATTTAAGACTAGGTCTCACAAGCAACTGGTTGGGGTGACAATTTGCAAAAGGTTAGGTGACATAAGTTCATCAAATAGTATGGTGTGATAGTTTCTATAATATCTATGCAATATTTTCCAATGATATGATGGTTTACAAAAGGTCGTGCAACATAATGCATAATACCCAGGCAACATATTTTGTAAGGTGATGTGATGCTTCTAGTAGTCGAGAAGTATTGTACAATATTTTTGATGGCAGTGATGCAACACAAGTTCAACAGAGACAATATTTCATGACTTTGTTCCTAAAACACTTATGTTTTGACTCAATTTTTTTGTGTGTTCCAACAAAATGATAGTTACAACAAGGTGTTTTTCCAATTTGTAGTAGAAAGTGTGATGTTTTAAAAGAAAATAGTGGCACAAACACTCGTCTTCAAAAAATCACTTGTGAGGTTTTCAAAATAAAAATCCTATGAATGCTACCATTAGGTGTGTGTTCAAATAATTTCCATGGGTCTAGCACAAAATGAGAACACACCAAACAATATCTACCTAAAGGTCATGATTCATTACTCAATACATTGGCCCACACTTGGCACCCCCTTTCCTTACAAAAAGTGGTTGTCCATAATAGATATTGGTTTTGTCATGGAAGTGTTATTAACACAAAAAAGGGACACATATGGTGAGTGTAACATCTTGGCGTGATCCAGGAAGTCCACTAAGATCGATCCTTGCACCAAGATATCAAGTAGCTAATAAGGGTGGCCTCCAAATCCTAGAGTGTCTAGTAAGGATCTCGTTTGCAACACCTGATCTGGTGGATAATTTTAGTGAAAATTGAAGTGTCTTCAAATCTCTAGATTTTTGCACCATCAAAAAGATCTCAGTGCCTTGATTCCAACACAACTTGAACGGAGCAAAAAGGAGTTCGTTTGTGCAAGTTATGCTCGGTCAAAGTTCTAGTCAACAAGTAGACCAGAGGGCTAGATAAGGGGCAAAATCAAACCATCTCAAAAGTGGTCAACAATGGGTTTCAAATTAAAGATCTCGTCACAAGCTTTCCAACAGCGTTTGTTTCATCAAAAACGGACTTCATATGTGAAAGTTATGGCTGTTTGAATTTTGGAGGCAAAATGTGATAGTGATGATGTCATCATGATATCAGCAGCTCAAGTGATGACACATGTCAAAAATATGAGCAAATAAAATAGTGCCACATGGCACCTCAAGCTCAAATTTGGTGGTTTAAAAATTCATTGAGGAGGTTTAAACCCTCAACCTCTCATTCCCTACTTTCCCTCCTTGCCACTAAACCACGTGTAGCATTTTAGCAACTTTGTAACAGATTTTCTATTTAAACTATGAATGCCGCCAAAGCTGTTTGAAAAGATGCATAGGTGGGAGTTGAACCCTCGACCTAATCGCCCTTAAAATAGCTACATGCCAATACACCACTAATGTGGCTTGTTAAATGCATGGCATATGTGTTATTTAACCTATATCAAATAGCAGACCCCCCTTAAAATAGATTTATTTGTTATTTTATTAATAACTAAACCCCAAAATTGTATAAATGCCAAAATGTAAAAATGGCAAAGGGGGTTTTTCGAAGGGGGTGTTTTGTTTTATACCCTTAATTAGTTTTGAGCCAATTTAAGCAAATTATTTTGTATAAAAAGGGGGGTAGGATGTCATTTGGAAAAACAAGGGAGACTTGAGAGAAATTGCTCTTGGTGAAGTCTTTTTTAAAGGAATAGGAAGATTTTTCTAGGAGATTTTTTTGGAGCCATTTTCGTACTTCAGTGTATTGTTATGCTATCGAAGTGCTAGAAGAAATGGTCTTCTTTGGTGCATATTTGTAATTGATTTTTGGAGATTAATCGGATCGGTTGTACTCTATTGGAGCCGACCCAGAGACGTAGTCATGTTTGTGGCAAACTCCGAAATCAAACTTTGTTTGCACTTTCTATCTTCCTCTCTCTCTTAATTCTGTTTATTTCACCTCAAGCTTTTGAGTTTGTGATGCTTAATTTCATTTATGTTAAATGTATTAAGATTTCTGCTAATTTGATTTTATTTAAGCATTCAATACTGCAATTAGTCTAGATCCATCCATCAGATCAACACCCCTCTTGCACATAATACCAAAACACCTTATCATATGATAAGTAACAACCCTCGCGACCACAAGAGTACCTTAAGCATTCCCACCTAGTGATTTCCTCATAGCCCTAATCCCACAAGTACTCTCCCTATATGGAGACAAGTGTCACACCCCCCCCAAGGCTTTGGCCTTTATCAAGGGGTTTCTAATTATAGTTGGTCAGGTTAGCTGGATTTTTCTTGTTGCCACTTTGGGTTATTCTTATTAATATCTTTCCACCAATAGCATGCCCTCTAAAGGTGTTAATCTCACTAAAAAAAATTGGATTTGCACCAAAGATTTTTGATTCACCTGAGAAGGTGAAGAGCATACTCTCCTATTCCTTGATGCTTTCCCCAAGCATGTCAAAAAGATTAATTAAAACCAATAAATAGTGGAGTTCCCTCTCACTCTCGTGACTTAATGAAGGGTCAAGATTTTTGATTCACCTAGAAGTTGAAGAACATACTCTCTTACCAACAATGAGTCCCTACTCACAAGTTTTATGTGCCTAGTGAAAATAGACAACTAGTATCATGTTGCACTTGAAAACGAAAGAAGACACATAGGAAAACATTTTGGTTTGTTTGTTTGATTTTCTTGGGCAGCCCTACAACAAATGTTAGTATCCCTTTTTTGAAATTTTTATCTTTGATAATCATTTTTAGCAAGCAAGTGAGCAACCCCTACAATTAGGGCATCAACTAAATATCATGTTTGAAATATACCCTACAATACCACTGGTTAGACTATTAGAAAACCAAAAACCCAAAAATGGAAAACTTCTACAAAAAAAAATACCAACTAAGAACTAAAACAACTAGCTAAACCAGGCTGAGCAATACTTTTGACTGCACAAGCATCATATGACACTTCCTAGTATATCCAGGTGATAAAATCTCATGATGCAATACTTTGTGTCATTGCAAATGATACTTCATAGAATAAGAGCACAATAGAAACTACAGAAGCCATGTGATAGAATAAATGGTAATGTATCACACTGCTATAGGATAAAGTATCATAAGATACTAGAAAACTATCACATTGATATAGGATAAAGTAGCATATGATACTGGAAAAGTATTGCATGATAATTTTGTTTGCAAAAATAAAACATCTGGAACAACAAGCAACAAAATTATGAAAATGCAAGAACAAGAGCTAAACAACACTATCAAGCCCCAGTGTTGGTGCCAAAATGTATACACAAAAAGGTACACTTCTCTAAGACATTCTATCCAAGGGATCCAATAGCTTAGGAACCTTGAATGATATCTTAGAGCTCCCTATCCATGATGTGCAAAAGGTGCAAAGAAGTGTCGTGGCTCTCAGATGAGCTTAGATATGCAACCCCTTGCAAGATGCACCATAAAATAGGAGATTCTAAGACGAGAAATAATGCTAGTGTCCAAGAACCAACATTTAATGCAATACATAACACAAAACTAAGCTAAGAGAATGTCAAATCCAAGCTAGACTAACAAGAATGAAGTAATACAAATCCTCCTATTTAAGCTAGTTGAACTAATCTAAAGCATAAAAGGAAAGTTACACTAGTGCAAGTATGTCATTATGCTACTATGAGATGTAAATGCAGAGAAAAGGATACAATGATGTCATAAATTCTCCAAAGAGTACCTAAACTCCTACAACATAATGTTAGTATAAAAGCATGACATATGAGATAAAGAGAGAGCTCTCCCTTTTAAATATAGACAAACGATAGAGATCAAAGAACCAGTAAGATCTAATCAAGGGTGGAGGATGAATGTTGAATGATCCATGTACACAAGTGTTTCAACCAATCACAATCAAGAGTTGACTTTTGTGTCCCTCACATGAGACAAAAAACCTTTTGTTTTATTTTTTAAATGGGAAAAATTCTTTAAGTGTGCACACTTTAGGATAAGTGGGAAGCAGGGACTTTTATTTAATTAAAGGGAAGCAAGTTTATGTTAATTAAATAAGAAATTAGGATAAGGTGGGCAAACCATAGGTTATAATAAAATAAATAGATTTTTAATGATTCAATCAAGAATAAGCAATTAATAATTAAGAAAAAATGCTAAAAGGGGGCTAATTGTCTAGATGACCATTTTAGGTGATTACACTAATGCTACTCATTTCAACATCATCTTTAAAACTATTCATTTTCAAAAAGTACTCTTGTGAAAGCTACACATTCCATGCATTTACTTAAGAAAATTATTAGCAAGCCACATGAAACATGGATAAAAGGCTTATGAAAGTGATTTTAAGAAGGGAAAATAATTGACTTCTTAATGATGCCATATGCAAGGATATAATGAGAAAATGTGTGTAACATGTAGTGAAAGAAGCCATTATATAACACATGATTTTAAGAAGTATACCTAAGAAGTGATGCAATCATGTGTGAAATAAAAAACCAATATGTTTTCATGAATTACATTATGAAATTACATCTCAATTGGATAGAAAAATAAAAAATAAGAAGATAGGATCTAGATGAATAAAATGCCACAATTAAGTGATCTAAATATAGGTTCATACAATGCATACAAATCAGATTAGACATCCAAACCAAAAGTAAAGGAAGTGTACGATACATCAAGCTCACCCAAATGTAAGGTAGGGGATATAGTATTCACTATATTGTATGAAGAAACTAGGAAGCTTAGGTGCATCTCCCTTATTACATTGAAATTAGTATGATTCACTAAACTTGGGAAGGCTCAAAATATAGGTGGATACAATGATGCTTCACTAGAGGGGACTATGACTATGCAAATGTAATTAAGAAATGTAAGATTTAGGATAAAACAAGGAGTTTTTTTCTACATGCATAAGGATATTGGGAAGCAACATACAATTTATGGGACTAGATCTAGTAGTCAGACACTATTAATGACCTAGACACCAAATTTTGGGACAAAGTTGCAGGATAGGGGAAACTTGGTCACCTTGGTCCTATATTGGGGAAACTTAATCACCTTATTCCCAACTCTTTCTAATGAAATCAGTTGAAATCTATATCCCTTATCTAGATCTATTTGTATAACCTCATTTTGCATGTCATCCACTTAATCTCACACATATAAAATAGGAAAAATGATGTGGAGAAGGGATCATGCATAATTCAAACCCTAGTTTTAGAATCAACAATGAAATCAAAATGAAAATTCTTGAAAGGAAAACATGCTAATATACATAAGAGGTTATATCTAAGATAATTTTTCTTTTACCTTGATGATGCAATGCTCTTTTAATTTAGTAATAGGTACTGATGTAATAACAAGAATCCATAAAATCATTAAAAAAATCATAAAAGATATGCTTACATGAAGGTTGTTCATACTTGCCACAATGAAGAATAAGGTGGAGTGAAATGCCTTAAGATTTGAAGACTTGCTCTTTGAGTGGCTAGATGCAAAATTATAGTTGAACTAGAACTACACTTATGGATGATACTGATTACTTTCTAAAATATTGGGAGGGTAGCTTGCTTATATTCCTTTCATAACCATTTAGGGTACAAAAACTGAATAATTTGGATGAGGACATAAAATCATTGATAAAACCAAATGACCATTGCATTGTTCATATTTGGGTTCAAACCTTGAGGAGCATGGTGATTATTGGCTATTTTTACTCCCATTTAGCTCATCATAGATAATTGATCTAAAATATTCATTATGGGCTACATTTTGTCATATTGGGTTAACACGTCATATTTTCTAGCACCTGACATTTCTTTTTTCTTTTTTAAAGAGGGGTAAACGCTTTGACCTGGAGCTATGAACTAGTGAGGCCACAAATGGGGGACCTCATCCCCATGAGATTTGAACCTTGATGGCAAGGATAACAACACAACAACTTAACCATCACAACATGCCACTATTGGCAAACACTTGACATTTCATGTTATCTTCATTTTGCAATTTTGTAGGGTTCCTTTATCCCCCTTGCGAAATGGAAAAACTAGCTTGGCTTGCCACGAGGATCCATTTTGTTGAATTGTAAAGGGTTGTGAGCCAATGCTATTGCCATATTTTATCAAATTTTATGTTATGCATTTTTATAATGATTTACAAACGTAGATTCTTTCACATGTTCACAACATCTTATCGGGGTTCCTTGTGAAATGACAACAACCAATGAGTCAACACCATAGGTGGGTCAACATGTGTTAATGACCTCAATAGGTTTTGGCCAATGATACTATTTTTAGCCATAAAACATTACCAAGGATGACTATTTATTTCCAAATGACTTCTTTGGCTCTATAATTATGACACCGATGCATCCCCTTGCTTATTTATTGATTTGAAAGGATATTTTCATCTCTTCCTACTATCAGATGCACTCATTTGGCTTTTACGATCATTTCCATGAATCAAGTTGTAATAGAGATCAAATTTTTACCTAATATCTATTTATTTCTCCTTTTGTAACCTAAACTAACTAAGGTTGGAGTTTGAACTTCAAGGTTGTAATTTAAATTATGTTAGCTCTTTAAAACATAATTCTTTGTGGAATTCTAGATTCTTGTGTAGTTCTTTGCAACAACGTTATACTCTATAACTATAATTTTATTTTTCCATGCATTATTAGAATTATCAAATTTTAGCTTTTCTTACCAATTTTTCTATATGCACATTCCATTTTCCTTATAGTGAATGTTTCTTTTTTGTTTTCCTTGTCTATATTCTTTGTTAGATATTCCTACAATTGTTATGTCATGAAAATCCTTATCTTTTTCAACATCCAATTAGCTATGGCTTTCATGTGATTTCCTAGAGGATAGATTAGAATTTAAATTTGTGTATATTGAGGCCTTTTGTTTATGTTCTCTGCAACTATATGTATAGATTAACCAAAGTTCAATCAGCTGCATCACCACATTTCCCTTTCAACATTAAATTTTTATGCATTCCTTCTCCTTTTCCCTTAGGTGCATCATTATTGTAAGGAAGTTGGCCTTCTTTGGAGATCCAACCTAAAAGCAAAAGTCCTAGACTTTGAGGTTATTTCCATATTTTACAAGGTTTATTGAGGGTCAAGTCCCAAGCATAGGTGCAAACTTTTGTGAAAAATAGTTTTTTGGCACACTCAATGGGATATACATTTAGCTACATAAGTTTATTGGTTAGCCATTCTAAAATTCATTCACTGAGAATGTGGGTGTTATTCTCAATGTCGTCATCATTTGGAGGTATTTTACAAGACACCATGACAAATCCAAATGCAAATCTATTAGTTTCAAGAAGAAATAGTGTTGGTATATGTAAATATTATCTTTGATATTTTTATATTTTCCAATTTTTTTATGAATTTATAGATTTACAAAGTTATAATCATGGACTCATTTTATAGAATTGTATGTTATTCTCCCCCATATCATGAAAGTGTTGTACCTCATTCCTCCTATTATCAATATCAATCTAACCACAATCTTTTTATGGTCCAAATTCATTTGCAACACCGAATGACCAATATGCTCAAATTTATTACTACCCACTTCCCATGCTCCATCAATCCTAACATCCATAAATGACATTTGTGAGATTAGGGCCATGATTTTGGATTTCAAAAGTCAAATAGGTGAACAATTATTGGACTTGGAAAGGAAGATCTAAAAATAATTGTAGATCTATGACTAGAAGCTTGATGAAATTGCAAGGATATAGGAGTTTGATATGTAGAAGAAAATGAAGGTCCAACAAAGGAAATGTGAGAAGGAATATGCTTTTTAGGCCTCTCCTCATTAAGAGTAGCTAGATTATGGAGTTCTTACTCTTTATCCAGAGTGGGAGGTGTGAAAGGTTTAATTTGAGGATGACCTCACAATAAGGATTTTTGCAATAGAGGAAGAGACAAGGCTCAAGCTTGCTCGAATGCAACTATTTAAAGTACAAAAGGATAGTAGGTGAAGATTTACTACTTTTAGACATGAAAGCTCTCCCCTTTTTCAAAAAGCCATACAAGAACTTAAGGCCCCTCAACCCATTGTTGAAAACCCTCCACAAAGGGAGATCAAGCCAAGGATTCCTTGTGAGGCAGAGGAAAAAGAAAATGAAAAGGTTCCTATCTTAGAGGAACAAATAAAAATTGATCAAGCTTCATATGGGGACAAAAGATTAGACCTACTTTTATCAATTATAGTAGGGAAATGAGCAAGAGTAGAAGGAAAAAGAAAAGACACATGCAATATCTGGGCTAGAAGATAATTTTTCCAAAATCATAATAGCTTTATAATCAAGGCTTGACACCTTGCTACTATCTCCCAAGGAGGAGGCTCATGAACGACATGAGGAAGAGGCAGAGATCATCTCTATACAAGATAAGGAGGAGCCACTTTCAAACTAACAAGATATTATCATTACAGAGCATAACAATGTAGTCATTGTTAATTTGTTAAACCCAAGACCATCAAGAGGATATACCATAAGGAATCTAGCCCCTCAATAAATCAACATGTTGCCTTTGGTCATGCTTACTTCAAACAATGAGTATCACGAAAGGGAGCAAGTGTTTCTTGCTCTAATAATTTTTTTTCTAATGTTGGAGAATTTATTTATTCTTAGCATTGGGAGGGTAGTCCAACAAGCTATTATATGCTTGTTTCCTTGTCTCCAACTGCATGAAAGGAACAAAAAAATGATAAGAAAGGGAAACTACCTTAACAAGCTAGTCAATTGGCTTTGTCTAATTTTCTTTTGTTCTAATTACTTGTACATAGTAGAATAGGCTTTTGACTTTCAAAGAAGTGCACAAGCACAACTATATCCCTTTTGGAGATAGACAGTTTTGTAGATTTTGTGAAGATACAGGTAGGCCAATGTGTCATTTTAGGGTTGATGACTCCATTCCCAATGGATTGCTAAAGGTTGCTAGTCTCATGCTTAACAAGCAAGCATCCCCTTCGAGTCACTAGAAATGTTGGCTAATTTTTTCTCCCATTTAGTCCATCATAGATAATGGATATGTTATATTTCATTTTGGGCTAAATTCTTTCATAATGGGTTAACACGTCATGTTTTCTAGCAACTAACATTTTGTGTTAACCTTGTTTTGCAGTTTCTCAAGGTTCCTTTTTGCCCCTTGCAAGATGGTAAAGCAAGTCTAGTTTTGCCACATGGATCCATTTTGTTCAATCGTTAGGTGTTGTGGGCCAATGTAATTTCCATATTTTATCAAATTCTATATCATACATTTTTATAATGATGATGACCCTAGTTTCTTTCACATTTTTACAATAGCTTGTTGGGGTCTGTATAAAATGATGATGATCAACGAGTCAACACCATAGGCGGGCTAACATGTTGTGTCAACTACATCAACGGTTTTCTTCCAATGGCTTGATTTGACTGCTTGCGACCATGAGACGTTATTAGAGCTAAATATTTATCGTTGAATGATTCCTTTGTCTCTTTCATCATTACACCAATTTCCTATTTATTAATTTTTAGGGCTATTTTTATCCCTTTTAACTGCATGATCCAATCGTTTGGCTTTTTCCAGTCTCTTCCATGAATCAAATTGGGGGCATAGATCAAATTTTTATCTGATATTTATCTATTTCTCCTTTTGTAACGTAACTTCGTAGTTCCTAGACTTTAAACTTCAAGATTATAGTATGAGTTATGCCAACTCTTTAAAAAGGAAAACTTTGTATATTTTGGGTTCTTTTCTGGTTCTTTGTAGCAAAGATATGCTTTGCATTTTTAATTTTCTTTTTATTTTCATTAATAGAATTCTTAGTTTTACATTTTCTTACCATTTTTCTATTTGTGCCTTCCTTTTGCTTTGTAATGAATGTTTCTTTTCTCCTTTTCTAACTTGTATTGTAATGCCCCACTAGGGAACCCAAAATAAATTAACCTAAAGTTTCACTAAGTTTGCCAAAAAAAAATTTGGTTGAAAGATAATAACTTAACAACAACAAAAATAATATAGCGGAAGCATTAACATACACATAAACACATACCATAAAACAAATTACAATTCTTACGGGTCCCATGATGTTGAATCACATTTAAGTTTAATTAATACTAAAACCAATATAGAACACATCCAAATTAAAGAATAACTATAAGTACGAATTCATTTAAATACTATACAATTATCTTAAAAGCCACTTGGCAATAATTAGAATGCACAATCATCCACTGTACAAGTCACAAGGTATGAAAGATTGAAAGAATATTCTTCATAAAATAAATACAACATCTCATAAGATCTCTTATAATAAAGTACAGTACAATAGAGAATAACCATCCATTAGAAAGAAAGGTACATCTGCACAAACACATCCAAAAATGACATCCAACGGTCGGATCTCAATGGCATAAGAAAATGCACTACCACTCGACCTCGTGGAACAAAATGGCCCACTCTCACCGCGCTAAGGAGATAGTCTCAAGTCCCAAATATGATAATAAAACATAAGTCAAAACTAACATCTAGGTTCAAGGAATCACCTGAAAGAAAACTATCTCAAAGGGCACCAAGACACAAGTATCAACTAATCCCAGAGGCAACAAGATGCATAGAAAATCTACTATGCAAGTGGGTAAGTGTCATCGCATAAGCCAACTCTAAGGTTACCCTAGTAGCCATTATGGACTCTAGGCCCCCTATTGTCTCTATGTGGCATCAGTATCCTTTCGTACAGACAAGGCATACTAACAAGTCAGCTCTAAGGTTACCCTGATAGTCTTTTAATACTCTAGACTCCCTAGTGACTTTTTGTGGTATCGATATCTTATTAATTCATTTTAAACCCAATTTAATGAAATGTTATCACTTATTCAAATAACCTACAATCAGCCTCTTTAGGGCCTCGACCTCCATTGCAAGCCACTTCCCAACATGATGTATAGATAGCCTACCCTAAGCTTAGCAAAAACAAAAGATCTCAAATGACCATAAACCACACAATAGTTCTTAAACAAGCAACTGTAAAGTACTGAAAACAACATTGATCAAAATCACAGATTTCACCAATACGATCATCCAAATAGGACTGATCTAAAATCAAGTACACATAAACCAAATCCATCTCATAACATGACATCACCAAAAAAAAATCATTTAATCACCTTAGTCATATATAAGTAACTGGGAAGCAATCCAAAGATAATCGATCGAAGACTCAAAGGTTATATCAAAAAAGTCACACCATTCACCTCAATTTCACACAAGAACACTAGAAAGCAAATACCACCAATAGATCAAACTCATCATAAAACACACATGACACATTACCATGGTTGGGTATAAAAGATCGCAACCAAAATAAGCCATACCATCATCACAGAACAAAACTCCCAAGCCTCTGATAAACATCTTGATTTGGTCAAAGCTAAGTCAACCTGCACCCAACATCAGTAAACCACAAATTGCATATAATACATATAAAAGTAATTTTCTCAATTCATTAGGTTTGAAAACATAAATGTTCAATTTTCACTATAGGTTTTCAAGTTTCCATTTTTGTTTCCAAATATTATAGTTCATAATGTTTTCGATCTCAATCAAGGTTTCATTTTCCATTTCTCTAGTTGCCAGATTCACTAAGGTTTCTGAGTTCACTAGAATCCCAAATGATTCAATAATTCATATAAAGTTGTTTAACATTGTTTCATAGTTCAATTCATTATAAAACATAAGAGTTCAGTAACCATCACATTATAGTTTTCGTCTTTTCAAAGTATTATATTTATTAAGGTTTTTCGAGTTTACAAAATCTCTAAAGGACTTAACAATTCATATAGAAGTCATTTAAATATAAAACCCCCATTTTGTATAACAAGAACTATCGATTTAACAACACTAAGATCCATTAAAATTCTCTAATTAAAATATCACTATATTTTCTAAATTTATGGATAACCCTATAAACATACTCTTAATAATAAAATGATAAAAGACCTCAATTAATTATTATTAAAATTAAATCAATAATCATTACACTATTAAAGATAATAATTATTTATTTATTAATAAAGTAACTTATATTAAATAATTAATAAAATAATTATTAATCTAATAATAAAATAACAATTAATAATAATAATATTAAATTACATTTAATTTTTAACCATTAATAAAATTTAACATATTTAAAACATTTAACAATTAAGATTTAATAATTTTTTAAAAACATAAATTAAAATTATTAAAAAATAATTTAAAATAAAAATAAAAATAACTACTAATGTTTATAGCCCATTGGCTTAAAAAGGCATGCTACTAATGGTAGCACTAGTTGCGACAATAGGCTTGGCTGCCGCAACAGCTGTGTTGCTGACGACAGCCCTAGTTGCCTTCGTAGCTAGCGACTAGCACAAGGAGGAAGGAGGACAGGGGAAGTCATGGCCCCTGATCTCCCATTTTCATTATATATATATTTTTAAAAACATAAAACCCTCAAATCACCCCCATACAAAAAATGCAGATCCCAATTTATTTTAAATTGATAATTCAAAACTCATCATATATATATATATATATATATATAATGTGGTAACTTTATATTATATATTTTGTTTTTACCCAAATTACAATATAGATTTGATAGGGAAAATAAAAGCAATCAATCAAATTTAGACCCTATCAAATTTTATCAAAGTCCAAAATACAAATCTTTACTAATAAAAAAAGGTTTTCAAATCATCAAAAGGCTTATAGAGGTTTTCGAAAATGAAGACCGATCAAATTCATACACAAGGGTTTCAATCTTCATTTGTTTACAAACGATTTAGAAACAAAAACAATAGAATCACAACAAGGGTTTCATATTCAATTCATATACAAAGGTTTCTCAAATGAAGAATAATAAAATCACATACAAGGGTTTCAAATTCAATTCAATTTTGAAAACAAGTTCACAAACACAAAGAAGAGAGAGAAATCAAGAACAAGCAACCATAACATAAACCCACAAGATCTTACCTAGATCTGATGCTCAAACAATGAACACACAAAACACACAAGAATTTCCTTCCTTTCAAAAACCCTCTTCTAAAAAATTAGCTCCTCCAAACCTTCCATTATTGTAAAATGAGCTCTAGATTTTTGATAAAGAGTTCTCCCCTAAATTTAGGGCTTTGATTGTGCAATCACACAAGAAGACTCGTTGATCTTTATCTTTTATTATTTTATTATATTTTAATTTTATGTGCAACCTTTTGCCATTTAATTAAAATATCTTTATCAAATTAATTTCTCTCTCTTTAATTAATCGTGAGATACTTTTAATATAATATTTATTAAATTTAACTAATACTAGTATTTTAAGTTTATTATTAAAATAAAATCCTAAATAATAATTATTAAATTAAATAAATATGAATACATCTAAATCAAAATTTTAATTAATCTTCTAAATTTAATTCTTTTATTTAATTAATTTCTCAATTAATTAAATATAATTAAATATTAAATTTTCTTTATAAAATTTCCATCAAATTAAATCATTAAATTATCTTTTAATTTGATCTAATTATAACAGAAAATCACAACAAACCCACAAAACCAAATACGACAACTCAACTGAAGACAAAGAACAAAATCAAACTCTGGGGTCAAAGTCACAAATTCATGTCACTTGACGAATTCAGACGGGTAGACAACTCCAATACTTGTCCTACTTTTTAGGACACTTGGCTTAGGTTAGGATTTGGACTCAAGAGTTATCTCCCCACTTATATCATTGAGATACTGTGATAGGGTACGCTCATCCTGGCAATTCAGGGAAGTCGATACTCAACACCTACAATCTACATAAAATCCATACATGGAAAAACACATATATTCTAAACTAAACAAGCAATGGAAGGGAGTGGTACATTGTGTAGATCCTGACTAGCAGGTGACTATGACTCCCTCTCTTAACCATATCAGAAATGTCAATCATAACGTAAAACATACACATACACCATACACATGTAAGTATGGGGTAAGTAACCATAGAACTGCATATAAATCATTCCTCTTACCAACATCATGAAATAACTAAAATCACTATATGAACATATATATCCTCATCGAAATAATCTTGAAATAACTGAAATAACTAAACAACTCATCACATAAATCAATTGAGTATGAAATACATTTAATCTAATCCGGTAACCAAGTACCGATACTCATGAAACACAATAAGAAAATAGGCCCAAAAGAATCTGACAATACAACAAGAAAAGTCATCTAGGGGTAGGCATTGCATGTATGTCATGTTAGATCTTTTTATAGTTGTTGTGTTGTAAAAAATCTTTTACTTCCAACATCTGATAAGCTATGACCTTCATACAAGTTCTTGGATAATATATTAGAGTCAAGATCTCTGTATCCTAGGGTCTTTTGTTAATATTATGTGTAGTTATAGGTAGATATTAACCAAAGTTTCAATTTGGTGCATTACCACATTTTCTTTTTGCATTTACTTTCATTTCATTCCTTCTCCTTTTCCCCTCAATGTAGTAGTTAGGTGCATCTTGATTCTAAGGAAGTTGACCTTCTGGAGATCTATCCTCAAAGAGCAAGTTCCACACTTGGAAGTTGTTTCCATGTTTCATAGAGTTGGTTGGGGGTCAAGTCCTAAGCATGGGTGGAAAATTTTGTGATGACAATGACTTTTGGGAATGTAGTGATGAACTTTCCTTTATCCTCCAGGTCACCTTTAACACCTAAAATGGACCCAAATTTGGATCAAAGCTCCTATTCGTAGAGAAGATCTTGGAAAGATACGAGAAATTAGGTTGGGGTAAGCAAAAATGGATGCAAGAGGAAATGCATGCTAAAATACAACATAGATAAGTAGAAAATTGAACGTGGATGCAATTTATGATGTTACAAGTTCATCCAAATAGCTCTATGCTTGGTTAGCATTGAGGAAAATGGTTCTCTAAAGAGAGAGGGTATCTTATGCCCTTAGTCCTAGAGTACACATATGGCTAGGAGTGGTCAACTTGTGGCGACCTTTATTGAAAAATAATTTATATTACCATTATTGTATCAATATTTAGTTATTTAGGTTGGCCTTGGGCCCAAATAGTCATATTTAGGTCTTCCTAGGTTATATCCTAGGCATAAATAGGTTGTCGATAAGAGGCAGTGAGCTATAGAAAACATGATACATGGAAATCCAAAGTATAAAACATTCTATATTATAAACAAGCTTTTGTTTGACTAAACACTGAGACAATATGCAATGCACTAATAATTCTAATAGTGAACCAATTATTTTCATTATCATCTAAGTTTCATTTATATTTACTTTTATAAAATATTATTAATATTTATCTGAAATCATATTTATAACTAATCTCAAATAATTGATAAGAATCTTAGTTGTGATATTGCTACCAATATTCAACTTTGTAGTTTTGGATCCATGTTTCATTAGTAGTGGTGCACAAGAACCCATCTCTCATGAGAATGAATGAAACACTTAACACTCATTGCATCTAAGTTTGGAAACTTCGTGGTTAAGTGCACTTGAGTTAGAGTCATATTGGGATGGTTGACCTCCTAGGAAGGCTCGATGCTTCACCCTGGAAGGAAATTCCATGGTTAGGCGCACTTGAGTGAGTCATACTAGAAATAGTGACCTCCTAAGAAGGCTTGATGCTTCACCCCTATATGCATCACCTAGATACAATGAGTTGTGGGTTCTATTTATTCTCATAAGAAATGGGTTCATGTGAACCACTACTCATGAAAAATGGGTCTACGAGTTTGACTCCAAAACTACATAGTTGACTCCTAGTATCAATATCATAATTTGACTTACTATGAAAAATTACCTCCTACTTATAAAGAATCATAATTCTAAATATATTCGTTATTTTAATTATCTCTTTAATTTGAAATTAGATTACATTTTAATAATAAATTATTAATTCTTATTTGAAGTTATATCAATAAGAATTACTACTTAAGCCTTAACACTTATGCAAATATTCATTAATAAAGTTTGGGTAAAGTAAAAGAGTTCATGTCCCATAGAACCATATTTGTTCCATAAAGACATACATATTTTAATTTCCTTTCGAAGGAAGGACCCTAATAGGTCAATGGTGCGCCATACATAAAATCTTCTTCACAAGGAAAATGTGGGTCGATTGTTATCATTCTCTTGCGACAGCATAATGGTCTTCAAAATCTATCCCATCAATTAGCCCACTAGTACAAGTGTTTCAATGTGATATGGATTGACCTTGATGAAAATCAAGAATCTTAATATAGTATTTCAAACCTTCATAGAAAGCAAGAATCATAACATAATATAATATTTCAATCTTCTCTATCAATTAAAAGAATGTTTGGCAAGCTACCTATGAGTCATGTCAAAGTATCCTACCATGGGACAACTACTATATGCTTATCAACTTACATATTTCATAACACACATGCACTAAAAACAACAAAATTGACACATAACTATCCAATGACCCATGACCTCACCATGCCAAAATAATTACTTATAATGCTGAACTAATGCTGTACCATGATCTCTAAGCCAATCCAAGGGAAAAAACCACAAAAACGTTAAGGTATACCAAATTAGCACGAATTAAAGCCTCACAATCCTCTTCCTAATCCATCGAAACAAAAAGTCAGGGAATTTTTTTGTTGGCCACCATAATCCCAGTATCCTATTACGTCGTTACGTGACAGAAATCTGGAGCACTGGGAGTAGCTATACCCAATAACAACAACAACCGGCTTAACGACCGGGACCTTCACCACGTCAACAGACTCCGTCTCTTGCAAGAAAAATCAACCGGTCTATTCATTACAAAGTAGTTGAAATGGTTTAGCTGCTGCCTTAAATACAATTGGATTTCATTCTAAAATCCCCGCTAAAATCAGCACTATACCCACATGCTAGTTCCCACCATTTCTCATGGCAGCTCACATAATGGTCTCTGGTTCGAATATGTGGGATAGAGCTTACAGGCCTCTTCCCTATCTTTTTCTGGCATCTTTTATAGTATGGTTCTTATTGGTTTGCATATGGGTTTTCAACACGTGGACCAAACGCCATTTCCAGGTACACTCAACTCAGCGTCATAAGATTCTAGAGTAAAGCCAGCCGTCTTGGAGTGCTTTGTAACATACCCAGCTTGTTCAATTTTTCCCCTGTAGCATATACGCTTCTGTTTGAGTTGTTTTAGTTAATGGGTATTGATTTACAGTACATGATTGTGGTACATGTGTGTTTGTTTTTTCGTTTTCCTACAGAATGGTAATTTACAGTGGATGATGACGATTGTTCCCGTCATGAAAGCTCTGGTGCTTGGTCTTTCATTTCTGTTCTGGTAAGTTTTTATACTAATTCCAGTACATGACTGATGTGTTTTTACTCGTTATATGTATTTTCTTCGTATGAATATATGAATTTGACAATCCCTGCAATTTTTGACGTCTCCTTTAATCAATTGCACCTTTGACTGCGCTTTTGAATGTTCTTTTGAAACAAACGATTGTATGAATTG
This sequence comes from Cupressus sempervirens, assembly GCA_028749045.1. Classification (NCBI taxonomy): domain Eukaryota; kingdom Viridiplantae; phylum Streptophyta; class Pinopsida; order Cupressales; family Cupressaceae; genus Cupressus; species Cupressus sempervirens. The sequence goes on from CM053787.1 coordinate 201,980,149, forward strand.
TCTAGCATAAGCTTGAAAATATTTAAGGTTTTCTTCTTCCGTTTTAAATTTTTTTTGGGTCGTTTTTCTCGGTAGAAGTACAAAAGCCTTGGCTACATGATTGATGATAGGATTGAAAGAAATTCACATGTATATAGCTTTATACACGGAGGATTACGGTTCTCAAACAGAAGATGGGGTTGGCTCTTTGACAAGGTACTTACGCTTAACGCACAGGCACATCTGCGTTAGACTTGATAAAGCACAAAGACTTTCATTCATCGGTGAGAATCGAACTGATGACTTTGTACTGGGGAAAGGGGTGGCAGTTTCAGGGCCAGAACTTGTCCCTGTGAAACCGAGATTAGTTATTAACGGGGAAACACTTATGCGAAATACTTTTAGAATCGTATGCTCGCTACTTACTATTTCTATTCCAATAACAAATCTGCGAATCTTGGAAACCTGGGGTAGGGTGCTGTTTTGGAGATGGGGACTTGTCTTGAGACAGAGAGACCAGCAGAAGAAATTTCTCAGAAGGGACGACCCCCAACATCTCCGGATGCCTCAGTAGATATGCTATTAGTAAAGGAAACAATAGAAAATTAACAAAATACTCTAAGACGTAGAATGTCAAAAAACCCCACTCAAGCATGCAAGCACTAATCACAATGGAACAACTACACTTTCAGCAAGGATTATATGTTTATAACAGTTTTACGTGGATGTATACCATATATATCATGTACAACTCTGATGCTGAGCTTAAGTCTGAAAATGCCTCTCCCATCAGCACTTCTTATCTGAATCATTTTACCCCTGTGATTGATATGGATAAAATGATAATTTGTGGAAACATCATAAAAGCTGCAACTTATACTAATAAATCTGGGAAATGTAGTTTATTTAGCAAAATTTTAAGTAAAATATTTTTTAATGTTTATAAGAAAAATCTGCAAAGTAATTAATCAATTGTACGATACCCCCAAAATTTTTCTCGGGCATTCTATTGTTTTACCACAGTTAAATTTTGTGTATTACTATAAGCACTATTTAGTATTTACAACTTACCTACATCTCCAATATAATTAATAGAGAGTACATACAGATGAATTAAATGTTTTTGTTTTGTAGATTGAGTCTTGATACTTAAGGAAGGAGAAAATGCGGTGGGAAGTGATCCTCAATCTCTTGATCAAAATAACATGTTTGTAGTTGAGCCCACAGTTGTTTTGAAGGTTCTTTTTATGATTATGAACTATACCTCGCAGCAACTTAAAAACATTCCCTTTTATTTTGATCTCACGTTCTTCAGTAAATCAGTTGCAACAATGAGACTTGATCACTGTGGTGTTCTAGATCATCTTCCTCTTTGAATGTCAATCATTCAGACACATTTCATTCTTCCTGAGAAACTTATTAGCAGTGAAGGCTGGGTTTGATCCACGGAAACTTGAAACATCTAAACTAATTTAAGTTAGACAGTGGTTAACTGAGCTTGTTAAATATTGCCTTTAATGATAACAAACCAATGAGTAATATGCTATGTTGTGCTCTCAATTTGATTGTAGGTTTAAAATGAATTTAAAGAGTCAACTTATAGAATGATCCTGCAACTTATGTGATCTTTAATTTGAGTATCTGGTTGTCATTGGTTAGAAACGAGGGTTTCAAATGATTATGCTACTGTTCTGCCTGGAATGCAAGTGACTGGGAAATGAAGGTGCTAAAGTGCTGCTCTTTAAACAAATGAAATACTGAGAAGTACATGCAATGTAACACAAATATCAGAGCTGGGAAAACCCCTATTAGTGGTGAAAAGTCCAGTAGGTAGGAGCAAATGCTATCTACTGGATTATATAACTGAGAATAATAGTACAAGAGAATCCAATCCTCATGTCCAACCTCGTTCTTTCAGATTCTAGTTATGGAAGTTACAACTTCCAATTGCCCTTTATCCCTAATTTGGACTTCCAATGGTTCTTATAAGTGCTAGAAGACTCTCTTGATATAACAAAGCCTACTTCTTAGGATCTGAAGGCACAACAATGCTTTTTATTTCCAAATTCAACTCGTTTTATGGCTGAGGCAGAACTGCTGCTAATTGATCTGAATCACTGCTAGATGATCGCACAATTTCTCCATTGATCAGAATATCACCCAAATTGATTATAGAATTGCCACTTCATCATAGATTTGCGCTGATGATCACATAATCATTCCTGTTGCTTTCAAAATCATCACCTGATAAAACTGGTAGTATTGTATATGGTATTTGCTCTTCTCCAACTTTTGAACTGAAGTCTTAGCTGGATGCAGTGGACCTCCTTAATGTTGTGTGCATGTATATATATATGGTTTTGTACTTGCAACATGCTAAAGTATCTTTCTATTTGAGAATTCTTTTTGTCTTGATCCAATATGAATAATTATGGGTAGATTGTTGTACTGGTACAAACATGTGTTGATTGTTTTATGTAAGTTTATTCATGTTGATATCCTGTTTCAGGGACTTTAAAGCATTTACTGGATCTATGCTTGAGGATGTGTAATCAGAACTAGCTTATCTGACTTTTCTTCTTCTTTTTCTTTGGAATTTTGTTGGACAAGGTAGTTTAACACCATTTTATCTTTGCGATTTTCAGGTACTCGTGCCTTCACTTAAGCATGTGTTCATTCTGGGTTGCATTTGGGATCTTTGTGACTAGAATATTCTTGGAAACAGCTTGTTTTGTTGCGTTTCTTCTTATTTCACATGGCTATTGCATTATGCGTGAGCAACTCTCTATATCTGAGCGCCGTTCAATTGCTGGCATGGTGTCCTTGTTGTACCTGGCTCTCACTGGTTATAAGGCTGCTGTGCCACAGTTTTCTGTAAGTTGCTTGAATATTATTGGTCCTCTGCTTTCCTATTTCCAATTCTATATTTATTTTCATTGATTTTGTGGAGAAGTGTAATTATCATCATAGCAGACACATGCCTTCTATTATTTTTGTCTTTATCATGCGGCAGTTTTGTACTCCTTTATTTGAGTGTATTAATGTAAACCAGATACTTAGATGCTAAGAGGATATTTCTGTACTCTGAAATAAGGATTTGATGAATTTCGAAATGCATTCAGCTTGCATGACTTCAATATGCTTGCCTATTTGTATTATCAATCCTTTTTTTTGGAATTTTGTGGATGAAGACATCCTTGATTTGAATCCTTTTTGTTGATATGTAGATGCAAGTTGTTCGGAAACCTGAAAAGTAAAAGTTTCTTTGCATGGTACTTACCTTGATGTGCTTCATGAATAATTCTGGCATATTTATGTGTCCTTAATCATGTCCTTAATCATGCCCAACACTTTTATGATGTTTATCCACTTTCAGTGCCTTAGACATATAGCATCGTACATAGGTAGAAGCATTGGAGCAACTAGTATGTTCAACATTTATTATTAAAACAAAAATAAATCAAGCAGTTAATGTTATCTTCTTTACGATATTAGACTGGTTCATCACCGCTTATTCCCTTGGTCCAGTTCTCTACTACAGTGCTTTCTTCCCCTGAAGGACAAACCTGAATATTTTGTGACCTTTGAGATCAACTCTGCAGGACGAATTGAAACTTTGTCATTCTCAATATGGTTTTTGAATCCTTTTATCTTTTTATAGTTTATGAGATCTATCTTACGGAACGTTACAAAAGGGTTATTTTCAATTAGCTTAAGTAGTATTTAATCATTGTACTCCTGGGTTTAGTGCAAGCCAAGATCCGTAGATTTCTATTTGTATTAATTGTTTAACATAAAATTTAAATTTCATTCAGATGTATTTGAACATGATAATAATCAGGCCTCATTATTATGCAGATTGATACTAAAATAATTTTGGATTGTGTGGATGAGGAGGGAGATAATCCTAACATAAATATATTGCTGAAGCCTGAAAGACAGTGACCATGAAGCTGGAAACTTTGTCTTGTAAAAGTTGGATGGGTTGAAGGTTGTGATGATTTCAATCTCTAAAATTTGAGGGATAACTCTCAATATTAGATCCCTTACTAGAATATTATGATCAACTTCAAGGTTATCATGGTATGAGGGTTTGGGGCTATGAAGGATGCGAACATGGAACATGATTTAAGGAGAAAATAAAATATGATTCAGGGTGATTTTGCAAGTTCTGTTCAAACTTTAAGGGATGTCTAACTTGAGGACTAAGATTTCCTACAAGGAATCATGGAGGATGCAAGTTATGATATTAATAGGAGAAAGAGGAAGAATCTCTTCTTTGGACCCATCCATCACCTCATATGGACAGCCCATGGAATTTTTAGCTTCATCCATCTATGTGAAATCCGAATGGTTTTGCCTCCTAAAACTGAGTGAATTAAAAAATAAAATAAAAACTAGAGGAAATTAAAAAATTAAAAATATAATTAGCAAATTGAAATATTAAATCTTACAATAACAATAACTTGCAAAATCACAATTTTTTTGGGATCAAAAACTTACTTCGATGATCATTTTTATGGTCTTGCAATTAAATTATAAAAATCATTCTGCACAATTCTCTTTGCATATACAATGTATCTTTATATTGCTTTTTTTTCATGTTTTGCCAGTTTTGGTGTATTTTTGGAGTGGCAGTGAAACAGTCTGTCTCACTGTAAAAACTGGTGTTTTTTTTGAAAACCTTCGCAATCCAAAAATCTGAGTAAAATCTGCAAATACTCACCCAGCTAAAAAATCACTCAAGTATTTCACAAATTTACAAACTATGGATCTGTATGAGTATATTTAAGTCATAAAATTCAATAATTTTTTTCGGATTGTATTGCTTTGTTACATGAAATGAAAAATATTGTGTAGATTGTTAGAACTTTAAACATATAAAACTTCACAACAAAATATAGATTAATTTATAATTATATTTTTAAATAAACTATATTCTACTTTTGAAAATCAAGTTTGAATGGATGAGTGACAAAAATAGGCTTGACGGGTAAGGTTGACTATTCATTGAGGCTCTGGAGGTGTATATTGAAGTGCTCTTATATTTGTTCAATTCGACATTTTAACAATATCACTATTGCTTGGAGATAATTTGAGAAGAAAAATAAAATATCAAAATACACGTGAATAAGAAAACGACAACTCGTTTTAATATATTGAAGTTAAAATATCAAATATTCAAAATACATATAGATATTGCAAGTTGCAGAAGACCTATTATCAAAGATTTGAAAGGAAGCTGATGTGTTTGTAGACTAGAACACTCTAATTGGTAGCATCAATATTTATGTAGAAATAAAACCCTTGTGATACATTATAAAAATGAGCTTTAAATATCCAAATGAAACTGCATACAAATGTTATCACTTTTGGTTGGCTGACTCAAATCGTAAGTTGCAAGTTTGGAGATTTTTTATGAGTTTAGGAAAGATTTTTACAAGAATTGTAGCAAGTATTGCTATGAGTAGGGGTTTTGACTCACACTTACTCGTGAGTCCTCTGATTGTCTGTAGGGTTTTGCATGTATGGTCTTAATACTTAACTTTAGAGCTAAATTCAGATTTCATGAGAGGTTACATGCAATTCAACGAACCCATTGTTTTCATTGTGGTTATGCATATATATTACATAAAAATTACAACAAAATGCCCAAAGGTTGCAAACTTCAACTCAAAAATATTAAAAATATTGAGAATCAACTGCTTGCCCCGACCAACATTTTCTGATATCACATCAAATTTGGAGTTTGAGTTACTGCCACAATGAGGAATTAGCTCATCCAATGGAAACCCCAAACTGATCCTTTCTATGTTTTCTCTTCATCAACTTTTGTTGGATCTTAATGATCAGCATCTCAATTTCTTTTCTCATTGAGGGATAATTCTGGTCCTCTTGACTGACCAGATGAAGCTATACGTGGATCAATTTCTCTTTGCAATAGAGGAACTGTCGCCTATGAAAGTAGGTTAGTAATAGACATGCTCACCTTTATCCTTGGCATACCATGTTCACCATCCAGAGTCAATTTGAACTAATATAGCTTGACGTGTACTCCCCTTTGGATTAGTAATGCTGGATTGTGGTGGATCACAATCTATTAGAATGACAATTATAGTATTTAAAGATGTACCAGTTGTTGTTCATTGACCAATCAGTTTCCAACGTAAAGGTCTATTAGGAAAGCTTGTCCACTTTATTTTCTTTTATGCTGTGGCTGCAGATGCCATGCATTCTCTCTTATGTGACTCTAATATTATGCTTCGTATTTGATGTTAAGTAGTTGCATAATATGCCGTTTCTTGCTGGCTCTACATTTTGGTTGAGTCTGAAGCACAGAAAATTGCTACATTTTGTCATCTTATTGCTTGATTTTGGGTTTAAAATAGGTTGGTCCAAATAAGAGACCTTCTTGATTGATTGGCAGCATGGAATTGCAAATGGTATGGTCCAGGACAGGTAATCAGGTACTTGGGCATTCATCTTGCACTAGGTGATTCTTTTGATGATATTTGGGGCATTGACTTTTAATAGAATTGAATATACTATTGAGAAGTGGCATTGTAATTTGCAATCTTTGACTGGTAAATTCGGGTATGCTAAAAGGTTCTTTCAAGCATTGCATTTCTTTTCTGGCTTTTGTTAGTTTGCAGTAAGTTCTTTGGATGGTTCAAAAGTAGAGAACATGAGGTATGGTATTAAGTGTTAGGAACCTGTGTGTTCCTTCTGTTTATTTTGTTAGAGTAGTGTTGTTGGACGCATATGCTTTGTAAGTCGTCCCGCGAGTATATTTTATTATCCCACATGCATAGGTAGTATTACTTTCTAGATCGTACCCAGTATATAAGAATAGGTTGAGGCCCTTGATGGGCACGGACGAATTTATTGTATTGAGCTTGCTCAAAGGAGGTTACCCCCTCGAAGTGGCCTGCGATCAGTAGATTCATTCTGAGTTCTGCTATCACTTTGTATTCTGTTATTTCGAGCATTCTCACGATATTGCTATAAGGAGGTTCATCACATCTGGTATTAGAGCACTCTCTTGGGCTCGCTGGGTGGAAATTACATCAAATTTTTTTTTCTGTCGTGGCCTTCAGGTTCCTTTCACTTCTAATATCTCTTGTTATTGCAATAACTCTTTTCAGTTGTTCTGTCTGTGAGTGCATTTTTCTAAGTCGACTGTTAAAAAAAAAAAAAAAGAGTAAAAATTTTTCTGTTTTTTAGTCGTAGCTTCCTTGTTTGCTTTCTGTTTCTGCTCATACTTCCGCAGAACGTCTGCAATATCATTTCGCATACTTCCTTCCTTGGCGACCCAACCCCAAATTTTACATATCAAAGCCCTAAATCCCTCATTTATCTAATTTTAGGGTTTGCCCTATCTTTTTCACCTCTCATCCAATCGCCACCAAACTGAGCCACAAGATTCAATTCCTCATTTTGCTCCCTTATCCCTCTTGGACTGTTCGCCTCATTTCGCCTCCCTACCCTTGAAACCCTCATTTTTCTTTTTCCCTTGTCCCCAGATAGTCTCCCACCACCCGTCGAACACCCATTTCCTATATGAGTTTTACCCAAATCCAAGTTTGCCGTAACTAAAAAAGTTTTTGTTTCTCATCTTCTACCCATTCCCCAAAAAAAAAAAAAAAAAAAAAAAAACCTTGTTTTATGGTTGTTACGCGTACAGGAGCAAAAATCATGGAAGAGGAAATTGCATCCCTCAAAACCAAACTTCAAGATCTGGATGACAAAATTCTGGGTCTTAACTTTCAGCAGTCAGCCATGAGCCGAAACCATTCAGGAGATACTGGGTCCTCTTCTGGCAATTTCCGTGGACCAAAGCTTGATTTTCCGCGCTTCGATGGTTCTGATCCGACTGGATGGATCTATAGGGCAGAGCAGTATTTCAGCTTGCATAATACTTTGGATAACCACAAAGTCCCCCTTGCATCTTTTCATTTGGAACATGAAGCTCTTCAATGGTTCCGTTGGTACATCAAGGCTAATGATGGCCCAACGTGGAGAGAATTGTGCACCCTCATTTTGGAGCGCTTTGGCCCTAGTTCCTTTGATGATTTCACAGGAGCACTCACTAAACTGCGTCAAACAGGCACTGTAAGAGAATACCAGACAGAGTTTGAAAAATTAGCTAATCACACAGAGGGCTTGTCTGATGAATTCTTCCGTAGTTGTTTTGTCAGTGGTCTGAAGGATGCACTTCGCTCAGAAGTCAAAATGTTTCGACCTACTACAATGATGGAAGCCCTTGGGTTGGCTAAGTTAGCGGAAGACAAGATTAGTGCTCTACAACGCTCCAGATCTAATTTTGTTCCATTCAGAAATACAGGTTCTCACAACCCTCCAGTCATACCAGCTCTCAGAACTACTCCGATCAAGCACTTGTCTGAAACAGAGATGCGAGTCAGGCGAGACAAAGGGCTTTGTTATAATTGTGATGAGAAATGGTCTCGGGGCCATAGATGTGTTCAGCAAAAGCTCTATCTCTTGGATGTGGATTCTCCACCGGAACTGGAAGAATATGTAGATGCTCAGGAAACAGTGGATGATGAGGTTGAGCCTCACCAGCCTGAACCTCCTTCACCAGAAGCTCCACCAGAGATATCTGTCCATGCTTTGGCAGGAGTCACTACTCCACAAACCATGCGGGTCCAGGGTTTCTTCAAGAAGATCCCTCTTACTATACTCATTGATTTTGGTAGCACTCATAACTTCATTGATCCACGAATAGCCAAACAGGCTGATTGCTTTATCCATCCCTGCTCTAGCTTTGAAGTCATGATTGCCAATGGGGGCACTTTACCTTGTAAAGGGAAATGTCGCAATGTGCGTCTCTCTATTGGAGATTATAACATGCGCTCTGACATGTTTGCCTTACCCTTAGGTGGCTGTGATGTGGTTTTGGGTGCCCAATGGTTACGCACTCTTGGCCCCATTCTCTGGGATTTTGCTGAACTTTGGATGCAGTTTTCAGCCGAGGGGCACCAACACACTTTGAAAGGCTTACAACCAGGGTCTCTCAGCATCATCAGTTCACACCGTATGGAAAAACTTCTTAAGAAGAATTCACATGGTGTCATCGCTCAGCTCCATTCCATTCAGATGCAGCCATCAGCAGTCTCTAGCACTCCTGCCGATCTCCAACACATTTTGGACAAGTATTCTGGTATATTTGCTGAACCTGTGGGATTACCTCCTTCTCGTCCAGAGGACCACCGTATTCAGCTCCTTCCTGGCAGTGTTCCGCCCAACATCAGGCCCTACCGCTACCCATTTCATCAGAAGACCGAAATCGAGATACTTGTCCGTGACTTACTGAAGCAAGGTATTATTCGCCCTAGTACCAGTTCCTTTTCTTCTCCAGTTCTGCTTGTTCGCAAAAAAGATGGGTCATGGCGACTCTGCATTGATTTCCGAGCACTTAATCATCTCACTATAAAGGACAAGTTTCCCATTCCAGTTGTTGATGAACTTCTTGATGAACTTCATGGGGCTCATTTTTTCTCCAAGTTAGATCTTCGTTCTGGGTATCATCAAATTCGGGTTAATGAGGAGGATATACCTAAAACTGCCTTCCGCACACATGATGGTCACTATGAATTTTTAGTCATGCCCTTTGGCCTCACGAATGCTCCTTCAACATTTCAGGCAGTGATGAATAACATATTTCGACCATACCTCCGAAAATTCATTCTGGTCTTCTTTGATGATATCCTCATATATAGCAAAACTTGGGCTGAGCATCTCCATCATCTGGAGCTTGTCTTGCAACTTCTCTCTGATCATCAACTCTGTGCAAAACTATCTAAATGTGTGTTTGGCCAGGAGGAAGTGGAGTATCTCGGGCATATTGTTGCACACCATGGAGTGCGGGTGGATCCTACAAAAATAGATGCCATGAAAACTTGGCCGCATCCTAAAACTCTCAAGAGCCTTCGGGGTTTTTTGGGGTTGACTGGCTACTACCGCAAGTTTGTCAAAGATTACGGGAAAATTGCAGCACCATTGACAGCTCTGTTAAAAAAGGATGCCTTCTCCTGGACCCCTGTTGCTGAGACTGCATTTGCACAACTGAAACAGGCTATGTGCAGTACACCTGTTCTCGCGATGCCAGATTTTTCCAAACCCTTCACTATTGAGAGTGATGCTTGCGGCAATGGATTGGGTGCTGTTCTCCTGCAAGATGACCATCCTATTGCGTTCACTAGCAAAGCCCTCTCTGGTAAGAATCTAGCCCTCTCTACTTATGAAAAAGAAATGATGGCTATTTTGCATGCTGTACAGAAGTGGCGGCCATACCTCTTAGGGAGTCATTTTTGCATCAGAACCGATCACCAAAGTCTGAAATACTTCCTGGAACAACGGGTATCCTCTCCTACACAACAGAAATGGGTCAGCAAACTCATGGGGTATGATTATGAGATCACCTACAAGAAGGGTAAGGAGAATATTGTGGCAGATGCTCTTTCTCGCACATGTGATAATCAAGCTTCCCTTTCCGCTATTTCTATGCCCATTCCCAATTGGTTAGCGTCTGTTCAGCAGGGCTATGACAGTGACTCTTCTTTATCTCAAATCATTCACCAGCTAGCCAATAATCCTTCTGCTATACCACATTACTCTTGGGATGGTGCTTCTCTTCGATACAAGGGTCGGCTAGTGCTTCCTCAGAACCCAGCTCTACATCAGGCTATTTTTTATGAACTCCATGCTTCTCCTTCAGCAGGGCACTCAGGCTTCCTCAAAACTTATGAGCGAGCAAGGAGAAACTTCTTTTGGAAAGGGATGAAACAGACGATTCAACAGATGGTGGCTGAATGTGATACTTGCCAACGCCACAAGGGTGAAACGACCCTCCTTCCTGGCTTGCTCGAACCATTGCCCATCCCTACACGGATTTGGACTGATATTTCTATGGATTTCATTGAAGGGCTTCCTAAATCCGGTGGCAAGACAGTGATCTTGGTTGTGGTTGATCGTCTCTCGAAATATAGTCATTTTTGTGCCCTCAGCCACCCCTATACTGCCTCCTCTGTTGCACAAATCTTCATGGACTAGATATTTCGTCTTCATGGACTCCCTTCTTCCATTGTCTCTGATCGTGATGCAACTTTTACCAGTCATTTTTGGACTGCACTGTTTCAGAAAACTGGCACCAAACTGAAGATGAGTTCGGGCTATCACCCACAAACTGATGGTCAAACTAAAATTGTCAATAAATGCTTGGAAACTTATCTTCGTTGCTTCACTTCCGAACAGCAACATCAGTGGGCCAAGTGGCTCCCTTTAGCTGAATGGTGGTACAATACCTCTTACCACACTGCCTCTAAATCATAGACTTTTGTTTAAGTAAAAATTATATTTTGAAACAAGAAAGGGGAAAGAAAAAGAGCAATTCAATGTAAGGCATCTTTCTATATTCACTCCAGTGTGTAACTGCTGTAGTGCCCTAATGGTATTTTACTGTGAAACTTTAATAAATGGAGCATTAAATGAATCTTTCCTAGTCTCCTGTTTGGAGTGATAGATTATCAATCTTCATTTCAAGTCCAGAATTATGCCTTTCCACCCCTTTCTTATACCTCAACAGAGACACATTACTGGAGCTCTTTTGTTTAGATTTTCATCAGTAGATGATTTTCATGTCTTTGAAACAAATAATTATTATATCTTATTATTTAAAATTTAAATCTTAGAAAATGAATTTACTTTCCAAGCTAGTTCTTTGGGTTCTTTTCTTTTAGACATAGACGTGAGTTACATTGCACATGCATTGAGAAAGATCTTTGCAGGGCGTTTTGCAAACACAACTATTGTTCTAGCCAACTGGGTTAAACACGAGAAGCTAGATCAAGTTCATTTCTTTTCATCTTGTTTGATATGCTCTATTTTTCTAGGGAATCGCAATGTTCTAAATCTGACCATTATAGGAAACAGATGATTTTTCAAACACTTGGAAGCTGGAATGATGAACAAAACTAAAAGTAGGTGCCAAACTCTGTTGAAAACTAATGTTGATCAACAAGATGTTAAAATTGCAATTCCTTATCTTTACTTTGGGCCATCTATTTTTTAAATTTTCATTTATTTTGTTTTTTCCCTCCCAATATTTAAGCTATATATTTAAATTTAAATTACATGCAAGGGCCCTTTTTGAAAAACATTTTGAATTGTGCAAAAGCATTTTCTAAATATTACATAGAACCTAAATAAATACAAAATGATTGGGCCTACTTAAATATTATTATTTTTATTTCCCTTGCTCTGTTCTTTAGCCTTTGGGAATAAGGGATAGGCTAGAGGTCTTCTTCATGGATTGAAAATTGTGCAAAAGGGGATATGGCATTCAAATTAATATTGCTTCTACAATCATTAAGTTCTGCATCACTGAATTGTTAGTCTTTCAGTTTGCAGTCGTTTTGCTCCATAATTAACATTTTTGACATACTCCTGAGATTTGCAATTATGGCTTTTGAGCAAGAAATTGGCCTATTAATTGCCATACTAGGGAGCAAACTGAGAGTCAATCAGCCACTATGTATGACTCTTATTATTTTTTGAAATATTGTTCTCATATTCAATTTTTGTTCCCCACCTTTTGAATATTCAGAATATGACAAGTTTTTTAAATCACTTGCCTCAATGTGTATGTGTTGAGTGAGAGTTTTTCAGCTTTGTTTTATCTTGTGTTTCCTATAGCTACTGATTGCATCAATGACTAAGTTATCTGGGCTTTGCAAGTATTCTTCCTTGACTCCTAATAAATTTAGTTCCACTTTAGAAGATGTTTTTTAAAGGAAATATGTGATGTATCTTTCTAGTCAGTTAACCTTTTTATGGCCATGCTCACATCAGAAACAAAATCTATTTTAATTTCCATTAGAATCAAGTTAAGGCATTTGATTCCCTTGATTGATTTCTAGTGAAGAAGTGGGTATGTAAATTACTTGCACGTCATTAAAGCAACACATATAAAAGTTGACATAGTACATTCACTGAATAAATCATAATTCATGTTCTGATCTACAGGTGTTTATGATGGCAATCTATATTTTGATGTTGTATGTAATCTTTCTACATCTGTCAAAAAACATTGCATTTCTAAGAGAGCAGCTGCGGAATATAGAACATGATGGTGTTCAAGTTATGCACACAGCAGTCTATACCAAGTATTCAATGTTCAAGTATGGGCCATGGATATGCCTGTTTCCATTGTAGAACTAGATGATAATGAGCAATTCATGGTTAAACACTCTTGTTATTTAAACACTACATTTTCTATTTAGATTGATTACTTGATGCTTATTATTTCTTTGCTTTATGCAGGAAGTTCAAGGCTGCAATGCTGATGATGGTGCTAGTTGAAATCATGGTATCAGATCTTTGTGCGACATTTTTCTCTTTCCCCCAGCCTCTACTAGAACTTGCTTAAGTCCTCTGACTCTTTGTTTTAATTTCAGATGAATTTAAAATGCAATGGAGTGGCAAGTGAATATTGGGTTCATTTGCTTGTACGTGAATGGACTGAAATCATCATATTCTTCTATATTGGGTATGTTTCTATCTTTTAGAGTTTTCTATGAAATGTGCAATCTTAGCTTCTGCTTTTTCCTCAAAAACTACTTAGTCAATCTTTTAACACACACACACACACACACACACACACACATCTTATCAAGTGTATAATTTAGATAGTCATAAGTGGTGTCCTAGGTCATAATTCATAGTAATAATTGAGACTTGAAGGAAAGAAGTCTCTTGCCATTGATTTTGCAAGGCATTTGTTCCAATTTTATAAGTTTTCTCAAAAGGGGATTTTACAATGAACCACCATAATAGTCCCAACAATAACAAGGACCAACAAACTGAGAAAAAGGAACCATGACATACAAGAACTTATCCAACTTCCCAGCACTTCATACTAGATGAAACATCCTCCCCACTCATGGAAACCTCCTCAACCTTCACCCAACTGCCTTGTTCACCAACTTGCTCTTGAGATCTTGGAGCTGTCACATCTACTGAAGTGAAACACACTCCATGGAACACCTCTTTGCATCTCTGAGCATGATTAATGGAGTTCACACGGAAAACAGGATATACTTGTTGGGAAGCTTGACGTGGCTTCTAGTAACTGAATGACATTCCATGACTTTACTTATGTCATCACAGTAAGACCTGTTGCAGATACAACACAGCAAGCATAATTTAAACTCTAACTTTCCTTAAACTGCCAAACCCTCTTTTATAAGTTATAACAGAACTCATTTTTAACTGATAGTGCCTCCCACACCTTAACACTTGAGGTCTTAGTATCTCAAGGCAAGACTGTGCTGCCAAATTCCATAGGAAGAAAAAGATTTAGAAGCTTTAGCTTCAATTCTTTGTTCAGTGGAGTCTCCACAAACTCTGAGTTATCGCAGATGTTGATATGCACATCCAGTGTTCAGTTTTGGTTAAAACCATTTGACTCCCAAATCATAGAACATTTCAATGGCGTGTGGTTGATTTTGAAAATTTTCAGTGGAAGTCATTATTTGGATTTTTTAATTGTACCATAAAAGGCTAGACCTAGATACATGTCAAGTTGTCAGCTTAAGGGTGGTAGACATTTTGTCCAAATATAAAGGGGTATTTCAGCTGATGAATTCTGACTGTGTTTCATCCCGTCAATGATTGTTACTAATTTGGCATACTATTCTCTTTGATTCAATGTACTTGAAATCTTACGATGACTCAGATTTCTTCCTAAAAATGACATAGGAGGAAAGTTAAAATGCAGGATGAAAATTGAATTCCTTCATATACCGCTACAGCAAACAACTTATGAATTGTGGACATGACAGAAAAATATGTGCCATTAGTTGTAGGATTCATTAGTATCCATCAAAAACTGTCCTTTATTTGTAGAAAATTAAAGACTCAATTATGTGACAAAAAACTAAAGGAAATCTAACCGCTTTAATGATTTCTTATGAAGATCTTTTCTTTTCTTGGATATGGAAACTTATTATTTGTTAGCTTTTTGCCAATTTCAGTAGATTCTCTCCTTTCCATGCACTTTAAATGTTAAAAGAAAACTTGTTATTTGAAATGTGCTTGTTCTTTTATGTCAGAAGATACAAGTTGACCAAGTCAATGGTCATTTCTGATTCCTGCACATTTCTTTAATCAAACAGGTGGACCTTCAGATCTCGAGAGCTTTCTCCATTCTTTACAATTGTCCCTACTCATAATTCTATGGAAGAAAGAACATTGCCACCTATGTTCAGTATTGTAAGTGCTGCACTTTAAGAATCTGTTTTGGATTAAATCATTTGAGTTTCCTTTTCCATTACTGAAATAAAAGGAACCATTGCTTTCTTAAAGCTGACGCAAATGTACATATAGGAATTTTTTCCCCTACAGCATGGCTTTATTAGCTTCTCTTTGTTAGTGCTATAACAATTAGTATTAATATAGAAATGAAAGCAATCACCTAACTTCTAATTTTTTTTGACCCATATGTTGACTCTTTCTTGACCATTTTAAAATCCCATTGAAAACAGGAATTGCATTATACCAATTCATTTTGGTTTTAAGTCACTGAACATATGCTAGTTGGGCTTTAGCAAATGAATCCTTCAATCTCTTCGTTTTGGCAAGATCATCTTGTTGCGTGCTTGCAATATTCATTACTTTCCCATGACTTCTTTGAAGGCTAATGTTAATCTGCTTAAATAAATATACAGTAGACACTTTTCTCCAGGCTAGCTTTCCCTTAGTGAAAGCTTTAAAATCATTTACAGGTCCATCTCAAGATTCTTGGGGCAGAATAAATCTGAAATTTTTCAAAGAAGAAAAAACACCGAGGCCTGAATAAGTGAATTAACATCACTCAGATGTCCAACAAGATGTCTGAACAATACCAAAAGAGCCTCGTCCCATTGTGTCTGAACAGTACCAAAAGAGCCTCATCCTATTGTGTCTGAACGGTACCTAAAGAGCCCTGTCCCATTGTGTCAAATATTGTTTTACTAACTTGAAGGAAAACAATACAGATGATTGTCTTTATGAAGCTGCAAAGACCTTTATGAGAGAAATTTTTGGGAAAAGCAAACCAGATTTTCTCAAATTCCAACGATGACCTCTCAAAGCAGATGATCTAACCCTATGATCAACTCAGTTGACCTCCTAATTTGAACTTTTTTGCCCTCTTGGATATCCTCTTTCTGACGTGGATGATCAGGGACAAGTATTTTTTTTTGGCATATTCTATGGTTGACTGCCACTGGTTTCCTGTGGAATACAAGGTTTATGGCAACTTCTCTGAAGAAAACTCCCCCTTCATTTTGGGGGAGTTGAGGCCTTTTAAGCAGAATTTAGTTATGCTTGTCAAAGCCAATCATGCATGCTTCTCTAAAAATGTGGATTATTTGCCTTTAGAGGCAGAAGCTCATTAGATTTCATCTTTTCTAGCTTTGCTAGGGTTGGAATTTTTATCATACTTCTTGATGTAATATAAGATTCACTATGTTTAAATAGTATATCACACCTTTTTAGAACTCCCACCCCTGTGAAGAATTTTGATGAATCAAAAGTTTGAATTTAGGGATCTGAACTTTAGGGTACACATCCGATCTCTGTTGAACTTCAATATCTACCTTCCAGTTTGCCTTGATGCTTCTGATCTGATTTAGCTAATTGGCAGTGTTTAGGTACTCTGTTGGGGAGTTTTCTAAGTAAGGATCGATTCTCTTTTAGCTAAACCTTTGGGCAGTGTGTAGAGAATGCCCTGTAAGCTGATGCAAGTAGATATTGATGTATTACTGCTTCAATTTTGATGCCAGATGCTCTTTAAATTATCTCTATTTGCTAGGTTGTAGATACCTGAGTGATGCGGAAATGAGTTAGTGCTTCTCCTTAAATACAACTCCAAATGTGGCAAGTGAAATATTCTGTGCTTTGAGATGGCACATAACAGCTAAAAAAAAGTGTTAAGTCAGCCCCAAATTTGAATTTGAATTTGAAAATTTAAAGTTTTGGGCACAATTTTGCAAATCACAGAATTGACCTTAGTCAAATTTGCAAACTGTAGATCTGAACTTTTATGGGAAATAGATAAAGTGAGGATCAAGATGGATGAGTGTGTACTGAATTTGGTTAAGGCTCTGGTTCTATGCCAACTCCTAATAGAAATTGTGCCACTTGTACACTTACTCATTGCATAAATAACAACTGGCTCAAAGTGAGCTCAAAATGAAAAATAAAAGTACCAGTATGCAATTTTTACCATTACATTTTGTCACCATATTACTTGTGTGCAAATTATTATGAGGATCAATCAGTCACTATGACAATAAAATTAACCCAACACTCAAAAAAATCTACAGATAAGGATCTGGATGCTGTTTTTTGGCATACGGTTTCTTGTAACAAGTGCTACATCATGGAAAGATGCAAAGATGGAAAGAAAACATTTTTTTAGTGAGTTGCATCTTATAGTCGTTTACAATAAGCAGTTATTGTTTATGACCAGAAAAAAGTAGAAAGAGGATAGAGATATTCCACTTTGGGTGGAACGAGGATACTTCTTGGGGGAAAGCACATTAATAGCCTCTGCTTTTGAGCAGCAAAAGTTATGCGGGATAATCTAAAAATAGCATAGGATCATAAGGTAGTTATTACAAGAACACTCAAATTAAATCTGGAGAGTATAAAAGATATATATAAATGATGTAAACATTGGAGTGATCAATAATCATAGAAAGGTTAGGATATCACATATGTTCAGAAAAGCAGGTAGTTTTGTGTTCCATAATGTTGCCTCCAATGTAGGGCATTAAATAGAGTGAAATTAGCCATGAATGTTAGATAAGGATCCTCTAGGCAGCAACAAATTTGAGATATCTCATGAGAAGCTGTGTCACAGGGTTCTTCATGCAAAAACAAAAATCAAAACAAATTAGACAATAAAAAATATGAAAAAAGACATAATTCCAAGGTTGCATGGGTACTCGTACCCGCACCCCTGGTACTCGTACCCATGTACCCAAGTACCGGGTACACGTATCCCACGTACTGGGTACTCGGTGGAGAGCATCATAGCTAAGGACCTTGATTAAGATTCTGATTTTTTTTTTCAGTTTTTTATTTTTGTTTTAGCTTGTTGCTTATCAAACTTAATTCAATACCAAATGAGTTTGAAACTTTGATACTCATTAACAATAAACTTTATCTCTGTTCATGTCATAAGTTTATCATTTGCAATATGTCATTGTCATATGATTTAGGATCTTCTTGTTCATGTTTAAAGTCTGCCTTCTTTGTTATGCATCTAAGCATTTATCATGTATTATTATTTCAAACATATAGGAAATCTGAAACTGAAAACAATACATTACATTTGCAAACTTTATCACTGTTCTTGTTTTGAAAAACCATTGTCATGACTCATAATTTCAGATTTTTTATAAATATAAAAGTATAATTGTTAAATAAGTTTTACATACCCAAGTACATCCGTCCCCGATTATGAAAAATAATTTAAACATTAAACATTGAGCAATAGCATATATATATAATAATTTGACTTATGGTTCATATTTTCAAATTTCTTGTTTTGAATGCTCAATGTCATGACTCATGACATATATTTTGATTTTTATATTTTCTATAAAATATTAATTATATAGAAACAATTAGGCATACACACGTACCCTCGTCCCCTATTTTGGAAAATATGCGTTCCCGTTCCCGTACCCACATATCCATGCAACCTTGCATAATTCTACTAATATAAATCTAATCTAAATATTCTACATGTATTAAATTAAATTTATTCAAATAAATAAAAATATAAAAATAAATACCTACACAAATATGATTATGAATTAAAAAGTAATACCAATGTAGCAGTCAAGTAGAATGACCAGGTGCAAAAAAGCACATAGCCTATATAGATGATCCGGGAAATTTGCATCATGCACACCTATGGACTAAGAAGGGAACGGAAATGAAATTAAGAAGGTTATGGTAAAGAAACAGAGATCATACTTAAAATTCTGATCTTTGCATTAAGCAGTGTGTATGAGATGGTAAAGCTCATGGCAGTATCCCTTCCCTCTACAATGGAAAAATAGATGTGTACAACTTTGTAGGCAGAACATGGATCTCAACTTTATTTTTTCTGCCAGCTGCAGTTTCAATTGAGTTTTCTTCTTGTTACCATTGCTTGCACCAAGGAAGACAATAACATACACGTGCTCTTTTATCAGGGCTGTTTAAACATGGAATAAAATTAGGGAGGTTTGGGTTGGACTTTGAACTAAGTTACTATTACTGGTAGAGGTATGGTATGAGAATTCGAAAAGTGGGTACATGCAATTGTTTTTGCCCTTGGGTACATGGTTTTGGGTACATCGATACGTGTACATATTATATTCAAAAACTCAAAGAACATACAGAATTTTAAAATTAAATACATTTGATAGTATGATACTTCATCGTTGGTCAATGCTAGATGCTAGTTGATAGTTCGGACTTTCAACATTATGTCATATATATTTAGGGTGACGTTCCAAATGAAAATCATTATAATTACAAAATTGACAAAAAAAATAAAAATAATTATCTTATATCTTCATCAATCATCAAAAGGATCTAGATCAAGATCATCATTATTTGTTTCAAGTTCAATGTCATTTGAACCCAATGCAATTCTACTCCTACTAGGTGCATCATGTGTAAGTATCTCATCATCATCATCATCATCACCCATATTGATTCTAGCAACATTTTTCGGTGGTTGCATCCAAGTTGGTACATGTAGTGGTTACATTCGAATGCTTTGTTGATCCATCCTTGTAGTGGTGTTCCTCGTATGATAGAAGAAGCAAATTGGAATGGACATAGACCAACTCTTCTGCTTTTTTGCAGCCAACCAGTTATTCTTCATTGAGTGGATAAAGTAGTATGTACTTCAAAACATTTAGCAGAAGAAAAACTTGCAACTTGTTGAAATTGGAGAGAGAGCGAACAATCCTTCTTGAGACACTCTTCGATCAATCCCCTTCGAAAAAAACCAGCCTCGCTTCAAAATGCCAAAATGAGAAAAGAGTGTATAGACAAAATGAGCTTTTTCTAGGCCAAAATGCTGTTAGCACAAAATGATTTTAAAATGTTTTTGTTTTAAAGGTGACCTGCACATTTTTATTTATGGGTTTGATCAGGGGCGTACCTTAGATCCTGAGTGCACCTAGGGTATGGTGCTTGGGGCATTACCTTGGGCGCATCTAGTTGTACCCCTGGAAAAACCTGTACTTAAGAGAACTTGGTGCAGGTGGGCTGGTGAATATGCACCTACCCAGTAACTTAGGCTTTGGACAAACCTATAGCAGTCCCAGCTTGGTATCTAAAACTAAATCATTTTAAAGAAACCCAAATCCTTTTCTGTACAAGTTTTAGGGAAGATCAAAATGAGTTATTCATATTTTCATTATGTTCACTAAATTTCAACATTCAATTTCTAATTTGATCGGCAAATCTTGTGACATAGATGAGAAGCATTAGAAAAAATATGATCACCATAAAACATGTTATCATAAGGTGCAAAAATCATTAATATTAACATGAGTAATCCCATGTTCCCTTGTAATTGCTTAAGTGCACTTTCTACTTAAATTTAAGTAGTTGTAGTGTTCCTATGCAAATTTAGAATTGTGAGAAAAGGATTATTTAGAATCTTCCCTATATTAGTGAATCAGCTATTGTTTAGGATTAGAAATAAGTTGTAGAAAAAAGCGGGGTCTGGAAATTAGCAGCAACTGCTTATTGCCAAATATGCCACATGGCTTCACAAATATCAACCCCTACTTTATAATTTATGGCCGGGAAATTAGCAGCAACTTCATATTGTCAAATATGCCACATGGCTTCACAAATGTCATTCCCTCTGTAATTTAATTTTTCTATTTTTTGCCTCGTATTTTAATTACATAAATTATTTTTAATACTATTAATAAGAGCTTTATGGCTGCTTGAAAATGAGTAAAAAATTTAAATATTCATGGAGCAACCAGCTCCACAAATAACTCCTAAATAGGCTGAGTAGTGGCTCCTAGCCAAAATAAACTAAGCAACTGCACGGGGCTTTGTCCTAAGTAGGGGTAGCAAAAAAACATGAGATATAAACACAGTGGTCATGGAAGACCCCTTAATCATTACAATAAAGATCATGTTAGTGAAATAAGCATAGTTCTATGGAGTTTTTTTGATGAAGATGAGGGACGAAGGGTTTCAATTTGGGATGGGGGGGTGATGGAGCAAGGATGGTGAGGTGGTGGCGTAAATACATATAGTACTTGAAAAATCAATTAAGAAAAGATGCATACGAAATAAGTAAAAGCGTTGAAAATGACATTTTGACATACTATATAGAGTTTAGCCTAATAAATGCTAAGAACATGAAAATGATTGCATTGAAACTTGACCATTAATAATAGTGGGTAGGATTTTGGAACTTTGGGAGAAAATGAAGATTCAGTATAAGAATTGCAAATGAAACTTTGACATGCCAAGTGAAGTTTAAACCAATAAACATAAAATACATAGCAATGATTGCATTAACAATGACAATGGTGGATGGAGGATTGGGTTTGGGGGCAGAACTCCCAACGGGATCAAGGTGTTACGGTAAATCTATGTTGTATTAAATAGAGGATATGAACACTCTTTATATAGATTTAGAAAGACGGTTTTTCTAAAAGAAATAATCATGAAGTAAAGAAGAAAATAGAAATGACCTAATAAACTAAAGACTAAGTAAGTTGACCATTAAAAGAACATTACAATATTTTAATACCCCCCCTTGATAGGCACTGTCTAACTACCTTGCAGAAGATTGTAAATGTATTGTGGTCATAAATTCTTCAGAATATTCTATTGTTGTTGAGACCCTCCTTGGATCTGTAGAATGCCAATGACCAAGAGTGGCAAAAAATGTCCAAAAAAAACAGGGAAGTTTTTCCCTTCTTCAAAAGACTCCATGACAAGAGACAAAAGACTGTACATGTATTGTGGTCATAAATTCTTCAGAATATTCTTTTGTTGTTGAGACCCTCCTTGGATCTGCAAAATGCCAATGACCAAGAGTGGTCAAAAATATGTCCACAATAATAGAGAAGGTTTTCCCTTCTTGAGAAGACTCTGTGACAAGAGACAAAAGCCTACCACTAACTCGACCATTGAGATGAGTCTGCTACTACCCTCCTAGAATTTCCAAAACTTCTAACTAGATTTCATCACAAAACGTACAACCTGATGTTGGATAACGAAGTTTTCCCTCCTTGTTGCCAGAGGCATACTGAGCACAACTGTCATGATTTTGAGGAAAAGTCACCATACCCTCCAATTTTTTGCAAAAAAGCACGACACCTCAAAAAAGATTTCAAAAAGTCAATATTTTTTAGGAATATATTGACAAAACGAAGATTACAAATCATTGTTCCTTTTTCTGAAAAATGTTTAAACCCACAAAGGAACCCTATGCAACTTGTGCAAATTATAGAATCAAACTTTTTTTAAGGGAAAATTTTATGAAAACCCATCACTTCTTAAAAAGTGGAAAAATTATGAAAATCGGTCAGCATTGTTTTAAGGGAAGAAATTATGAAAACCCATCAGGATTCTTTTAAGGAAATTAATTATGAAACCCATCAAAGAAATCTTCATGCGAAAAAATCCACATTGTAAACAACATATATAAGCAACATACAATCACAAGAAGTACATACAAGCAACGTGCAAGTCCATGCAACTTTTGAAAATTAGAGACTTTTGCTTAAACCAAGAAATTACATGATCAAATGCTCGATTAAGCTCATTGTAATGTCCCTTTTTGGGACTTAGCATAATTTATCCTAAATTTCGTAATTAGGGTTTGGATTGTAATGTCTTTGATAGGATTAGTCATTCATCTCATGAGATTTAAGTTATCTTTAATGCTTATGTCCAACCTTATTATTATCCCTGCTCAAGATAGAAGTAGTGGTTAACCAAGTTGCCTAGATGCCAAGTTTGCAATGGATTCCCTCAAAGTTTACAGATCCAATCCCTTAAGCATTTCTTGGGATGATGCACGCAAGGCGCTCAGGGCTGCTGATCCCCCACCCTATCTTGGGACGAAGGTCCATTACTTGGATTTATACAAGCTCCTCCTTGGTAACATTACAACTTCCCTTATATAAGTCAATAGTAATAAGATTTGGTTATATGTATATAAGTTTATCAATTTGTTATATATATATATATATGATTTAGTATTTCTTGTGTAAATTAGTATTTCTCATTAGTATGTTACAACATTAACTTTGTTAAATAGTGCTTGCTAACATTGCAAATAATTCATTTCCTTTGATAATAATCATTTTGTTTCTTTATATTCAGTGATGTAACTCCTCCTTCCTTTATGATGAGTAATAATTGTATTTATAATCTGCTATTCTTCCATAGAATAGCAGATATGATATATATTGCATAGGAAATGTTTGATGATGGTGTTGAATGGGGTGGGAGAGATTTTATTTTTATATCTCCAAAATTGAATGGATGAAATCTTTTAATAATTGATAAGACATTCCTCGATAACTATTAGTTTACAAAGAATACCAATTACATTTTATATTATCATTTATTAATAATTCTATCGAATAATATAATTATAATATTGATTATATTAATCCTTTGGATCACACAAAGATTATCTTACCAATTGATCTCATTGTGAATATATTTGTTTATCCTTGAATATATATTTATTACTTATGATTTCAATATTATAATTTAAAAAAATTATTCATCTTATTATTATTTAATTATATATTATTAAATTCTATTTTTGAAGGGGGACATCACACACACGATTTTCAGCCAAAATCTTCGAAGACGAACCACAAAATCTTCATAAGATTCCTCCAAGGATTTTTGTTTTAAAAAAATGAAAAAAAAAATTGGAAAAAAACTTCCAGATTAGAAGAGGCTTAAAGTTTTCTTAAAAAATTCATCAAATTTAATAGAGAAGCCATTATTTATCATATTTTTTGGTTTCACTTGGAGTTTCCAACTAGGCATCCCTAAGACCTAGTTGCATTACTTGCTGAAAACTTTATGAGTTTTGAAAAACTTGCGAGTTTTTCTTGGCGCTTAAATACTTGCCCACATTGGTAAGAAAGGCTTGCAACAGAAAAGGTTCATTTCATTTGCATTTTTCTTGCTCTTGCATGCTTCTGATAAGAAAAAAACCCTTCTAAGCTTCTCCAAGGTCATTTGCAGCAATTTTAGTTGATTTGAAAGCAATTTTGGATTACTAAGTTGGTTTGCTGGTTTTTTTTGTTTTTTTAAAAAACAGTTTATTTATTTTTTGTTGCATCTAGGTTTATAGAAAATCAACAATGGCCTTTCCTAAGCACGTAAATTGTTCGAGTCCAATGAACAAGATTATAACACCTTTTTTGACAATTTTACTAGTTCTTTTACTGTTTTCTTAAGAATGTCAACTTTTCAAAAACAATTCTGTTCAAGTTTACTTTGGAAAGTGCCTTTCAGAAGTGATGTATGGCCATAACTTTTGAGAGGTTAATGTGGGCCCCACCTCATGTGTGTTAGGATTCTCTATTCTGAGCTATCCATTCAATCTCTGCCATGAGAGGATTGATGGAGTTTGGTGCTGCTGCCAAATTTTTGGTACCTTTGTAGATGAAATTGTTTGGCAAGAATTGGATCTGATCTTAGGCTCAAATTGAAAGTATTAATTACAATATGAATTGAATAAATAATTCTTTTTCTATATTATTGGGAAACATGTTCCCTATATTTGGCCTTCTAGTAAATGTCCTAGAAATGCATCCCTTTCCGTCCCCTCATCCTCATCCCCAAGTCACCATGGAACACTTCAAAAACTAACAAAAGTCAATGTTTTTCTTAAAACAATAAAGTTACAAATCCAAGTGGACTTTAACATTAACTAATGGTTCCAAGCTGGCACTAAGTTGAATCTATGTTTCATGCATGCATCAAAGTGTTCTAGTTGCAAGCTTATTTTGTGTCTCAAACAAGACATTTTCTGATTTAACAATAAATGTTGTCATTAAAAATTATTTAAAATATTATAAAAACTATAATATATTAATACATTTTGGAAAATACACACATATTTTTAAAATTGTATACTGCTTTCTCCACCCTTCCCCTATTTTTGGCCCTCTAGGAAATGTCCCAGAAATAGGTCCCCCCATCCCCATCCCTGAAACACTGTGGAACATAGTTTTTATTCATTCCTTGGGCCAAACTTGCTAGGAGATTCACCTCTTTTGAAGATTTAAATTAAAGTAGAATTCAGTGTTGTTATTGGGGTTGAACCCTGTTGATTTGGGCACCCAATTTGGATGTTAAACTAAAACATTTTTTGGGCCGACCTTATCTTGGCACCCAAGTTTGTGTTAAAAAGAATCTAAAAATAAATAAATTAAAACAATGTTAAATTGGCTGAAGTGTCAACTCTCTTTTTCGAGCAGATCTAAAACGTTTTTTTAGGCTGACCTTATCTTGGCACCCAAGTTTGTGTTTAAAAAGAATCTAAAAATAAATAAATTAAAAGGATGTCAAATTGGCTGAAGTGTCACCTCTCTTTTTCAAGCAGATCTAAAAGAAAAAAATTAAATCAAGTGTATAGCAGATCTAAAAGCAAGATTATGGGAGATTGTGAGGAGATATTAAGGCAGATTTTGATGAAGTCATGAGCATATTTGCAAAGTGAATTAGAGCTGATCCAAGAAGTTCAAATATTTATCATGCAATTCTTTTGGAGGTTGGTGCCTCCTTACAAAGGAATTCAAGATGTTGCTACCTCTCATTCAAAAATATTGCGTCTCTCGCTGGGTTGGTGCCTAGTTGTAGGGGATTCATGTGCCTCGTTGGTTGGTTCCTACAAAGCTTTGTAAATAGTATTTCATTTTGTTGAGGCTGGATTTGGACGGTAGACCTAAGCAACCATTCGTTGCGGTTTTCTCTTGAAAGAATTTCCACATAAATCTCATGTCTCCTTAGGGTGTGGATGTTTTTGATTGCCTCATCATGGTCACTAAAGTTTTAATAATTGCAGATTGTCATAAACACATTCAGCCCCCCTCTGAGTATAACTATGTGTGTTCCATCAACGCTACCCTCCAGCACCCTTGATCTACCCCGTTTATCGACATATTTATGTGGAGCATGGGAGCTCCAAAACTCATCCATATTGTTGCAAGGATTGTTTTACTAAGTCATCTTGATTCCAATTGTGTACTCGGCAACCACCCTTGAGAAAGTGGCCTTTTCCTCATGATAAAGAGTTACTACTTTTGGTAAAATTATTTAAAATGTGATTTCATAATAGTAACGTTCTTTGCAACCTAAGTAGTAGGAGGATTGCAAAATCTAACTTCCTCTATTTTTTGATAAGGATGGAACCCTCCCTTTCTTTGAAAAATAGGGATGAATTGTGTGCTTGTTCTTTTCCCTTCTAATGGGAAAACTCTTCATTGCACACGTAGAGTCCTTGAGAGCATAGATAAGGGTCTATAGTAAGTGACTTAAATCTGAAGATAAATGACTGGGACTGCAGTGACTCTCCCTTCACTTACATATTAAAGCTATTGATGTATTATAGCACACAACTTTCACGTGGTATAGCCATGGCCTACCAAGTGAAATTATAAACCTAACCAAAAAGGGAACAACATATGTATGAATGACAAATACTTCTACATTAAATTGACTTATCTTGAATTACACGGGTGCCTTCATAGGCTGAAATATTGACTTCTAGTTATGATTTAACTCATTAATATTAAACTCAGTCATCTAAATATAACATTGATTTAGCTAGAAAGATTTAGGGTACTAAGTAGTGTTGCCTTCTAATCAGTGTTATAGAACTCTGTGAGTCCCGAGCCGAGTTAGGGCTCCAATGTTTTTTGGTCTCTGAACTTTGACTTGGTTGATTCCTGGTAATGTCCTACAGGACTTGCAGAGTCCATGGACTCTCTTGATTCGGAGAGTCTTGTGGCCAGGACTCTGCTACGACCAGTTGAGCCATAAAGTAAAAATAAACATTTTAATTTTTTTTTAATGATTTGTTTTGGCTTATATAATTGTATTGCAATATCAAGTTCTAAAAATTTGTAATGGTGATTTCCAATAAGGCAATCAATTTGGAGTAGTAAAAGATGTCTTGCATTGTGGCAAGTATAAGACATAACAATTTGTCTATAAAGCAGATTACAAATAGGATTTCACTAAAATTTTGGCCAAAAAATTCTGTAATCACAAAGTCTTGGAACTGAGTATTTAAAAATTTAAAACAACTCTATCGCATTTGAAAGCATTGCATCAAATCAAATACTTCCCTTTTAAAGAATTGGACAACTCCAAAACAAAAAAAATACAATTTTAGGGTTTGTGAAATATTGAAAAAATTAAATGTATGCTAAACCAGTCATTTGAAAAAGTTAAAAGATGATGAAATTTGAGCTATTATCTACTTGATATCATTGCAGAAATTTGTAATGATCTTTCTAATCCACTAAGAACAAAAAATTGAAGCGAAGCAGTTATGAAATTTCTTGCATGGTAGAAGAATATAATATGAAAAATTCTGTAAATATTTTGATAATAATATGCCACTTCGAGGGAGCAATTTTTGTAGTCCACTTCAAGGGAGATACCACCAACAGTCTTTAACATGAACACAATTCTCAACATGATGATAATAAATAACCTATACCTTCTATAATTTCAGTTTAACTTATTTCTTTCTGAAATTTACATTGATTCTTATGTGATCAATGCAAACTTGTGCATGTGTGCAAAGTAGCTTCTATTTATCTCAATTATGGCGCCTTTGATGTTAATTGACTAAATGATGCATGACAAAAAGTTTTGAATCCTTAAATATTTGAATTTCTTGGGTTTTTCAATTTTCTGAGTCCTTGGCGAGTCAAATCCGAGCCTGAAACCAGCTTGCTGAGTCCGAGGCGAGTCCAAGTCTTGTAAATACGCTTCTAGTTGAACATGAGATGGATATTAACTTTGTCGGCAATTAAGTTATTTTTCTGAAATTAAATAATCTAATGGTAAACATAGCATGATGAAGTGTCTAAATATACGACTTAAAATGCCCTGTGATATTTTTATTAGGAGGCTAATGTTTTTGTCCTTTAGATCATTTAAACTTGATCCATCATCAGTTTAATTAGGAAGTAAACTAGGGTGTTAAGTAGGACAGACTTCTAGTTCAATAACCCGAGTTGGATGGTATGATTTATTAGTATCTATTAAATAATTATTTTGCATAAAATAAATAACAGTAACCTAAACTAATTAAAATAAATTAAGGTAGACTTAGTATAATAAAGTGTATAAGTGTTATACAACTGAAAAGGTTTTTGTTATGTTTTTGAAATTAAAAGCGACCAAAAACAAGGGGGTCAGCCCTTAACAGTCAAAAGGCTGGTAACCAGCACATTATCAGCCAGTAACAAAAACAGACAAATAGAACAGGAGTACCAGCAGGCAGAGACTTATACCATAAACCAGAAAGTTAGAACCAGAAAAGGAAACAACCTAGTTACTAACCACATAGTCCAAAAAGGCACCCAGGCCTAATAAAATCTTAAATACAGCTGATTACCAGCAAAACCATAACTGCCATAAAAGTATATAAAGTCTTTGGATCCTTAGATCCCCATAACTGAACAGAACTAAAAAAGACAAATTTCTTTTTTCCCTTTTCCCCTTGCATGAAGTAGAATCTGGGCCCAGTCATCGGCAAGAAACTTGAAGAGTAATTTGTTGTCCTCCATGTCCAAACCAACTTCCTTTTTCTTCTGTACCAGCAATTGGAGGGTAGTGGCAACCGTATGAGTAACTTTAAGTCCAAATTTGGAGAAGGTGAAAAACCCCTCCTCCAAAGCTTTGACCCTTTCCTCCAGGTTCATGTAATGCTCCTCCATCGCCTCAGTCTCCTCTTTATGCTCTTCGACCTTCTTTGCAGCAACCTCCTTCATTTCCTGTCCCTGTGGTTTATCCTGTAGCACCCGTGGGTTAGAGGAGATCTTCGAATTTTCCTTAATAGGGGAAGAAATGGTAATTGGGGAATTATCCTTTTTGCTCATCTCATCACAAAAAGTAATAGGTTTAAGTGAGAAGCTCGCTGAAACATGGGTTGTCTCAGTATTCCTTTCTTTGCCGTCCGACACTTGAGTTTGAGTATCATCCATCAAAATGTTCCCAAAATTGAAACTTTTTTCCCCCTCCTCATTATCTTCATCTTTTTTGGAGTTGGAAATATTTTCCTCCTCCCTTCTGTCACTGTTATTACCTGAGCTATCTTCTTCAACTTCCTCAACAGGGTATCTGATGGACTTCTGATTAACCCTAGCCTGGGACTGAGCTAACCTACCAGACCTTCTTCTTGCTTTTCCCCCAATATCCTCACCAGAATCCTCTACAACAACCTCAACCACCTTATCAACTTTAATTTTCTTGTTTCCCTTTTGTTCTAGGGCTATGTCAGGTTTTTTCTTTTTCTTAGTATCCTTGCTAGGAGATGGCCTAGGAGTATAGATTTTCGTCCCCGTATTGGAGCTCGGGGGGGAAATTAGACTATGGCGGGGTTTTCCACTACAACCTCTCTGGGGGGACACAAAGCTAAGTGGAACTGATACAGACGGAAAATTAACCCTTGATGAATAATGGTGAAGTTTAAGCCTTTACCCTTTTTTTCCCTTATATCATTAATCATATCCTCAAGCGAATGCAGAAGGAAAAACGAAATGGAAATGAAATCCCTATTTCTAAAGTGATTCAACAAAGGAAAATGATAATAACAGCACACTCCAAACCTGCCTTCCAGCGTGAGATACTTCATCAGGACCAGACACATATCATCCCAGGGCTTAGGTAACTTATCCCTTTTAAACCCTCCTCTGTAGCGAATCAGCTCCTCATTCTCCACAAAGAAGTTATTCATGCTAGCCTCATCTGAGACTTTAGTGACTTTCTTCTATTTTTTGCCCTTCACTGTGAGTCCTGTTGCCATGGCAATTACCTCCTCCATGACTTGAAATGTAATGCCGTTGATTGTAACCTTCCTATCGTTCCAATTATTCACAAGCACAATTTTCATCGTACCCAGCCATGGACATCATATAGGGCAAAACACCCCCTTCTTTCAGAAGATACCAAGTCGCCATCCTGTCCTTGAAGTTC
This sequence comes from Cupressus sempervirens, assembly GCA_028749045.1. Taxonomy (NCBI): domain Eukaryota; kingdom Viridiplantae; phylum Streptophyta; class Pinopsida; order Cupressales; family Cupressaceae; genus Cupressus; species Cupressus sempervirens. The sequence continues at coordinate 202,010,428 of CM053787.1, forward strand.
TCTAATCTCGTTGGTTCCAACCAATTCAGATCACCGCCCATTTCAATTTCTCCACCATCCGGCCTCTCTTCCTCAGAAATACGCATCAGAACTTTATCACTTTCAAATTCTCTGTGGCTACTCTCTTGCTTAAATCCTTTGAGGAAATAGGGATCAAAATTGCAGACCCGTGTATGATGTGCTCCAGAATCCCATTACATCTTATTATGAGATTCGTGGGTATTAAAAAACCTAATTTTCTCTCCCTATCGATTTCTGACATCCCAATCCATAATATCTATAGTACTTCCTTTTGGAGAGCGATTCAAAGCTTGCAGCGAGTTTCCATAATTACGAAAAGACAATTTCCTTAATTCGTAATTACTCCACTTGTCATTTGTACGGTCACATCTGTCTCTTATTCCAAAACGCTAAAGTTTAATTTAGCGACAAAGTTCTCCATCTTGCCAAATTTGGCCTTACTTTTAAATTTAGTGATCACCATTTTGAATTTTGCCGCCTTTTTCCTTGTATATCAACATCCTTAGATTTTCGTTGATATCAACTAAATTTTCCCAGCACGTGATTGCCCTAACGTTAAATCCCATGGAAGCCGCAGCATCTGCCACTTGATTACCCTCCCAGTAGATATGCTGTAGGTGGACCATTCTCATTTCCTCCAATATATTTTTAATATCCAGGATGATATTTCTAATCTTCCATCCCAATTTTGCCTCCCCCTTTACCCAATCGATCACTAGTTTAGAGTCCCCTTCTATAGTTAACTCTAAAATGTTTCTTTCCCTAGAGAGTTGAAGACCCCATAATAACGCCGTAGCTTCTGCCACATTATTGCTACCAATCCCCACCTGGCCTGCATAACATAAAAGGTTTCTGTTATGTTATTCAAATCATGATGTGATATTTTTATTAGAAGCCCAATTGTCTTCTAGATCATGTAGACTTGATCAATCACTGGGTTGGAGATGCCTGTCAGAGTGATTTCTCTTTACGTTGTTTGGATCTTTTCAATGTCAAGAGCCAAACTTCCATAGAGGAAATGATCTTCCCTGTTAGTGTGGTGTCTACATTGGCAATGTAAATATTAATATCATCTTTACCCCCTTGATAAATATTAAAATAACTAAAGAAAAAGCTTTTATTTTAAGATTCATTTACTATTAAACAATTGTAGATATATGGGTCTCCATCACTAAATGCAACATAGCGTATTTTCAAAATCCACCTGTTAAATAAATGGATAAAAACATAATCCTGCCCTAAAATTATCAGTTCTAGCATAACTACTTACCCATAGATTGGTTTGTGGTGTATTTTCTATTGCTGTGAAGCTCGTCAGAAGATTTATTTCTCTCTTTTTAGAATACACAATTCTGAGTTGGAAGACACCAAAATAAATCTGCTTCAATTTTTGGTTGATTATACTTCGCTATAAATATACTGTATCAGGATGTTCACACCAGAATTTTCTTCTCTGATTGGGCTTGTTCATTTTAAAATAAAGGCTATTGGATTTGTTTAACTTAATGTTTTTTTTTGTAATCCACTTAAGTGATGTAAATGCATTTGACACTCAATTTTCTAAACACAATGCTTGTCTCTGTCTATTGGATTTCAGTTACCTTCTTTCCAGGAAGATGGATTTATTAAATATAAGAAAGAAATCATTATTTTTTTGCAATAAAAGCTCAATTGTTGTCTGGCTTTTGTGACAGGAAATGAATGAGAAGGACTTCAATAACTTGAATTTTAAAGAGTGGCATATTGGTGTGGTAAGTTCAATTAAACATTGAAATGAGTTTCCTGTTGGCATGTTGACTAATTTAGGAATACTGTTATTCATCTTTGTTCAATCTACAAATTCTTTGAAGTTTCTTATGCTTGGGAAGTGGAATTTTTCCTTGTCCTGCAAGTGACAATATTTTGATCATGCGATATTTTCATTTTCATCATCTACTGTATGTACATGTGATAAATTTATTAAGAAGCAACTGGGGGAAAAGATGGGGATTCAAAAAGATGGATTCTTATTTCTTGTCTTTTACCTATTTGAATAAATGCCTTTCTTTGACTGGCAACATACGTCATCCAAATGTTGTTTAACATACTCGTTTGTTTGAATGTGGGTATGGATAGAGTATGAGAAATTGCATGTTCATAATGACTCATTTTGTAGTACTTTTTGGAAATTCAGTTGGAATTTAATCCTTGATTTGAATTTTGGTGTAAATGTTGTCTAGTGGTAAACATAGCTACATATATTAAGGCTGAGTCAGACTGGTGTTTGCACTGCAAAGTCCTAGGATTTTATAATAGTACCATAATCCTTAGGCTAGCTTCCAAACTTCTGCATTTCTCTCTTCTAGAGCTGCCCGTGACTAGGCCTTGATTAGTATGGTTGAGCAACTAAAACTGAATTTCTTTGATGATGTTCGAGTTATCAGATCCTGGATAAATCCAGATGAGGTTTGATTTGAACTAGACTTTTTGGCTGGAAAATTCCAACCAGTTCAATCCAGACACCTTTTTTGATATTGTATATATTTTTTAAACAAAAACATTGTTAAAGAAAAAGAAAGTGAAAGTATACATGTAAAACAAAAAATTAGAAACTAGCTTGTTTATTCAAGAAATATGCACCATTTTTATCTTTTCAAATATATTCATTTTATTTTTAATTTTTTCTCAAACAGAACTAAATTAAATTAGAATCCTGGTATTCCAAATTTCGTCCACCTCCCAAATGAATGAATTGAACTTTTGGAAGCTGGTAGCTAAGGCTAGCTTCCAAACTTCTGCATTTCTCTCTTCTAAAGCTGCTTGTGTCTAGGCCTTGATTAGTATGGTTGAGCAACTAAAACTGAATTTCTTTGATAGTGTTCGAGTTATCAGATTCTGGTTAAATCCAGATGAGTTTTGATTTGAACTAGAATTTTGGCTGGAAAATTCCAACCAGTTCAATCCAGACACCTTTTTTGATATTGTATATATATTTTTAAACAAAAATTGTTAAAGAAAAAGAAAGTGAAAGTATACATGTAAAACAAAAAATTAAAAACTAGCTTGTTTATTCAAGAAATATGCACCATTTTTATCTTTTCAAATATATTCATTTTATTTTTAATTTTTTCTCAAACAGAACTAAATTAAACTAGAATCCTGGAGTTCCAAATTTCGTTCACCTCCCAAATGAATGAATTGAACTTTTGGAAGCTAGTAGCTAAGGCTATCATCTTATATCTATCCATATAGATCTTTGCCTCAACTGCTTTCTCAGCTATATAGTCCTTGGGGTTTTTTCAGTGTTCTACAATTTCTGCAGCAGTATACATTGTTTTTAATTAATTTAGGAGTGCAATCCTTGTATTTTCTCTTTTCTGGCTTAGAAATATGATCTACCTGGAAAAAATATCCTTTTACTTCCTCATGGTCAGTCAGGGCAAAGACGCACAAAATTTGGAGCTGAGGGGAGGGTGGGCACAGGGGATGGAGCTATTATATAAAAGGGTGTTGGAAGTTGGAACTGACATGCTTTGCTTTCAAGTTGCCCCGAGGATTGCCAAGATTTGATCCCCAACCATATTGCTTTTAGGTCATATCAAGTAAGAGATATGCTTTATCCATCAGGCCCTTGAAAGTGAGAGGAAAGCAAGAGGCAATCTTGGGCAGTTAAAATTTGCAACCAGTCTTCCTTCCCCAACCTAGACTTGAAGTTATAAAGGATCTTAAATCAAACTAGGCATTAGCTAGAAGCCTAGAACATTGCTAGCCTGTTTGGCTCTTTCTAGCAATCAGCAAAGCTGATCAATCAGGAACTTGGAAAGAGATTTCATACTTTCTAAGTATACACTTTAGTTTCAAGCTGGAAAACACTCTCCTCTAATCACCCGTGAGTCTCCTTCCACCTTTAGATACAATATCTTCAATTTTGTTGTCATTCATAGACCTTTTACCAAGTTTATTGGTTCCTCTGCTTGTTAGTATCTGTAATGATAAAAATGGAGGAAGAATCCACATAAACTTTCAACTTATTTCTCAAGATGCATCTAGCCCTTTTGATGGTATCCACACAAATAATAATAATGGTAATAAGACAATGTAGAAGATAGATCACACATCACAGAGAGATTTACGGGAGCCAAGATGTCTTAATATCCAATCTACGTAAAAACTGTAAGGTACAGTTACACCATACAATACTCTCTATGGAAGAAGGTCACTACATGCTATATCTCCAAGAGATCCCAAATATAGTATCGTTTGCAACATATCCTTACAACGATAAAAATCCCTATTACACAGATCTTCCCCCAGTAACATTAAGGGAGGGGTAATCTACTGACACCAAATATAATTAATTACAGAAATTATCTAAATTATGATCTAATATAACTAGTTGAAGGATGATGCATACTCAAGATATATATCTGGCTTCCTAGAGGTAATCTTTTGGTTTTTATTGTAAACTCTTTTACATGTATTAATATAAAGGCTTCTGCCTTTGACCAAAAAAGAAAGACTAATTAAAGGATGTGTGCCATAAGCCAACATCTCTATCCACTTAGATACATTATAGTAAATTAATATTATATCCCTAAGTTTTAACTGACCCAGTTGTAAATCACATGTAGTAGTGTATATATGTGTTGGTTTAGGTCTAGTTTATTTGCTTCTGATATAAGCTTCAAGGTAATTGCATTTGTGTTTACTAGCAGGAATAGTTTTGCAGTTTAGTTACACGTACACATATTGGTAATGGTTACATTCTAGATAGAATACTGATTTTGTCAGGTAACTTTCGCTTGTAGAATTTTGCATCTCTAGAAACTCATTACACACCAAAGGGATTTGCACAAGTTTCCTGTTTGATTTGAGAACTAGAAACATATTGTATTATTTTGAGTGGAACGTAATATTTAAGCATCTCCCATGCTTCCAACAGACATGTAGTTAAAGGTATTCTTGTGTTCGCTATATGGAATGAATATGATTGTGTTTGCTATATGGACATGAATATGATTCAGAATATTATTTATTTTCCATTCCATCGCTGATGTTGGATTTTTAATTTTTTCAGCCTACACCACAGCCCATGGATGGGGATGTTCACTGGCCAATGTTGGTTGTAGTACAGCATCCAAGTGCGTCAAGGGATGAGTCTTTTAAAGATGTGCCTTGTTCTAATGAAGCACTGAGTTGTGTATTAAAATCTTCCAAATCCAGTATCAACATTTCTAGAAGCATAAGTTCCCCTTTACTTCGAAGTCACTCATTCTCTCTGGTACCTGATTCTACATCATTAGAAAGTTTGCAGTCCTCTTCACAGAGCTCTCAATATCATGTCTCAAAAGGTTCAAAAGGAGAAAGATACTACAAGAATGATAGCCAGAAATTTTATTCCAGGAACAACAGAGTACATGAGAAGGACAGTGTGGAATATATGCCAGATGTACTTGTAGATATTAAAGGCATCAGAAATTTTTCATTTGATCCGTCTGGTAGAAGCAAGAGAAGAGAATGGCGGGAACTTCAGCAAAAAAATTTGGAGCAGCGATCATTTGTTGATTCAAGTGCTTTGGCTTTATATTGAAATAAGAAAATGTTAACCAAACTGTGCAAAATTGTCTACAGGGAATGGGCAAGATAAAAAAAAAGTCATTGTTGTAACGTGTTGCCCCCGATCAACCAACCTGTAAAACATAAAGAAATAAAAGTTCACTCTGATGGCATTATTTTGTAGAGTTTACAGGGGCAAAGCAGTCATGCGTGATCAGCTAATTTGTAAATTTTCGAGAAAATAGAAGTCCACTCTAATTATAACGGTGCTGTTTAATAGATTTTACAGGGGCAGAGCAATCGCGCCTCCTCAATTGTACAGAGATGGGGATAATACAAAAGAAAATGGTTCTCCTCCTTATTCACACGTCTCTTGAATATCTTAATGATTTCAAATGAATTGCATGTTAACCAGTTGAGAATAATTTCCTAAATTGCATTATAAACAATGTGATATTCGTGAAGACTAGTATAGTACTACCATATTGGTAATTATCAAGAATCTCTGCCATAAATAAATAGATTTAAATGTTAGAAACAAAATACTTAACAATTCATGTGGCCCTTTATTTTATCGTTGCTTCTAAATGGCTTACCACGAAGTCGACTTGAGAGGATCTGAAAGAGTGTATTTAGACTAAAAGCATAAAGGAACTTTTCTTGGCTGAAGATTTTAATTCGAACCATTAACCATGACATCTTGGCAAGAATCCAGTTTGTGAGATCGCTTTAGCCTTGATTCTGCTCTTAATTTGTATGTTGGGTAACTACGACAGCAGCCATTGCCATTTAGCAAATAGAGTCGAATCCAGGAATGGTACACCACGGAATCTAAAACGAAAATCAGTAACCCAAGCAACATATCTGGTTCTTCAACCCCTTTCATATTGTATGCGCTTGAAATTGGCGGAGACTTATGTTTTCACATCGTTTTACATTAATTAATTAATATATATTTGGCAATGGTATAAATTACTCTTACTCTATAGTTTCTAATAGTTTTACTATATTAATATTTTTTTGACTGTATTTTCTTGATTTGTGATTGGTCATCCTTATTTTAGCTAGTGATTTAATTGATTTTTTGGTTTTAAAAATAGGATTATTGTACTTGCATATTACATTTAAAAAAAAAAAAAATTGCACCAACCAAAATATTTTATATAGAACCAATTTTTTAGTAGGACCAATTTATTTCACATTTTTTATAGGACTATATTTTAAATCAAAGTTTAAATAATTATAATATTAAATTGATATTAAAATAATTTCATTTAATCATTTTTAAAAAATCTTGATATCATTATTAGATGACACGCAATAATTTTATTCAGATTATTCAAAAGACCCACACACTTATTGAGAGAAATAAAGAAAAAACTATATTCCTATTTACAACACTCTGCACAATTATCTTACTCTTACTATTTTATTTATTTCTTTATTGTTACATATTGTCATCTAAAAATTTCAAGGATTAAATGACTCTTATTGTAGCCTTGAAAAAATAAATAGTTATAACAATTGGTTGAGCTATAATATGAACGCTGACATAATAGAAGAGACAAAAGGTCTTGCATGAACAATTAAAAAGACTTTCCATTACAAAGGCTCAAATTTTCATTCAATAATTTTAGGCTCTATACCTCAAGTATATTCTTGGTTATTCAATAGTTTGACATTTTAATCAGAATTGACTACTGTTCTTTATAAACTTATTAAAATTAATTTACATAGAGCTTCTATGATGTTTTATTTATCTATGCTAAAATGATTTGCTAGTTTCAATATATTAAGAGTTAACTCTTTAAAATGTAAATTGGAGTCAACTTGTAAAACTAAATCAAAACAACATTTTAGCAGAGTTTACAAATCTTTTTTAACATTAGGCGGGACTTTAGCTCTCCAGAGCTCTTGTTATTATTCAATTAATTATGTATTTCATTAATTCATCTACACTATTTCTTATTCTAACTCTCCTAATTACTCATATTAAATTGTTTAATTACACACTCCCCTCATGACTAAGTCGCTTAAATCCACTTTACTAGACCAACTCACTTGACACCTCATTTTAGTCGAAATAAATAATTTTTATTTTTGTTAAATAAGTCTATTTTCCCTCACTCATGAGCCCTATTTGTAAGGGTTAAAAAGGGTTATGTAGCCTTATAGGACTTGGTCTCATGACCATACATCCTTACAAGACCTAGTCTATGTTGCCTACAACTTAATGTCTTGCATAGCTACCTCATGGGATCATAGGTGACTCATAGGGACACTTGTGGAAAGAGTCCCAATGAGAAATAAGTCCTTCAACCTTCTTCTCAACAATCATTGAGAAACACTTGGACATGTGTCTCTTCTTCCCTCGTCATCATAGGAGGAACATGTTTCCTATTCCTCCTCTCACATTCCAACCAATCTCTTGTTTCTCTCAACTTTCCCAAACAAGTTAATCTTAGCCCTTGATTTTTCCACTTTTCAATCTCCATCATAGAATCTTGCCGCATGGGTTTGAGGCCTCCAAAACTCTATAGAAAGAGCACCATTTCCCTTATTCGAGCTAATTAACATTTTTGGAGTGAATTTGCAATATTTTTAGAATTAGCAATTTGAGAGCATTTTGTGATATTGTAGTTTAAATTATATCATTAGCATAAGCATATTAACATCATTTTCATCCATCTATCTTTGTGTATTTTCATTTTGTCTTGCATTTTGAACAATCTTGGAATTAGCGTATTTACATTTCAAAGAAATTCAACATCTCCAAACTTTTGAAGAAATCTTAGAAGAATGCTGATTTGAAGATTTGAGAGCTCAACAACAAGATTTCAAAATTAGGAAAGTAATGAAGAGCTACAAAAAGTTAGTTTAAAAAGTAAAAATTGTAAGTTTAAAAAGTAAGAATTGCATTTTAAGTTTCTTTACTCTTCATTCTTCATTGTATATGCATCTTAGATAGAATTTGTAGCTAATTAGCGAGTTAGCAATTCATTTCTATAGTTGGATACATAATTTGCATATATTTTTGGTGTCCATCATGGGGCCCTACCCTCAAAATTTAACACAAAATTTGAGTTTTTTCGTGTGTAGAACATTCACATGTCATTTATGTGTATTTATTTTCTGCAGACCTGTGCATACATACACGATTTTTTACACATTCATTAAGTGCTAAGTGTTTCATTTATTCTTATGAGAGATGGATTCATGTTGAATCACTACTCATGAAACATGGGTCAATGAGTTTGACTCAAAATCACACAGTTAAATCTTGATAGCAATATTGCATTCATTAAGACTGATAATATCATTCTGTTCCATGTTCTTTATTATTATTTTGCATCTGTGCATATGTAGTATGTTGATGTATATTTATCTAGAATACTTGTGTATTCATTCTTGTCAGATTTTGTTGATTAACACTTGCACTTCTACATTTTACCTACACAATTGTAGAAAATGTTTGCACTTTTGTCATTATTTGTTGTGCTTTTGTCTTTATTGAGCACACATTTTGATTTTCTACGCTTTCATTTCATCGTCTCACACTTTCATTTGATGTATTTAGGACTTAAATTTTATTAGTTTTGATTTTGCATTTTGGGTTTTAGCTAACAATATAACCATTTTTTCATTTTTTGTTATTTAAATCTAGGTTGTTTTGTAGGTACATTTGACAGAGGCCCATTTTAAATTATTATCTTGTTTGCAGGTTCTTTAGAAGATCAAGGGGTTGTTTTTTAAAACCATAATCTTGTTTGGGCTTTAAAATACAACATGCAATTTCTTTTTCACGTGTCTTCTCTAGATTAGATCAAGTGTTTGTTGTGTATGGCTTGTAAAGTATTTTGTGTAAACCCAAGATTGATACAAATGTATCCTCTCCCCTTGCCTTCTTGAATCTTGAGTGTAAGAGAAACTTGTATCAATCTTTTTAGAGGGTGACCTTTAATGCGATAAATGGTATTCAACCAAAGGGATGACCTAAGTAGTAACAACCGAAGCTAGCCACTACAAACTACAAATGTGGTTGTGATTAGTCTCACAGTCAATGGGTTTAGTGAACTATGTCGGTGAAAATGTCCCCTGGTACCCGTGTGGTGTGTTAAAATCCCTCATTGCAACACATAAACCACATTGCTTCGAACGGAGTAGGAGAGACCCCTCAACCAAAGTAATGAGACTCGGACTCGGCTTGGACTCAGCAAGGGTAGCTTGACTCATGACCCGGCTCAACGGTGACTCGGCAAAGTGAAAAAACCTCAAAATTTTGAGATTTTTTAGGATTTAAAGAACATTCCATGCACCCATTATTGAATAAAGCGTAAAGACACAATAACATCATTAAATAGAAGATAATTTGATCATAATGCACATACTTAAAGTTAAAACTTAAAAGTCAAACATTGATTACATAAGTACAATACTACAAAGGTAAATTGCTAAATACTATATTACTAGTAATTAAAGTTTAAAGTTTAACTTTAACGTTTAAACAGTAGCTGAAGCCTGAAGGAAATATTATAAAAGTAAAAGTGTAAAACATAGAATCATATATAAAATGATAAATCCATGCACATTGCAAACCATCAAAATGTATATGTATTATGTATTATAAAATCCAACACATCAAGATTCAATAGTCATCATCAAATTCAAATGTTCCAAATTCTGATCATATATTAAGTTAAACAAAAAGTTAAAAAAAGACTATAAGTCTACAACTATGACTCCTATTCGGAGTCCTCATCATCATCCTCATCCTCATCCTCATCGTCATCCTCATCGTCATCATTATCCTCATCCTCATCCTCAACCTTAGGCTCAATATAATCTATAAAATGCCTCTTAGTAAGGCGTCTAAGGTAGGTCCTAGATATCTTAGTAGCCATAGCATCAGCTTGTGAGGTGCCTCTAGGATCAATTGTAGTCTCTGCCAATGTCTGTGAGGTGCCACTAGGAACAACTGGAGTTCTCTGGTCCTCTGTTGCCATAGCCACAGCCTCAGCCTGGCCCTCTCTATCTGCCTGGTCAAGCCACTATAGGTCCTCATCATCAAAGATAGGATTAGAAGCCTCACTGATCCACTTAGACTCTGGATCAACCTCCTCTAGAGTAATCAAAGAGGTGTCACTATCAAAAATCTCCCTAATCCTAATGCGTGGATTGTAGTGCACAAAGAATAGCCTATTCATTTTCTCCACTGACAACCTGTTACGCCTCTTCGAGTGGATGTGCTCGAACATGCTCCAGTTGCACTCACATCAAGAAGCGCTACTTGGCTGGCTCAAAATGCAGATGGCGATTTACTGAAGGTTTTTGGTTGAAGGCCCAAACATTTGCCACCATCTATTTGAATTTTGATAAAAGGAAAACAAAAAAATATTAGTCTCATTTCAAAATTTGAACTTTAAGTTTAAAGCTAAAAATTTAGAAACTAGATTGTATAAGGCTTAAGCTGCAATTTTTACCTTGCTGCAATTTTATACGACCTTCTTTGCAAATTTGACTTGAAAAAATGGTCGTTGATGCATTATTATAGGCATCCATCTCAAGCAATATATCTGTGAGATTAGGGGACATCTTCAATATCACTATGTATAGGCCATTAAGAACGTCCTCATTCGCCTTGAAATCATCACGAAAGTGGTATGTCGGATTGAGGTAATAGGCTGCTGCATGGATGGGCTTATGAAGCTGATTTTTCCATCTCCTATCAATTATCTCCCAAATAGGGCCATAGTTTTCCTCAACTCCTACATATTTGGCCTTAATAGCCTCCTTGGCCCTATTCATGCCCTCATAAATGTAGCCCATAGAGGGCTTCTCACCATCAACAACTCGTAAGAGGGATACAAGGGGCTCAATGATCTACAAAACAATTAAACAAAAAAAAAATTAGTGAATGATGAAACTTTGTAAAGTTGCACAATGAAAATAAAACAAAAATATGTATGAGATAAATTAATTTATAAAATTTTAAGACTTAAGCTTTTAAAATTTAAAATTTAAATTACCTCCACAATCTTCAAACACGGCTCCCAAAAACCTTCATCATCATAAATGCATTTTGTTGCATCTATCCCTACAAGGCTGGTGGCAAAGGAGGAGGAACTCTATTTTGTACCAACAAACATGGACCTCAACTCTAACCTTGAAGTCAGCAAGGATTTTAGTGTGATAAAGTTAGAGGCAAATCTTGTGATACTAGGACGAGCCAACTCCTTTCCCTTCGTGTATTGCCTCATAGTGCTGAGGACCAAGGCATGATTATAGATGAACTTGCAAAGATTTTTGGCCTTGGTAACACATGATTTCACCCATACAAGCTTGCCAATATCCTCTAACATGAGGTCGATGCAATGGGCTGCATATGGAGTCCAAAAGATTTTTGGGTGTCTCTCCATCAAAAGTTTTCCTACAACAATTTTAAATTAGTTAGTAAACAATGAAAATTTTTGATGTATTAAAAGACTTTTAATTTCCAAAATTTAATGAAAAACTAAAACAATTTTTTTAGAGTAGAACTTAGAAAGTTAGAAGTTAAAATTTTACATGCAGCAACATAATTAGCTGCATTATCAGTCACCACTTGGACAACATTCTCTTCCCCCATCTCCCTTATGACCTCCTCAATAGTCTCACATAAGAATGTTGCATTTTTCACACATGAGGAAGCATCTATGGACCTCAAAAACATGGTGGATTTTGAAAGTGAAAATTAAACAAAATAATTATCATTCAAGAATCAATAGTCAATAAAACAAAAATTTTGTTATTCAATAATAGTATACATTAAATTTTAGACTTCAAGAAGTAGAGCATGATGAATTACCTCCGCTAAAAACAAGAAAATTTAGGAGGGTTCTATTCCTCCTATCTGTCCATCCATCTGTCATAATGGTACACCCCTTTTGGCTCCACATCTTTTTATGGTCCTCCAACTCAAGTTTCATCTCCTCAACCATATCTAGTAAGAAGGGGCCACTCAACTCATCTTCAGTGGGGGCTTTGAACCCCGCAGATGGAAACTGCATCAATCATCCCCTGCCAATAAGGAGTCTTGTTACATTTATAAAAAAAATTTAATTAGCATATTTCAAAATTTCAACATCAAGTTAAAAGTATAAAATTGAATATAAATTTTAAAACTTAAAATGTAAAACAATCAAATATAAATGAAGTTGAAAACTTGAAGTACCTGGCTGCTATAAATGGAATGTTACAGAAAAACCAAAACTTGCAAATTGCTCTTACCCTAGCTTCATGTATCTTCTTATTCCAACCCATGCTCTCAAGTGAGCGTTGTGCATCGAGAGTGGTACGTGGTACAAAAAAATTGTCCAACCTACTAGATTTTCTGACTCTAGGATGAAAGGTAAAGCCAATACTACTACAAGGGGCAAAAACAATAGCATCACTAGAAGTGTAAGGAATAGATGTAGAAGAAGCACAAGCAACAAAAGCACTAGGACGATAGGGGGGACGGGAAGAACCTTCTCCAACACAGCTTATTGACTCAGAATTAGAAACATTTGCAAATGAGTGTGGAAGGGAACTAGAACCAATCTGAGCTAACTCTTCTAATTGTTTTCTTTTCAATTCTTTTTCTTGTTCATATTTTTCCAAGGCTACATAACAAAAACGTTGAGCCTCAACAGTTGCAGCTCCACAAGGCTCAGTATCATGACCATGTATGCCAACAATATGGTATTTTAATCTATTTATCCCCCCACTATTAATGGTTTTGCAAAATAGGCATTTTGTTTGGGTTCTCTTTCTACCCAGAAAGTTTATGGTGAACTTCCAACACTCATCTTTTTTGTTGCCTTTAGAGAGCTTGGGTTTTTTTTACCTCTAGAAGCCATTATGACTTAATTAAGGAAAAATATAAAGGTTGCTACAATAAGACATTTTAGACTAAATATTACCATTTCAACATTGCATTTTATAATGATCTAAAGTAAAAAAAAAAAACTCATAAACAAACAAAAAAAATTCATGCAAAAAACCCATAAGGATAGACAAAAAAATCATCAAAATCTAAACAATCAAGTCTTACCTCTTTCAAATGCTTTGAGAAGTGTTGAGGAGAGCTCCTATAAACTCCTTGATGATCTAAATGCAAGCTCCAATGTCACAAATGTAAGTTTTTCTCCTCTTCCTTTTAGCTGGTTACAAAACAAGAAAACTCTATTTCTCTTCTACCTCTCTCTCTCTTTCTTCTTTTCACTATAGACTGTTATGGGAGCCCTTTTAGGGTATATGAGTGAGAAATGTTAAAAAAAATAAAAAAAATAAAAAAAAAAACTTGTAAAAAATAATCTTTTAATGGCCAAATTTTAAGTTTGTCATGATCGAGTCAAGGAGGGCCAGGTCACGCGAGTCACTCCATGACTCGTGAGTCATGCCAGTCATGCGAGTCACTCCATGTGACTTGCTGCTCACGGGTCACGAGTCATTGTGACTCAGCAAGGTTAGCGTGGCTCGCTAACTCGCGTGGCTTGCTGACTCGCCACGAGTCACATTACCTTGCCCTCAACTGGGAATACCATAGGAGCATAATCATCCAAGTAGATGCCTTTACTAAATACTTTTGCATCAGAGACCAAAAACCTTCTATCTGTTGGCTCCAGGGGTCACCCAAGCCCGTTAAGACACCTCACATACTTGCAGTTCTTAGTAGAGATAACAATTCTCTGGGAAACGATGCCCCATTCAATCAAAGTTTGATGCGTCAGAGAATTGAGTGCACTATAAGGGGGAGTTCGTGCCTCTAGTCTCCTAGGTTATTTTCTTTGAATAAGCACGACTCAAATTTATCCGCAATGAGGATTCAACAGGTACTATCATGGCGAATCATAGGAGCTGTAAGCCTATTTGTCCATTTCATACTAGTTATACATTTTTTAGGATCAATCATTCTTTTTTGCATGTGCGCATATATTTTTCTAGTCGAAAACTAGAAAACACCAATGTTTTTAGCAATCTAGGAAGTTTTACAAAAAAAGGACCAAAACTAAAAATGTATGCATACATTAATTATATTTGTACATTTATTTTGTTTGTTCTGTGTATTTGAAATATTGCTACTCAATGTTGCCAATAGAATTGTAGCGAGGGGGGGGGGGGGGGGGAGATGTAGAATAGTCACAAACATCATTAAATGTTGCACAAACATTTGACTATTATACACATTCATTGTTGTGCATTTGTTGCAGAGTATAGAAGTCCTCATTTTGACTAGAATTCAAAATTACTTCCAGATTCCCTTTTTATTGTACTTTCAAGTTCTAAAATGAATAGAGACACTCTAGGATCTATAACACTAGTTTGAACTTCATTTCCACCTTTTTACCATTCTATCACATTTTCTGCATTTTGATAATCTTTCAAAAATCAATATCTTAGAGTTAATATTGTCCCAAAACATCAAATCTTAGTAAGTTTCACAAATTAGGATCTATAATCTTTATCTAGAGACTTTACACTAGACATAACTTGATAATCATTTGGCATATCATAGTGAGTTCATCATCTCCTATAGACTTAAATTGTCATTATCAACTTTATTCAAAATCAACACCCTAGAAACTTATCATATCTTAAGCATTCATTGAACCTACATTGATTTCATCTTTCACCTTTTATGGTAGTTAAAAATAGAAGAAAGATAGAAGGAATAAGAACACCAAGACAACATGAGAGAAATAGTGATACTAAGAACCCCAAATGATGAGGAACCAACTAATTAGGAACTTAAGGAAGCCATGCAAGATCCTAGATTTCACAAAACTATTGAACGAATCTTAGACATGGATAGAGAAAGGTATTTCCTCATGCTTTTCAAACAAGGTGTGAAACTACCATTGATTTTGATGTATCACAACTCACACAAACACTTAAAGAGTCTAAGAAAGAACAACCTATAACTACTAAAAAAAACACAAGGATCAAATACATCTTTGGAACCTTTGATGCAACAAATCTAAATCCTCGAACAACATATCATTGACATTCAAAAAAAATCTTCAACAAAGGTATTCCTTAGATGATATATGTCCATACCATTTTGACAAAAATATACCAATAGTTCCATTCCCTCCTCATTTTGAGGTAGTAAAAGTTGACAAATACAAAGGGAGCACATACGCCCAAAATCATGTAAGAGAATTATATGTTGCATGTATTGAATTGGTTCAAAATGAGATCTATCTCATGAGACTATTCCTACAAAGCTCACGACTTCAAGCTATGGAAAGGTTCTCCAAACTACCTCCTTGAATCAAGTCTTTCAATTCGCTAGTCGATAACTTTGTGACACATTATTCTTATAACATTAGACATACTATGCTCGATCTTTGCAATACACATCAAAAGAATAGGTAACCATTCCTTAGTTTACTGCAAAGATTGTGATATTTTTTTGTCAAATATCCACAAATAATAATTGAACAAGAAAAGATAGATATCTTTGTGCATAACCTCGCACCCAAAATGAGTTACCAACTACAACTCCAATGTCCTCCAAATTTTAACAAACTTATGAAAAATGGACCTAAGATTGAGCAAGCTATGGTTTGCAAAGGAGAGATCAAACTTTACACTAAAGATAATGTTGTCTCTTCTAGTTCTAATAACAATATGTAATGCCCTGCCTGGAGATCCTTGGAACACAAGGATAAAACATGCACTGATTTTTTTATATTATAGATAAGTTACTTAACAACCACTTAAAGAAACCAAGTGCAAGAATGAAACATCTGGACAAGGTAATAAGAATAGGGAACATGGCTAAACTCACATGTGTGACCTACACCAGTGGAAGTCTTACAATCACTTCCAAAGATCTCCAAGCACTAACCCATAACTTACAAACCAAAGATCACACGAATCATGATAATACACAAGGAGAGATGTTCTTTTTAAGCCCCAAAGAACAAGCTTCTAGCATGGTTAAACATACAAGTCCATTTCCACTAATCATAACATAATAAATAATTACAAGTAGAGACCAACAAAAATCATGCATAAGATGAGGGCTCAAAGTTACAACCACTCATCTACTGGACTCCATGCTGAAAGACAAATGTTGAAATACTGAAATTATCCTAAAGCCCTCAAATTTCCTAGAATCTTTATCTTAACTCAGAGAGGTCTAGAACCTATCTCAAATGAATCATCACATATATTAAAATATATCTTAAGTAACTTATACTTAAATGATATATTTTATCCACCTTATAACTGATTTGTTTTGATATGGGAAGATGTAGGACCAAGATGCTCACACGTGTCAGCATTTGCTCTCGCATGAGCTTTCCTAGTGAGTCACATGAGTTTCACCATCAGATGTACA
Source organism: Cupressus sempervirens (assembly GCA_028749045.1). Classification (NCBI taxonomy): domain Eukaryota; kingdom Viridiplantae; phylum Streptophyta; class Pinopsida; order Cupressales; family Cupressaceae; genus Cupressus; species Cupressus sempervirens. Next base: position 202,027,352 of record CM053787.1, read on the forward strand.
TGCTTGCATGAGGAAGTACATGATTTCACATGAGAGAATGTATGCTCATGTGAGACAATACATTCTTGTGCGAGAATCTGTCCTTCTCATGCAAGAAATGCTACCAAGACATCAACAAGGCAAGAAGAAAAAACATAAAAATATAAAACCTCCACATTGTGGAGTACCAAATCCATGTAAATCAAGGAATTATCACTTGAGAGCATAAAAGGGACCAAATAAATCAACCTCTAATCCATAACATCAAATTTAATCATGCAAAAAATAACATTGCAGTGAACATACATGCACATAAATCAACTATCACAAGAAGGAAAGCACAAGCAAAGAAGCCACCAAACTAAAAACAACCATGCTGATTTCCTCCCAACCGTAATGGCATCATGAGACCTTAAAGGCCCTAACCATATCAGTAAGCATGAATCTCAATTTCCAACAAGATACGTGGAGTTGTCTCATGAGATCATTCTTACCAATCACCAACAAATAACATCATAAGAAAAAGTACATCCAACATGCTAATCTACCAATAGCATAACTAACCCAAATAAGTGGTAAGAAACCTCATCTAGCAATATGATACAACATCATGATAAAGGAATGCATCAAGTAACATACTAATCATCATCTAAACATGATATCAAATGCATCCAAATTAAAACATAAATCATAAGAGAACATACTCCAAATACACCAAAGTACAAAAAGAATATCCAACACTGGCCTCAAACTAGAAGTAGACCATATCTGTACACCAATCACTAGTAGTTGTATAGGTAGCTATGCCTCCTAGCCACATGGTACCCATAGGTCCACACCCACCATGATCATGGAGATAATGCCCCGACCACAATCACAGAAGACAATCACCCATGGTTAACACACACACCAATCTAGAACATGATACAAATGTCTAAATGATCAAGGAGATAATGCAGTGCAACAGGTCATTGGTCAGACCCACCAAGGATAAATATGTAGGGACTCTAGTGGAGTGTCATTACTTGCCATCAGGTAGTGCAAGTACTTCTAGCCTTCAGCCAACTCCCTTGGGAGGCCAGACTTGGAATGTATCTTTGATCAACTCCATAGGAGGGTAGATATTGTGCCTTCGATCAACTCCCTTAGGAGGCCAGACACACACACCTTCAATCAAATCCCTTGGGAGGCCATGTGTTCCATAGTCTTACCTTTCATTAAGTATATTTTTCCATTTGTTAATTTTGGTTATCACTTGTTAAAAACCTCTTCATGTTACCTTGTTGGCCACTTCCAGGCCAAGGTACATAAGAGAAGCCACTCCACACATCTACCCTATATAACCATGCTCATCATATGATGAGTTCCAAAAGGAAATGAAAGTTCCCAATCCAACCCCCAAATGAACAATCCCTCAATTGGCCTATATCTGGGAGTTTAGGTCTCGCAAGAACCCATCAAATGCACATGCACATGCTCATGTGTGGGCAACACCAACTACATGAAACAATCAATATAACCATTGAAAGGGTTGGATATGAGAAATGAAACAATGAAACAAGTACAATCTCACTCAACCAGCCCATGTTCAGGAGTACAGATTTGAGATGAATCCCAAAGAGGCAACAAAACACCAAACATCATGAACTCACTCAACTACCCTAAATCCAAGAGCATGGATTCTTCATGAATCCCAATGATGTGAAGAGAAACCATGGTTAGATTGGAAACCTCACACATAAACTGAATCCACAACCAACATCGATGCCAAGAAATGCCCAAGGAAATTGGGTGGCACAAAAATTGAGGCAAAGTAAAAAAATGAGTAAAATTCATCAAAATTAAAACCCTTTTTACAATTGGGTATAAAACCCTATATATCAAATAAAATATGGGTTCAAAGTCCCTATGCAAAAATAGCCAGCATAATGGTATGAAAACCCAAAACTCCAAGTCAAGAGGCAATCAAATGCTTGTACTTTCTCAATTGGGTAGAGCCAACATATAGAAATGGATGGGAACACTTGTTCTCTACCTCCTAGCAAACTTCTATCCAAATCAAACTCTAAAACAAAGCCAAAATGTAAAAAATGGGAGAGCCCTACCTGGAATCCAAAAGGACAAATATGGGAATGGTCGCGATCAAATAATCACTTCGCTAAAGCTGCCAAAAGTCTCGACAAATTAAGGCCTCCCTGAGCTGGATCCAACAAGATCAACCTTGCATAGATCCCACAATTGCAGCTCCCACAACAAGCAAAACAATAATTCCCCCTTAAGAGGATTTGAGAGTTTGCTCTCCAAAATCAAGTTTGAAAAGTGAGAAGTGAGAAATAAATCACTTTTTGGGATATATATTCACTTTAAAAGAGCAATATAAAATTAGGTAAATAATTGGCTTACTAGATTAAACCCCTTCTCAACCCAAACAAAATTAGGCAATTCCAATTAAATGGAATTCAACTACATCAAAGCTACGGATAATTAAAATAAAGATTAAATCAAATAATTAAAATCCCTTTAAGCCATTAAAATAACATTTAATTAGATAACTTCTACGACCATTGTGGATTCCTAAATGCATAGACATGCTCACAAGTCTACACACACATGCATAATGAATCCGGATTTACCAATTACCAGAGGGTTAAAATAATAATAAAGATACATTGCCCATACATGGACGATATTGGCTCAACATGAAAGGTCTAATCACTAACTCCATGTGCCACTGCCAAGGATATAAGTTCTGCATAATAAATAAACATAATCAAGTGTAGATGCACAATATATAATAATTGAAGCAACGAGTATACAAAATTGCATAATTAAAGCATCTAATTAATTTCATTAAAATAATCTATTTAAATCATTCATTTTCACAATAGTAAAATATTATTGCAAGAACAGTGTAAATATTCGTAGCACAATCACATCACAAGGAAAGATCATCAAAGTTGCATCCATTAGGATGACTTATATAAATCAAACGGGAGAGGCACTACACAATAGCCACAATAACAATGATAGTAACGAATTCACATTTTGGAACAAGAACAATGTCAATAATGGGATTATTGATAATCAACATGTCAAACCAACACAATCCACATTAAATCTAGCAAGAAAGACTAGCTCTCTTCAATCTAATCAAAACAATCAAAACATTTAAAACATCCATGACAATAATCAATCAAAATCAAAACCAACTTTTATACCAAGAAGGAGAACATTCATTCCTTTAGTCGAGTCTCTCAAATTTTCTTTGAGGAAATTAGTTACCAATAAACTTATTGCACTTCCTAAAGTTAGAGACTATGAATTGAGAGTGAAACTATCTTGGTGGAATGACAATTATTATTGTGAGTATCATAGAGGAAAATGGCATAAAAAAATTGAATTTTAAATATCAAAACATGCGATTCAAGACTTGAACAATAGGGGTGAAATATTTTTTGATGGACATAACTCAAATGAGTCACATACTTCTTTCAAGGACCCACTTCCTGAACATTAGAAGGGTAGTGCCTCTAACACCAAAGATGGTAACCAAGTGGATTACAATGAGTCATCTTATGAATACATAAATCAAATTTCCAATTTTGATTCCTATGCTAATGTGATCACTATCAAGTAAAAGAAAGAGACAATTGTATAAATGCTACCACTTGTGCTCAATTAAAGGTTAACCTCCAAAGTGTCCCATCCAAACCATCAACTTCACAAAAGAAGTCTATACATGTCCCTAAGTACACCTCCAATGCATCAAACCAATATAATTTTTTGGAGCAAGTAAAGAAAACACCTATTTAGATTTCCATATTAGAGCTCTTGCATTTTTCAGCTACCCATAAACATATCCATGAAAATGCTCTATTAGAAACGTATATGCCTACTAATCTTGATCAAGCTCAATTCCAAACTATGGTGTAACACTGAACTACACATCCTTTCCTTTATTGAACATGATGACCTTTCCATTAACCAACCTCATAAAACTCCACTTTACATTAAGGTCCTTGTCCAAAATCACAAGATCAAAAGAGTCCTCATAGATGGAGGAGATGGCTTGAAATTTGCACTTTAAAGCTAATCCTTGCATTGAGATTTTTTGAAAATGTCATAGATCCAAAGAAGAAAATCATAATTAAGTCTTATGATGAGGAAGAAAGGAAATCCAAGGGTTCACTTGTTCTACATATAAGAGTTGGTCTTGTGGTCAAAGATGTTTTTTTCTAGGTACTTAAAATGGATATTGCATACAACATTCTCTTGGGAAGGCCTTGGACACATTTTAAGCAAGCAGTGCCTTTGACCTGTCACTATTACTTGAAGTCCCCCTATAATGGACATGAAATAACAATAAAAGTGGATCCCAATCCTTTTCAATACTATAACACTGTAAAATCGATAGTGGAATCATTAGTACCACATAATAGAGTTGCATCCTCTACAGAAAGAATTTATTCTTGCAACATAGATTCAACATCAAAGTCTTCTAACATTAAGATTGACATTGACTAATAGAGCACAAGGGAATATCCTTTGGGTCAAACATTTTTTATAATTGAATTACCATTTTCCCCTAAATCCTAGGCAAGATCTTTGATAACAAAACAAAAATCAGATGCTCTTGTCACAATCATTCATGACACTTTTGTAAGTTGGGATACCTTATTAGATGAAGCAACTAGGAAAAACCAAATCAATGGCTTTATAGGGATAAAAGTGATGAAGTTATCAAACATGTGAATATATCACCCGATCATTAAGGGAGAGGATACCCTATATTGGAAAAGATGGGTTATGAAGGAAATGAACCTGGCATCCTAAGTAGAAAAGACACAGTGGAACCAATTTTGACAAATCCAAATTATCAGAGAGAGACCATAGGATTGGGATTTAGAGAAAAAGAAATATATGAAGATAAAGGAAAGAAAAATTCCACACCCAAGTTCATCAATACAATTAGAGATGTACAATAAGATAGTGATGATGTTGAATCCAATGCATATGAGTGCGAAAAAACTTTAATCATTTCTGAGGATAGGTATGTTGATGTGGTAAAATATTATAGTGGTACTGACCATGAGAGAAAGAGTTTAAGGGTAGAGCCATTAGAGTTACTCCCACTGTTGGTCTTAAATGGTTTTGACATTTGAGTGTCAACACACTTAACTACTTTTTATATTGAAGTCGAGTGCACTATGTATGCCGAGTGACTTCAGGTGCTGAGCATTATACAGGTTTTGAGTGATATATAGGTGTCGAGAAACAGTTGATGCCAAGAAAGCCAAGATGCTTCATATGCCGAGTGAGCCAGAGTCATACATGTGCCGAGCAAGACAAAATGCAATAGGTACCGATCAATCTAGGATCAAACATGTGTCGAGCACCAGTAGTCCAGTGTGTGTCGAGTAACACATAATCAACATATGAATTTGTGCCCTCACAAACTCAGATGTAAACCATTTTTGGAGCCAACATAGAAGGATAACAAGGATAAGGAAAAATCTTTTACATTTCCTATGCAATCAACATACAGTAAATTAAAAAAATGGAGAAGGCATGCAACCAATAAGAAAAATGCAAGGAATGAATGAGAATTCAAGATTTAATATGGATCGTAGATCCATACCTAACCCTAAGTCTTCACAATCTTTAAAAAGAGGATGAAAACACCATTGTGTGTGTGAATGAGAACAATGTATGGGGAAACTATAGCAAAATTTAGTGTGAAGTGTGAAAGATTTAGAGGAACAGAGTATAAATTACATATTTAGTTGACCAAAAAAAAGCAAGGGATACGTATAGATATCAGATCAAGTAAGGATCACATTAGAGTGAGTAGATCAAGTGCCTAAAATTAGCAATTGAAGATTGTAAGCAATCAGGTCAAAGATTCCTAATACTTTCTAGCAATTGTATTAGATAGTGAAAAACTTATGTTGATAGGTTAGCTTAACAGCTATTTTGTAGATCCTTTGAAGAGGTGACTAAATCCTTTAACAGGGTGACACTTCATGTAAAGTGTTTGCAAATCCTCTAACCAGGTCACTATTGACACAGTGTAAAGCCTTTAACAGGGCAGGCCTTTCACAGGGCAGACCATCGGAAGTGGTCAAACAATTATTGCTGCAGTAATTTTGTGGGTATCATCCCCACCCCAATTTTACCTTCTTATTATTGGGGGGTTTCTGGATTACCAAATTTGGTTTTATGTGTGTTATTTCATGCATTTTCTTTATGTTCACTTAATATGTTTACATGCATGCATCTTATTTTTAGTTATTTGATTTAAAGGACTAGAAAATGTTAAAAGTGTGATACTTCTGATTCACCCCTCCTCTCAGAAGTACTCTTTCCATTTTGAACATTCCAACAATTGGTATCAAAGCACTAGGTTCTCACAAGGATAAGCCTAACAACTTAGAGAAAAGGTCTGAAGATGGAAGTTTCCAAACTTGGGAAGATCATAGACAATCAGGTGATTGATGTGCACCTCATTCTATACAAACTGGAGGAAACTAGAGAACAATTGAGAAAGTCCTTAAAAAGAAGGAAGGATATAGCCATAGCTGAAAATGACATACACTAGGAGGAGATTGATACCACACAAGTATTTTCCAATGGAGATTCCAAGAAATTTGATGCAGCAATAGCAGAACTGATGGAGAAAAATAGAGAACAAGCTGAAGAAATTAGAATACTCAAGCTTGAACAAGAATCACAAGCCATAATGCTTTGTGAAGTGATTGAACAAAAGAAGAGAGCTATTGAAGACAAGGCCATGATAGAAGATGATGAAATAAATCTTACCAATAGACTAGAGGAGAAGACAATTGAGTTTGAAAGAATCTCAAACATGTAGCTGGACACCTTAAGTTAGATGATGAATGCTCATCATGAGTTAAACATGAAGGACATTGAGATTTCCATCTTGAGAATGCAAAATGAGCAATTGTAGAATGAATTGAAAAAAGAGGAGATAGCAGAAAGCTTCAAAAAACCCAATGAGGCTATCAAGTACTTTGAGGAACTAATGAAATCACCAAGGGCTAGTAATGATACTTTAGGACTTGGTTACACTAGCACTGAGCAAGGAGAATCATCCAAGACTGCAGAAGAAAGGAGTAATAAAGGTAAGAACACTAAACCCACTTGTCATTTTTGTGGTAAAAAGGGACATACTTCTAATGTATGCAAGAGAAAGAATGGTCATCAACATGATAAGCCTACAAATGAAAGCTTTTGTCACAAGTGCAAAAAACAATGACATCAAGCACATAAATGTAGAACCAAGACCATGAGGACACCAAGATTTGAAGGTCACTGCTACAAATGCAAAAAATATGGACATAGAACATTTGAATGCAAATCAAAGCCTATGTGGACACCTAATCAGCCTGCAAAGGGAAACAACCATGGTCATCACTACAACTGGGATTACAACACCAGGTATAACTGTCACTATTGTCAAAAGTATGGACACATTCCTAAAAATTGCATAAGGACACATTTTAGAGGAAATTACAGCAGATGGTTAAGTCAAACTACATGTTAGTTGCTTGAAAATTGGTCATATCAGTAGGAATTGCCCAATAAAGTCAAAAGCACCCAAGATAGAAGTCAACAAGGGAAAAGAGAAGGTTGATGTTGAACAAATAAGAGGGCAAATGAACAAGACTTGGAAGAAGAAAGATGAGTGCAACACATCAAATGGAGAGATCACTTCACCCAAGAGGTCAAGTGATCACATCTCATCCAACTAAGCAAGAATAGGTGTATGGGATTGATATACAAAGTTATATCATACATTAGTTCCAAGACAAAGAAGTATTGCAAGGAAGAAATTTGCATGAGTAAAGATGCCAAGATAAAATTTGAAGTTTTTGCAAAATGTTATCGATCTATCCTTCAGATGCCAAGTAAAGCTCCAATGGATGTCAAGTTTGTTGGAAATTATTGAAAGGATCATGAATGAAGAATAATAGAACAGGTAAATAATGTTTTCAATCATTGTTTTGTCATTGATGTCAAACTTGCTACTTGTAGGAATGACAATTGCTTAAGTGATCCAAATACTATCAATTGGTTGATTGACAAGGAGGAGGCAATCAATAAGATTTAACTAGAGCACCTAGAGAAAGGTTGAAGTTATGATGTTGTAATGAAGTATAAGGATCAGCTAAGCCATTGATGAAATAGTGTATTGATGACATACTCTAAGAGGATGGACACACTGAGACACATCAAAGATGTAAGATTTAACTAAGTCATTTGTAAAGCCTAACTAAGTTCATTGGAGAGAGCTGAGCAAGTTCAACTTCAGTGTGAGCCAAGTGATTATTCAGGTGTCAAGTAACACAGAATCCTTCAGGTGCCGAGTATCAAAAAAAGGTAATGGATGCCGAGCAAGTTTCTTTAGGTGTCGAGCATCAGTAAATATAGTAGGAGCCGAGTAACACAAAAGGTGTCGAGCATCAGTAAACCAATGATGCCTAGTTGCTGCATTATTTGTTACGTCAAAGGTTTACCAGATTAGTAACGATAAGTTTGTTACATTGAAATTTGTGAATTAGTTGGATGATAAGGATGATGAGTAGATGTCATAGAATTTCATGTGAACCATGCAAAATAATTCAAGGTGAATGCTAATGGATTTATCATGAAGTTTTTAGAAGAAGTAATTTGGAGGGAAAGCAATATCGTTTTCTCAGATCAAATTAAGATTTGAGTGGGAAATGAAGAACAAAACTTCTTTATAAGGAGTTATAGGTCAGAGATCAAAAGAGCGCGAGAGGGAGTTGATCATAAGTGTGGTCATGCAAAGAAGCCAAGAGAAGGCTAGTGTGAAGTGTCAAGAAGAGGACACAGTGAGGAGTAAGAACATAGCATCAAGACTCTATGTTGATCAAGTGACCATAAGAGTGCATTGGCATTATGAGTGGAAGAACTCAAGGAGACAGATCTTGAAGGGTGAACAAGCTGTCAGCACTGCAAGGAAGAAAAGCCAAGCAAAGAAAAGAACTAAAGAGTGATCTGAAATCTGCAAGGATAGGGTTGCAATATTTATCAAGTCAAAACCCTTCTAATAATTTCTTACCATTGTATTAGATATTGAAATCCTACATTGCTAGGTTAGCTTAATAGCTAGGTGGATAAGCCTAAGGAAAAGGATAGAAGATCCCCAGGAGAAGGATAAAGAGATCCTCAGGAGAAGGATAAAGAGATCCTTAGGAGAAGGATAGGAGATCCTTAGGAGGAGGATAGGAGATCCTTAGAGAGGGATAAAAGATTCTTTTGAGAAGGTAACTGTAAATCCCATGGACTTAGGTGAGCCTAATAGCTCTATGTAAACCCTTTAATAGGGTGGCATTCTAAGTTGAATGTTCTTAAGTCCTCTAATTGGGCACACTCCTAACAGGGTGTAGAAATCCTTTAACAGGGTCACATCTTACAGTGTGTAAATAGGGCAGACCATCAAAAGTGGTTGAAATTAATTGTGCAGTTATTTTGTGGGTGTCATCCCCACCCCAGTTTTACCTTCTTATTCTTGGAGGGTTTTTGGGTCACCAAAATCCTTTGTGTTATGGTGTGATGCATGTTTACTTTTCATGATTGTTTAATGTTTAATTGCATGCATGATAAGAAAGTAAAAAGGATAGTACTTCTAATTCACTCTCATTTTATTAGAAAGTTTTGATTGGACATTATTGGACCTTGAATAACTAATTCACCCCCCCTCTCAGTTATTTTAAAGAATTCTAATAGAGTTTCTAGTAGCGAATGAGTTGATAGTTGAGGCCGAGTGAAGTGGAGAACTAGTGGAAGCCGAGTAAACAAAATACAATGGGAGTTGAGTCATGGTGAAACCTTCAAGTCCCGAGTTTACAGCTGTATGCAATAAGCATTCAATGCTAGGCTTTGATAGGTATAATGTCAAATTTTGATCATTTTCATGCCATTTGAACACAGAGCAAAGACCAAAAGAGTGCATAAGCGATCATACAGTAACTTTGAAGCCATTTGCATTGATCTCAACAGTGATTCAATATACATTTCAACAATCTAAGGTATTTTTCAAGTGCTGAGCTACGTAGAGTTAAAGTTTTTAATACATTTAAACACTAGTTCGGTATAATGGCTTCTAGTTCAAGAAACCCCAAAGGAAAGGAGGGTCATGAGGTCCAATTAGTTAGCAATGACGTAAAAAAACCCGAGTTTAAGCCAATCCTTGAAGTCGCCTACAAAAATGATCCAGCTGGTGCATTATCCATTATCCCACCTAAAGTTGTCATGGTAGAAGATGTGAGGAAGTCTTATAACTGCAAGGTAGGAGCACTAAAAGATCTTGATATATTCCAAGCCTATGAAAAACTGTGTGAGAACAAGATTCTGAAGGATGAATTCCAAATAGTCGAGAAAAAGGGTTTGACCAATGCCCTAGTTTACCCTATAGGTTTCAAAATTGAATGGATATGGATTGTCCTCAACAAGATTCACAATGGATGTTTGTGGTTAGAAATAGGACCAATAAAGATTACAAAAAGGATACTGCATAGGGTTACGAGTTTCCCAACCCTAGATCGGCTTGAGACCCTATGCAGTGATTCCAAAGAGATCATTGAAAGAAATATAGGAGCCAAATGGAATAAGAGGGGTATGACTATTGATACTGTAACTAATCCCCTTCTAGATTTTGCTGTGAGAGTGATATCCCATAAATTCTATCAATCTAGCAAATTGAACAATGTGCCATGTATAACTATTGATGTAGCCTACAAACTGGTAAAGAAAGATCACACATATGATTTGTCAGAACTAATGTTGCAGCAAAGAAATGAAAACCTAGGAGCAATAAGGAGATCAAAAGGTGCTCAATGCAAATTTGGGCCAGTTCTTATATGTATATTCTTTTATGTTATGGAAGAGTTTCCTTCTATTGGAAAGGTGAATTAGAACCCTAACAAAATTGCAATTACACAAATCAATGAGTTCATTGATTAGACGGGTGACAATTTTGAGGCACAAATAATAAGTTATTTTGAGGATTTTAAGAAATCCATGAAGCAAAGGGTGAGAATACCAATTTCCCTAGTGGAAAAACACATCAATGACATAATCTTTTTGGTTGACATTGATTATACCTACATCTAGGCAGCAATACAAAGAGTAAGATGGCTAAGGCCATTGGGATACGAGCTTGATATAGATGAAGCCTCAACAACAATCACAACATTGCTTGCAGAAGAGATAGATAAGGCAGCTCCTCACTTTGGCACATATGATGTTGTCAAATCAAAAGTTGGAACTGAACTGAAGACAACCTCTATTATTAAGAGGAAAGATAAATTAGTAAAGAAGATAAAGAAGAAATTTGAAGCAAGAATTGAAGGATAAGTAGGTGGTAAAGAAGAAGAAGAAGAAGAAGTAGAAGGAGAGAGTGAAGAAGAAGAAGAGCAAGGGCAAGGTCCAATAGAGTTGACCCAGGGCTTAGGAGAAGACAAGGAGGAAGGTGCCAAGTTAGACGAAGCCAAGGAAGCACCTACACTAGCAGAGAAAAAGAAAAGAAAGGCAAAAAATTAGCCTCTAGCTTAGCCCAAACCCAAGAAGGTCACTAAGCCTGCACAAGATAAGCCAACACCAACAACAAGGGCTACTACAAGGGCATCCACACAAAAGGCCAAAGAGGCAACAAAAGAGAAGAAGAAGGCTAGTAAACAGACTGATGAAGTGCCAAAGAAGAGAAGAAAATATGTGGCACAACTAGACACAAATGATGAGGAAAGAACAGAATCAGAGGATATTTAGAGTGGTAAGTCATCCTCCTAGATCTACCTTATACAAAATTTGTGAAAATGTTAGAAATGTAGATTTGAATGACTTGAAAAACATTGATTTCAACAAGTTAAGTAGAAAGGAACAAAATAGATTAGAGGAATCAGTAAATGCCATGATGGCAGAGTTTAAGAATACACCTCTAGAGCTAGACAATACCACGCCTATAGACAATATCACCTGAAAATGGAAAAGGAGATTAGAGAATCTACCTTAGCTCAAGTAAAGCCTAACATGAAGAAAGGTCAAATAACAAAGGCTAATAAGAAACATGGTGGAAAATTTGCACCTAAATATAGAGCCTTCAGCATCCTACAAAACAAGATTGAGGATGTGGTGAATAAATCCACACAATTGTGGAAAACAATTTATAAAATAACTGATGAAAAGGATGAGGAAACAAATTAGGTAGAGGCTAGTACCAAGGAAAAGGAAATAGAAGAAAAGAAAGGAGAAGAAGAGAAACAAGAGGAAGAGAAGGAAGCAACAACAAGAGCAGATGAAGAAAAGAAGAAAGAGGAGGAAGATAAGAAAGATGAGGAGGACAAAGAAAAAGGTGAGGAGGAAGGAACACAAAAAGAAGAAAATATGGCAACAACTGAACAACAGCAAGAAGAGGAAGAGAGTGTGCAAGACACACAAATTCCACCTCCTAGCCCTCCTCATATAACAATCACACCTGTAGATACAATAATCATTAAGGATGTTCCTGACAATTTAGCTTAGAAAATCAATCCCCTAACTACAGAGGATCTCTCCAAGATCCTTCGCCAATCCACTCTATAGGCACAACTATGTACAAACCCTATATTAGTGAGTGTAGATGAACTACAAAAGGCAATAGAAGAACCACAGAGAGAAAAGGTGAAACCACAAGAACCACCTTTCACCTATAGCTACTAGCACCAAAATTTTTATGCTTCCACCTCCTATAGCAGCAGGTGATACCACATACAAGCCAAGTGCAGAGGAAGGGAAGTCTAATGAGAAAGAGGATACATCAAAGGAAAAGGAGCAAGCCGCCATTCAGATGTTGGTAGAACTACCAAAGACAAGAACTCCTACAAAGACCCTTTAGAAGCCGAGCACTGAAGCCATTCCTTTGCAAATCTCCACACCAGGCTTGAGCTCAACCAGAGTGGCCAGGGTACTTCACTGTGGAGAACCTGAATTAGATGAAAAAATTTTAATACCTACTTATGACTCCAACACCATCACCATGGATTAGATAACGCAAAAGAATTTTGGTTGCAAAGAATGTCAAGGCATAGTCAGCTTGGGGGGACTTACAAGGTATTTTGAACAAATTTTGAAAATTTGTACATATGCAAAATAGATTGGATAGGATACTCATAATGATAAATGAATAATGTTTAGTTAAGTGTTTTTGACACTCATGTCAAAGGGGAGATTTTTGGTCCTAAATGGTTTTGACATTTGAGTGTCAACACACTTAACCACTTTTTATATTAAAGCTGAGTACACTATGTATGCCGAGTGACTTCAGATGTCGAGCATTATACAAGTGTTGAGTGATATATAGGTGCCAAGTCACAGTTGATGCCAAGAAAACCAAGATGCTTCATATGTCGAGTGAGCCAGAGTCATACATGTGTTGAGAAAGACAAAATGCAATAGGTGCTGAGCAATCTAGGATCAAACATGTGCTGAGCACCAGTAGTCCAGTATGTGTCAAGTAACACAGAATCAACATATGAGTTTGTGCCCTCACAAACTCAAATGTAAACCATTTTTGGAGCCGACATAGAAGGATTTCGAAGGATAACAAGGATAAGGATGAATCTTTTACATTTCCTATGCAATCAACATACAGTCGATCAGAAAAATGTAGAAGGCACACAACCAATGAGAAAAATGCAAGAAATGAGTGGGAATTCAAGATTTAATATGGATTGTAGATCTATACCTAACCCTAAGTCTTCACAATATTTAAAAGGAGGATGAAAACCCCATTGTGTGTGTGAATGAGAACAATGTATGTGGAAACTATAGCGAAATTCAGTGTGAAGTGTGAAAGATTTAGAGGAACAGAGCAACAATTACATATCCAGTTGATTAGAACAAAGCAAGGGATACAAAAAGATATCAGATCAAGCAAGGATCACATCAAAGTGAGAAAATCAAGTGCCTAAAATCAGAAATTGAAGATTGTAAGCAATCAGGTCAAAGATTCCTAATACTTTCTAGCAATTGTATTAGATAGTGAAAATCATCTGTTAATAGGTTAGCTTAACAACTATTTTGTATATCCTTTGAAGAGGTGATCAAATCCTTTAATAGGGTGACACTTCATGTAAAGTGTTTTTAAATCCTCTAACCAGGTCACTATTGACACAGTGTAAAGCCTTTAACAGGGCAGGCCTTTCATAGGGAAGACCATCAGAAGTGGTCAAACAATTATTGCTGCAATGATTTTGTGGGTATCATCCCCACCCCAGTTTTACCTTCTTATTCCTAAAGGGTTTTTGGGTTACCAAATTTGGTGTTATGTGTGTTATTGCATGTCTTTTCTTTATGTTCACTTAATATGTTTACATGCATGCATCTTATTTTCAATTATTTGATTTAAAGGATTAGAAAGGTTAAAAGTGTGATACTTTTGATTCACACCCCCCCGCCACCCTCAAAAGTACTCTTTCCATTTTGAACATTCCAACACCCACATGATACTAATCATGATGATCAGAAGGAAAGAGATAGTTATCATGAGAAATATTTTTGGAGGAGAGTATGGAAATAGATCTCATTGATAGAATCATTAACCTTGAATGTTTTTCCAATAATACCCTTGCTTCCTTCAAGATTGACCCAAATGACCCAGTACCTCTTTTTCATCCTCAACTTGTAGATTGGGATTCTCTCAAGACAACTGAACTAAGACAATTTCCATGATGATGATGCAATTATCGACTATCTTGGAATAAAAAATTAGCTACTATCGAGGACTTGTAAGTTGGGGTTCCATATTGAAATCAAATGCATGACCTATTTTGGTGAGGATGTCAGTCCCTTTAGTCATACAAATAAATAAATAAATTGATCTAATGGTGAAAACCACATGGTGATAGTGTTAGATCCAATAAAAGTTAAAAGTAAAGACACTTCCAAAAGTGAAAACCTCTCTAAGATGCCTAAGGATGAAGAATTGACACTCATCCCAATCAATTATATTAGGATAAATAAACAATACTCATTGAACCAATAATACCTATCAATATTGGAAATGAAGAGACTAAAATAAATCATGTAGCTGCTTTATTAACAAATTGGGAAAGGAAGAATTTTTCAAAATTTCAAAGAAAAGCAAATAAACTTTGCATGGTATTAAGCCGATATGCCTAGTTTAGATATCAATCTCATCATGCACCATCTATCCATAACACCCACGTTGAACTGGTATAGAAAAAAAAGAGAAGGATGCATCCACATCGGCCACACTTTAGTAGGATATGAGCTTTACACCAATTGAACGCACATGTCTTGCAATGGTTTTTCTTTACAAAAACTACACAGCTACATGTTATCTCATTCAATCAATATCATTGCAAAAACAGATCCTCTGAAGTTTCTCCTAAGTAAATTTACATTAGCATAGAGTTTAGAAAAGTGGGTAATGGTTATCAGTGAATTTGATATAGAATATGTGGATCAAAAGGCTATCAAGGGACAAGTAATTACAGATCAACTAACTGAAGCACCTTTATCAGATGACCATCTGATACAAATTGAATTTCCATATGATTTTTTTAATACTAAATACTTAAGCATAGAAAATATATTTTGATGGATCATATACTCAACATGGTTTACGAGCCAAAGTTTTATTTGTCACACCTCAAGGATGTACCATTATAAAATCTTACAAGCTACTCTTTCCACGTATAAAATATGACATAATATGAAGCATTGCTTATTAGATTCAAGATGGCATTGCAATGGAAAATCACAAAGTTGAATGTCTATGAAGACTCATAGTTGATCATAAATAAAGTAAACGATGACTAAATCAAACTAAGGATGATAATTTGTTTACATATAAATGTAGAATAGATGGCTTTAAACAATATTTTGCAAAGATAACCTTTAAGAAAAGTCCAAGACAAGAAAATAAAGCAAGAGATGCCATGGCTACAATTTCTTCACTTCTTGATATGGAAGATGCACATACATTTTTTGAGTTCATGGTGGAACCTTTGTCTTATCCCATGTGTGATGATCTAGATACAAGTATAATGTGCCATATAATTGGAAAATATTCTTATATTTATGGAAATATCTACACTTACCTTAAAGAGTTTACCTTACCTCTTGAGTTATATTTGTTGGCATAAATGATGTAGTGATGGTAGGAGATGATCAGAGTTGTTATGATACATATTTAGTTGTATGATGATCATTTATTGTGTTGGCATTGATGTCAAGTGTTGACTTAGCGGTCTCAATAGGTTTCAGCATATGAATGTGATGAATTAAGTGTTTAGTGAGTGGTAGTGGTTTCTATCCTTATGGGATACTAATGAGTGTCTTGGTAAGTAAAATGTAGTCAAATGTATGTTTTCTACTCTTAGTGTGAAGATTAAGTTCTGATCAATTGAAGATTAACTGTGAAAGTACCAAAACAAATAGTGATAAATAGTAAGTGATTTGATTGTTTTGTCAAATCTATAAATATTTAAGTGGGTCAGTCATAGGAGTAAGAAAAATATGAAATGGAGATGATGTGGTTATGATAGAAATTTTTTTTCATGATTAGTGAGTATTTGTTGTGAGAATATGTAAGGTTAGAGTTGATTTGGATTCTACTAAAAATATTATAGCCCTAGAAATGGTACAAAAATTGAATTTGAAGAGATTAGCTCATATTAATCCTTATAACGTGCCATAAATTGATAAGGGTCAACAAGTCCTTGTAGATGAAAAAACTTGGGTAGAGTTTAAGATTGGGGATTATAGGGACAAAGTATTGTGTGACATACTCTCTATGGATGCCTTCCATCTATTACTACTTACTAGGTCGTCCATGGTAGTATAATGTTAAGGCCATATATGATGGGGAGATAAACTCTTACATGATAACCAAAGAGGATAAAAAATACCAAATTGATCCTTTGCATGATAAGGAAGAATACAAAAATGTTGGGTCTAGTGTCATGCTACTTAGTGGTAAAGAGTTCCTTAAGATGTTGAAATCAGAAGGTGAACAAGGTTATGCTATCATTGTCAAATCTAAAGAGGAAGTGAAAAAAAAAAGTTCAACATAAGGTACCTATAGAAGCCCAAAAATTGTTGGATCATTATAAGGACATAGTAGTCAAGGTAATACTAGATTCATTACCTCCCATGAGAGATGTTGATAATCAAATAAACCTTATGCCAAGATCTAAATTACCTAAAATTGTCACCTACAAGATGACACCTGCACAAAATAAGGAAATAGGAAAACAAGTGCAAGAATTATTGGATAAATGACTCATAAGAAAGAGTTTAAGCCTTTTGTAGTCCCAACAATGTTATTACCTAAGAAATATGGTAAATGAAGTGTACTAATTCAAAGGCCATAAACAAGATCACAATTACATACATGTTTCTTATGACCATGATAGAGGATTTAATGGATTACTTGGGTGGAGTATGTTATTTCACTAAAGTGGATTTGAAATCAAGATATCATCAAATAAGGATTAGACTAGGGGATGAGTGGAGACAACTTTAAAAACCAATGACGGGATATATGAATGGTTGCTGAAGTCATTGGGCTCACAAATGCACCTAGCACTTTTATGCGCTTAATGAATGAAGTCCTTATTGAATTTATTGGTAAATTTATGATAATGTATGTTGATGACATTTTGGTTTTTACTAGGACCAAGGAGGAACATCTCAAGCATTTGGAAATGGTGCTCAAGAAACTACATCAAGAAAATTTGATGTTCAACTTGGAAAAGAGTAAATTTCTTAAAATTGAATTGATATATCTTGGCTTTGTAATATCACAAGGTTGTTTGAAAATGGATCCCTCTAAAGTTGAGGTCATCCTAAGTGAATCACTCCCAAATTAGTAGGGCATGTGAGAAGTTTTCATGGGTTAGCTTCATTATATAGGAAGTTTATAAGAAGCTTTATCCATATATGTGCTCTTATCCTCAATACCATCAAAGGTGGAGTCAAGTGTCACTTTTCTTGGATTGATAAAGCTAATGATATTTTTGAGAAGTTGAAGAAGAAAGTCACAGAGTTACATTCCCTAAGATTGCTAGAGTTTAACCAAGTGTTTATAGTAGAGCATGATGCAAGCAAGTTGGCATAGGAAAACTATTGAGTCAAGAGGACTATCCAGGAGCATTCTTTTCATAGAAGCTCAATGTGGAAAAAAAAAGTATTCCACTTATGACCTAGAGTTGTATTCCATGGTATAAGCCCTAAAGAAATGGAGGCATTTTTTGTTTCCAAAAGAGTTTATTATTTATACTGATAATACTACTCTTACTTGAATAGATAGGAGAAGTTGAAGCAAAGACACCTAAAGTGGGTGGAGCAACTACAAGCTTACACTTTCATCACTAAGCATAAGAGAAGTACTTCAAATAAGGTGATAGATGATTTGACAAAAAAGGTCCTTATAATGCAACTGACTCAATTGCAAAGTGCAGGGTTATAAGATTTGAAAGATTAGTAAAAGGATGATATTATTTTTGTAGAAGCCTATAAAGTGTGTATTCAATTCACTAATGATTTCCATATTGATTACTTTGACTTAATTTTGCAGGATAGTCTATTCTTTAAAGCACATTTTTTGTACATTTCTCAATGTTCAATGAGGGAAATATCTTCAAAGAAAAGAATCAAGGTAGTCTTGGAGGTCATCTTGGCCTAGATAAGACCCTAGTGTAGGTAACAAGATTCTACCATTGGCCAAGATACAAAGTCATGTTAGTAATACTGTGGAACAATGTTCAATTTGTTAAAGGGAAAAGGAACATCATCAAATGCAAGTCTTTATCAACCATTGGTTATTCCTGCTAGGTTGTGGGAATGCCTTGGTATGGACTTTGCCCTAGGATTGCCTTAAATTGTTAGAAGATTTGATAATGTATATTTTGTGGTGGATAGATTTAGTAAAATGGAAAATTCTATCCCATGTGGGAGTACCAATGATACCTCATACATAGAAGGGTTTTTCTTTAAAGAAATTGTCAGGATCAATGGACTTTCACTTAGCATTGTTAGTGATAGAGACTCAAAGTTTGTGGGTCATTTTTGGAGGACTTTATGGAAAATGTGAGGAACCAATTTGTCTTTCTCATCAACATATAATCCATATTCTGATGGTAAGACTAAAGTTGTAAATAGGTCATTGGGGAACTTATTAAGGAGTTTTACCAAACAACATGGGAAGAATGGGACTTGGTTATTGGTCAAGCTAAATATGCATATAATTATTTAGTAAATAGAAGTACTGGAAAGAGTCCCTTTGAAATAGTTTATGGATGTCATCCAAGGGGAATCATGGAACTATGAGATTTGAGTACAATGGATAAGAAAAGTGCTTTGGGAGAAACCTTTGCAGAAAACATGAAAGAGATACATGAACAAGTGAAGAAGACCTTGCAAAAAAGTGCAAAGAAATGCAAAGCTTAAGAAGACAATACAAGGAGAGAAGTACATTACAAAATAGGGGATCTAGTGTTAGGCTTTAACAAGACAAATAAAAATTACATGCAAATATAAATGTTGGTAAACATATTTGTTCTTTCTGATTCTGACTCTTAAATGCCCAAACTATGAATAATATTTGATTACTAATAGTTGAAAAGTTGCTTCTGAAAAGGCTAACTTTTCTCTAAATTAATAGGTAAAATTCCCTATTATGGATTTGCAATGAATTATGTTTTGTTCCTAAAACTTATATGGGGTGTGTTCTTGACTTGAGAACATGAGAGGTAAACTCGAGCTAGGCCTAAAACGGATCTAACTCAGGCAAGAAGTAATTTCTGAAAAATTGGTTAAGTTTGTGAACCCACACATCTTATGAACTCACAAAGCTTAATGACTGAAAATGACATAACAACTAATACTATTTGATTCAACTAAAATCTAAGCTACAAGGAAAGAAAGATTAACTAAACGGAATAACATCTAAGAGATTTCTCTTTGAACATGCAATGACACTACTTATCACATCCGTTCATTACTTCAAAATAGGGGAATGAAACTCCATTCGTTACTTGCTTCAATTTAGATTAAAGAGAAAACATGTAATTAAAAACTAACAAAAATGGAACAAAAAATAATTGATACAAAATACCATTCAATTGACTCTGCAACATCAAGTACTTCACACCAAAAATTAGCTGACCTTTTATTAATCTTTCAATTTCATACATATAGGATTATGAGATGACCATTATAATAGAAGTTCAATCGGTTCATCTCCTCAAATGAATGACAAATGGCAAGAAACTAGTTTTTCGTATTACAATGATTACATCCGAAAATAAAAGAGGCAGAATATGAATCACTTTTCCTTCTTTCCCTTTTCAACTTTGGCCCTATATGTCTTAGCAGTGACAATGAATCCATCAAAAGATACAAGGTGAAAATATGAGAAAGATGAGAACTGGATAAAATAACTTTCAAACTGACTAATAGTTGCCATTGCTTTCGGGCTGAATCTCCTCTCTGGGAATCCCTGGAGCTCCTTGCAAATTCTCATAGTGAATGCATCATTAACTTTGACATACTCTACATAACTATTTTGCAATTGCAAACATGGATAGAACTCATAACACTTCATGTCATCGGGAAAATTTTGTATTCTTGGGAGGCCCGGCCATAACTGTAGAGATGCTAGCATGTAAATTAGAAAGGAAGACATATAAAAGGTGTTGTATAACTTTGTGACACTGAGAGCATTGGAAAGATTTTCACTTACCTCATGAGCCTAGTCTATATACTACGTATCTGAACAAATAACTTGTACCAAAAAGAAATATTGTTCAACAAAATTTAGAGCTTCTACCTCACCTTTTAGTTTGTGTAGGAGAACTAGAATATCTACAATCTTGGGTTTGAGATTAATACCAAATAAAGTTTTGGGGACCTTACTCTTGGTGCTCAGTTGCTTTTGAAACTAGGACTGCATAATCTCCTTCCTCTAGGCCATCTTCTTTGCAAAGAACTCAAGCACTGCTCCTCTCACTATCAAATCAAAAAACTCCTCTTGTTCTGGAACTCAAAAGCAATTCACCACAATTTGCCTACTAATGGAGATCAATACTGTATCATTTGGTAACACAATCTATGTAGTATCTAGATTATAATGATTTATGCATTCATAAATCAATTCTGGAGCTTGGACTGCTATCGAGAAACCAACTGCTTCCACTAGTCCACATCCTTGGAGCTTCTTAGTTATGGGATGAATTGACTCCGATTTCAACCTCTTTTGGAAGTCTTGCATATCATAAAAATGGAGTGAAGTATCTGTGAAATTCTGCAATGTGGACTTGATTCCATTAAGTCCATCAAAACCTACAAACCTAGTTACTATTCTGTCTGGTAATGAATTGAATTGAAATTTTGAATCTAGAAGAAGAACCAGATATTGAATTTGCAATTACAAGTTATCTGAAAAAGTTGTGCAATTTAATAGAATAACAGTTCAAGAAAAAGTCGTAGTTTGAATAACTATTATGTTTCCATCTATATAGGAGTCTCAATTCACCTGCTGATCTTTAGGATTTGCATCACACGAATGAATTAAAGGATAAATCCATTGAAACAGTAAATGCAGGAGCTCTCACAGATATTTCAGTGTCTTTTCACTATTTTCATTGGCCTAATGATAACTTTCCATTCTTTCACACTTACTTTCCCGTTTCCCTTTAAGTTTTGAAAAATTATGAACAGAGTACCCCATAAGGAAATATCTGCCTAGTCGAATTCTGCTCAGTATACCTTTTTTGTAATGGTTAGATTGTTTCCATTATCATCTTAAGATGTTTTGTGTACAATTTGTGAGTCAAATTTTCTTACAAAGTTGATTTCCTTTTGGATGCAGAAAATCATCCTCATGGGTTGAAAACCCACCGAGGAGAAGATGATTTTCATTTCTCTGCCTAGGCTTTCTTTTAAGCTTTATCCTTTTAGTTAATATTTCCTTTGGTTTTGGAGAAGTTTAAAAGGACTACAAAAGTCAAAAGGTACCCACTTCCTCATTTCTTTTCCTTTACAACTACTTTTGGCAGAAAATAGACTTCATGGGTTGAAAAACCGCTGAGGAGTAGTCAGTTTTGAGTTTTTTGCTTCAAATGATTTCAAGTGTTGTGATAAATCCTGAATGTTCCCAAGGTAGTGTATCATAGTGAAAATAGGAATTTTCCATAAGATATCTCATTATCCTCTTACCTGAACCCATAAGCATCATCTGTTGCTTTTCACAAGAAATCACCTTCATGGGTTGGAAACCCACTGAGGAGAAGGCGATGCTCAATTTTTTGCAAACTTCTTCTTTTCATTAAAAATATGATAAACTATGAGCAAGCTTATTTTTTTGAATAATTATTGCATTTTGCAAGAATCTCCATTGGATCAGGTACTAAGCTACCCTCAAGACTCACAACATGAAGGAAAACCACCTGGCTATGAGATGTGGGGGAAGGGAAAGATGAAAAATTTGATGAAGACTCCTTCCACCTAAGGGAACTTAAAACTAGACTCAGACATACCTAGATTTGACCGAGACACAAAATTCTCCACTTTTGCAAAATGGTTTAAGGGTAAAAAGTGGGGCAACAACTGGCTCTGACTGGGGACTTGGGTAGACTATACCCAAGCAAGGAATCCAAGATCTCTGGTTTCAAAAAAATAAAGGTAGCTACACAACAAAAATAAAGTGGGAAGAACAAAGAAACAAAAGCAAGAAATGAAAACTAACCAGGAAAATACGAAAAGGAGCTAAATGTAACTATAATACAATACAAGGGTTACCTATTTTCAGTTTGAAATTTGATAAAGTTTCAAATCTTGACCATTGTAAGTTAGAGGTAGCACTTCACCATCTTGATAAGCCAATTTGAATGAATTATTCTCAAACGCTTGATGAATTATGAATGGGCCTTTCCACAAGGTATCAAAATTTTTATGCATACCCTTTGGAGCTTTTCACTTATCCCATAGTAACATGTTGTCTCCTACCATGAATTTTTGCGGTCTCACCCTCTTATCAAATAAACTCTTCACTCGCATCTAGTGTTGTGTGATGTGATCCATGATTTCTTTTCTTTCCTCTTCAAGCTTGCTTAAGTACAAAATCCTCTTTTCTAAGCCATCTTTATAGATATAATCTTCAATTACTATTCTAAGTTTGTTTGTAACCAATTCCAAAGGTAATGGGAGATTAGCCACAGTTCCATAGACCAATTCAAAAGGAGATATATCAATCACCCTCTTAAGTGTTACCCTATCTGCCCTTAGTGACTCATGAATTTTCTTGTGCCAAGTTTTTTGATTTTCTGACACCAATTTCTTAACAATATTCATCAATTAATGCGATCAGATTTCCACAATCCACCATAGTTATGTAAATCAGTTTCTAGATTAGATTGTGTGGAGATTTTTACCATCAACGTTTTGAATCACACTGTGATCCACTTTGTTTGACATCTCTTGCTCTCTCATCCTGATGATGGATCATGTAGTGTGATTCAAAATATTCATCAAATTCTTGTTATTGGACTCGACTTGACCATTTCCCTATGGGAAATAATCAGACGAATGACTAAGTATAATTCCATGCTCAAATAAAAAATTGGTAATCTCAATTGAAGAGAAATATGTTGCATTGTCCATCACCAATTTGATGGCAACACCAAACCTAACCAGTATGTTTTCTTTAATAACTTTACATACTACTTTAGAAGTAGTTTTCTTAGTTTCTTTGGCTTCCACCCACTCAGTGAAATAATCAGTTGCAGTTATCACATACTGGTGACTAGCACTGAATGATGGGTTAATCAGACCAGTGAAATCAAGACCCCATTGTTGAAAAGGCCCCTCGATGATGACAAGCCTTAGTGGCAACATGACTAATTGAGGACATCTAGTGAACATCTTACATTTTTCACATTTAGCCACCTCGGAATAGGCATCCTTGAACATTCCCAACCAACAGTAACATTGTCTTAATATTTTAAAAGTTGTGACTGAGGATGAGAAATGCCCTCCATAGGCTTCATCATGAAATGTTTTCAATAACTTTTCTTGCTATTGTTTGTCTACACATCTGAGGAAAGTGCCATCTATGGATTTTTAAAAAAATTTACCATCCCAAATTACATACTTAGCTGCTTTCAATTTAAGATATCTCCTTTGTCTTGCAGTTAGGCCCTCTCGACATTCTCCATATGTTAACAGATAAGTAATATTCTCGAACCAAGGATCATGAAGACCTAGAGCCAAAACTAATTTCTTTTCTCCCAATTCTTTTGTTTCTTCAACGATCTTGTTTTTTGCAATCACTTTGCATAAGGCATTACCCCTTACTAGCTTGGTAGGTTTAATTTATATATCATACTCTCGTGTCTTTGCTATCCATGTTCCTTTGGCATTGCATCCTACATCTTGCTGTGTTAACACATTTTTTACTGCTACACCCAGGACATAAACCACAGAATGAGAATGCAAGATTTAAAATCAATTTTTTTAAAGTACTTTGACTACTAAAAAAGCATGTTTCTCAATTTTTGAGTACTTCAACTCATGAATTTTCATGGGTATGCTCATGAAAGCTATTGGGGCTTGTATCCCTTCATCGTTATTTTGCATAAGTATTGCCGATAAAGTGTGTTCAGAGGCATAATAGTAAATGATGAAATCTCTCTTATAATTTAGGTGGCATAATACTGGAGCATTAGCAATAGCAATTTTTATATTTTTTAAGGCTTTCTTTCCCGCCTCATTCCATTTAAAATTTTAATTTCTTTATGTACTTAGTGGTTTTTGCAAAATTTGGCACAAACCTTCTAAGGAAATTCACCTTCCCGAAGAATGATTTAACTCGTATTTTATTTGATGGTAGGCTCAATCTTTGAATGGCTTCAACTCATTCAGGATCAATTCTAATACCTTCTTGAGAAACTATATGTCCAAGGAGCTTTCCCTCTATCACACAGAAAATGGATTTTTTTTGGATTAAGTGAGATTCCATGTTCCCGACACCTTTGGAATACCATCCTCAAATATTTTATGTGGTCTTTCCTCTTCTTTTAAAACATAGTGAGGTCATCTAGATATATAGCTATAATCTAATCTTTTAGATCGGCAAATGTTTTACTCATACACATTTGAAATGTAGTGCCAACATTAATGAGCCCAAAGGGAATTTTGTGATATGAAAATGTACCCCATGGAGTGGTGAATGCTATTTTATGCTTATCCTTTTCTTTTACTTTAACTTGATTGTAGCTTGAGAACCTATCGAGCATGGACATCATTTCGGCTTCAGCCACTATTTGTAGTAAGTAATCCATATTAGAGAGAGCAAAATTATCCTTCAAGGATGCCTGGTTCAAATTCCAGAAATCAACACAGATCCTTATTTCTTTGTTCTTCTTTCTGATTGGTATTATATTAGCTATCCAGGTGGAGTGATGGATGGGATAGATGATTTTTTCTTTTAGCATCTTGTCAACTTCTTGAAATATAACATCTACTACATTAGGGTTGTAATTCCTCTGTTTATGCTAGAAAGGGACTGCATTAGGTTTTAGGGGAATCTGATGCTTTATCTTCCTACCTCTATAGCTTTTCAAATCTTCATAACTTCGGGGAAAAACATCCCAATATTCTATGAAGAGTTGTTTTGTAGCTTCTTTCTCTTTAGGCAAACAACATTTTCCAATATTAATCATTTTGCAATCATGGGAATCTCCAATATTCACCCCTTCATACTCACTAGTAGTAGACCTTTTTCTGTCCTCTTTTATTTTATGTAAGCATCATGTTTGTTGAATTTTTTTTCTAAAGATACAAAGTATGGGGGAATGATATTACCGCGAAATTGGACTTCACCATTTCGATTCTCTTTCCGCTTGACATCAAAATTTTCATGATTATCATCATTGGATTCATGTCTCGAAATAGGTTTGTCATTTTCTAGGAACAATTTCAAGCTCTTGTCGTCTTCAAAAACTTGCTAGGATTCTATGTTATCTGCGATAGAGGCTCGATACACAATTTCAATCTGGTACTTCTTATCTTTGAATTTTGGATGGGGTAGCAACAAAGAAGAAGAAACCACTAATGAGTCTACTTGGTATTCATCTCTCTCGGTATTGATTCAATAGAAAAGGCGTCAAGACCTTCTATTTCATCCGAAACTCTGTTTCTATAATTCTTCAACTTGTGATTCTTCACAGAGTATTGCCCCTTAATTTGTCTTATAATGAGCTATGTGTCACCTCAAGATCTCAAGATCTTTATTCCTTTTTCTTTCACAACCACTATCCCTAGAAGCATGGCTTCATACTCTATAATGTTATTTGTATTTCCAAACTCCAATTTGAAAGCCATGTGTTTGAATTCCCCTTAGGGGGTTGTTAACACTATACCTGCACCAGATCTTGATGAGGAACAACTTCCATCGAATTCCAATGTCCATATAGATGATGACTCTTTCTCTTTACTTAGGGCTTTCATTTTTGAGTCTCCAGCTTCTTACTCATTCAGAATGTTTTCAGTAAATAACATGTAATTGCCAAACTCTAACTCTTGGGAGAGGATTTGAGCTTTAGGATCATCTGACTTCAACACAATGAATTTTTCTTTTTCTTTAGGTTCCAGTTTAACTTTCTTATTCCTTATGGGTATTACTACTTGAGACCAGTCTAGTTTTATTTCTCCTCCTAAGTCTCGGCAAAAACTCCCACTTAAGAGAAGCCCATAGCTTGCTAGAATATTTGCCACTAGAATAGTTAGTAAAAGTTTCTTTTCTAGATGAGAAGCTAAGGCTACTTGAGCATCTTTAATCTATCCAAGCAAGGGAACCTGTTTGGCATCCATAGAGTAACATCTTCCATGAACTTTAGTCAGGTTGAAACCCATGGCTTTAGCTACAAAATAAGACATAACATTGTCTGATGCACCTAAATCTATTATGCAATTACTCAATTTGTATCCATTGATGTATAGTGAAATATAGGAAGGATCATGTTTTTGCCCAGGAGAGGTTGCTAGGATAGTAGAATCTTCTTGATTAAATAGGTTAGATTTCAAAGTTTCATCTCTTTCTTCCACAGTCACATTGTGATTTAAATCTAAAGTACTCCTTTTACAATGATCTAACAATCTTTTCAACTCAGAGGGATGAGACTTCAAATAATCTATGGGGGAAATTTGGATTTTTGGTTCTTCACAGAATTGAATGAAATCAAAGGGTATTTTATCCTTACCTATTTGAGATGTGGATACTCCTTGATCAACATGAATATTACTTGCTGAAGGATTGGGGTCATTCTTGTGAGCATGACCGAAGGGTTGATTCTTTTGCCTTTGACCTCGAGTCAATACTGTGTATGAAGTTCCATCAATGGTCGCATAACATTCACCCTTAGGTTCAGAATTTGATTCATACTCCAAAAATAAATTTCTAGAGTCACCATTTGGGTACGAATCTGTCTCTGAACAAGGAGTTGCAATGTTCAACTCATTGATGGATAATAATTGCATCATATGAGTAGTTTCTGGACAACTCTCACTATCATGATTAGTCATCAAATGAAACACAGACATATTTCCCTTCTTTGGTATCACTTCAATTGTCAACCTTGGTTGTGAACCTGTAGTTTGTGGGAGTTTTCCATCATTATTCCTTCCTGGCAAATTTTGATATTGCATTGGTAAGAATTACTGAATTCGGGTAATTGCCTTTTTACTGCTACCAACTCATTTGATAATTTTTGAATCATTTCATTAGCTGATGTGGTGTTACTGGAACTTCCTTTAGTTTGAAGTTCTCACTTCCATTTTCTTGCAAAAATCAAATCATCTTCAAATTCAATTGCCTTCTTTTGTGCATCTGCTAAATTTTTGGGATGTGCCCTTCTTAAGTCATAATTAATATATGGGGGCATCACACTTATGAAGAAAGTTTTCAAATCACCAGCAGTGGGCCTATCAACAATTGGAATTCTATTAGTAATCTTATTGAAGGTAGCAACAAAATCCCTCATACTCATGGTGGTTTTCTTTTTAATAGATGTCAACTGTGGTAACAAGACATGTTCATTTTCTGCAATTTTAAATCTTGTCTCGAAGGTTGTTCTTGTTGTATCCCAATTAGTGATTGAGCGATCATCTAGATGATAGAACTAGTCTACTACACTTTCTGTCAAGGTTTCCACAAATAATATTATGGCAACATCCTCATGTGCAACTCCTAAGATGTGAGTAGCTGCAAAGAAGGCCTTAATGTGTTCATATGTGGTAACCTTCCCATCACCTAAAAATTTAGAGAAATTCTTCCTTGAACCAGCTAGGAGTGGATGATAAGCTATTAGTGCTAATGGTCCTATTGCTGTAGCCCAAGGAGCAGCCATAATTGTTCTGGCAAGGTATGGCAGAAAATTGACAACTGGGGGAGTAGTGATTTTGTGCAGGGCCAATACCTGACAGGTAGTATGTGAAGTGCTTTGATTCCTAACAAGGAAAGGTGGTCTAATTTGACTCTTCTTTTCACCTTTTCATTTAGGAATATCTAGGATGGGAAAGCCAAGTTTTGTAAGTTTATCAAAAATAGGGTCTTGCCCACCCTGTTCTTTGGTACTTCTGAGGAACCTTGTTTGTTCCAGGGTGCTAGGTTAGTTTTGTCTTTGAACTTCACATCTCAATTTTCTTTCTACTCTTTGGATGTCTCTCCTCTGAACAACTCTTTCTAAAGCATTTCATCTATTTTTTAATGTAAGTGATTTATAGCCTTTCGAAGGAAGCATAACATATACAAGGAAAATTAATGTTGCAACCTCAGATAAAATAGATTGGGTAAAAGAACCCCCTCTTAGCCAAACATTGTATTTGGAACATATTCCAGATACTAAGGTCATTGAGAAGAATGGGAAATGAGTTTATAAGGAGTACCTAATGGAATGGGATACCTTACTTGAGGTTGAAGCCACATGGATAACTGAAGCAAACATTATAAAGCATGAAACCACTGTTCAAGACTTGTCCACTCAAATGACTTGAGTTTTTCCCACCCAAGGAGTATGGTGCATGAGAGCCTTAAAAATTTTGTTGTGAATTTTAATTAAAGATGTAATAAGGTTTAAAAGGCAATTTTTTTTGTAAGATTGAGCCTAATTAGACCCATTTTTGGTTGTGAACCTTGATTGATGGACTTAGTCAATCTTAGGGTCTTGAGGCACCAAGAGTGGTAATGATGAGAAGATTGTTTAGGAAGGTTAGTCCAAGGTTAATTAAGTGTTTGGAATGGTTTCTAGATGATTTGGGAAACTTTAGAGAATTTTGAAGCAATAGAAGTGCAAAAATGCAAAGTTGCACAAAAGTTGCAAAATATTTCAAGAATGAAACTTGGAGCCAGAAAATTTAGTTGGGAAAAAGAATAGGTGATCCAAGAGAACATAAAATGACTTGGAAACTATTTTTGTAGTTAGTTGGATCAAGCAAGGCAAGAAGTTCAAGTTTTACTCTGTTTTTACTATTTTTTTAACACTTTTGCATACTACAACTCATATTTAATTGATAGATTCAGTGAAATTCATGTTTGGATCTTAAATCCTATTTTTGTTTAATATTTTTAATGAATTATGTTTGAGGTATTGAAATTTTTCATGTGAAGAGACTCGTGGTTTTCAATCCACATAGGTCTAGAACCCTCAAAACCTAGGGTTTGTACATAAAAATAAATTCTCCCTAGCACTCCACGGCCATAAACTAAATTTAATTTTTGGAATGATAGGTATGCTTTTATAGGTTATTTTATGTTCTAGTTTTGGTCTTTCTAAATTTAATTCACTATTTTACTATAATGTCCTAGGCTGATCATTGGGTAGTGGTGAGCTAAGAAACAAGGGAGATAAGGTGTTTGCAAGGAGTGGTGGATTGAAAGGTGGAAACTAATGATAGATTAGGTTTCCCTAAATATTTATAGACCTTTATCAAATGTATAGAACCAAAGCTAAAGTGATTGGTGATGGTTTATAATAATTATTGATAAAATTGTGTCTAGATTTCTCATTAAGCCAAAAATTGCTCAACTTGGGTTATAGGACTTGGGAGTAAAATCCAAGTACAATTCTTGGTTATTGCATAAATCTCCCAAATGGTTGTCAAAAACTACCATTAGATGGTTTTTTTTTTTAGATGGATGAAAAGTTAAATGCTAAAAACTTGTTATGAATGGCTAATTGGATTAGGCCAAATAGGACTTGTTGTGGTTTCATAATGCACACTCCATTTCTCCTAGAAATGGGGACCCCCTAGTAAATTTTTTTTGCTTTCCAAAACCCCTAGTCCAGGGTCTAAGTCATTTTTGGGACTCTACCTAGAGTCTAGGTCTTGCCTAGTACCCTACCTGAAAAACCTAGTTGTTGGATTTGAGTAATTTGGACTAGAAATGTGTTTACAAGGTTAAGGCATGCACTAGCACACCTAGTGCACATGTGCACCTATCGTGGGAGTGCAAGTGTGCATTCACACCCTTTGGAGGTGCATACCTATGTAGGTGTGCACATCCAAAAAGGTGCGCATGGTCTGGGGTCTATAAATACTTGGGACTGCCCCTCCCCATATTCACTTGTGTCCACATAGCATTGGTGAGTGCACCTCTGCACCTATAGAGGTGCACTAATTTCCTCCTCCTACACACAACACAAACATAAGAAAAATGTGCACCTACGCACCTATCCCAGGTGCGTAGGTGTGCACCTTTATTTGCATTTTAAAAACTTAAAAACATACCTAATTCCTAAGAGAAAGGTGCATAGGTGCGCAGCTTTCACAAAACCTAACTAATGAACCTATAATGGTGTGTACATGTGCACCATTCTAGACCCTTCAACCTAAACCTAAGTAAGGGTGCACACTTATGTAACCCATCAAGGTGCACAGATGCGCAACCTTGACCTTGCAAAACTCAAATCCCATTGCACATGAAATATGCATAGTAGCGCACATGTGCATGTGCACACCCTATCTAGGTGCACACCTATGCAGGTGAACAACTGTGCTTAATAACTCTATTTGAGTCATTTAGCACACCTAATGCAACCATCATAGTGTACAGGTGTGCTAAATTGCATAAACAAAGCTAAATGAGGGATTTGACTAGTTTTGTGAGGGTTCTAAGTTCTAGGTCTGATTTTTTAGCAATTAGGGTTTTGTTAGGGTTTAAATTTCACCTCTCTAGACTAATGTATTTATATTTTTTGTAGATAAAATGGATTCCTCATTTTCCTCACTTGCAGAGAAGATGGCTCCAAAACCAATTATTTTCAAGTTTCAAGGTGCACCAAAGAAATCACACTTTCAGGATGCACATTCAGAGATTAGAGATATGGAGTTGAGACATATTGACTGGAACACATTCTTGGTACTTTGCAACAAGCCTAAGGAGAGGTCCCTAATGGTCTCAACACTTATCATATTAGGTTTGGTTAATGTTGCCTCACATCTTACATTGGTGTAGTCTTTAGAGCTTGTCATGGCATTGGCAGAGAACTATGTTTTAGAAGAAAGAGTTGTGAAGAGTATAAGATGGGAGATAGTCCTGGATTTAAGATAGAAACATTGAGAAATTTTTCCATTTTTCGAGAACATATCAATATGTGAAAATTACTTTCTCATCAAGCAAAAAGATAGTATGGGGAACATGAAAAGGAAGCTAAAGAGATCATACAATCATCATTCTTGATTGAGAGAACACCGGTGGGAAGGAGGACAAACAAGGTAGATATGACTAGGGGATACATGAAGCATGACATTGGATACTCCATTGTGCTTTTGAGAAAGATTATGGGTTTATGAGTAGTTGGACACCTAAATATTTAGATGGTACATTTTATCAAGACTATAAGAATAGCTAAAATGCCAATTGATTGGGCTACAATACTAAGTGAAAACTTAGATGAGTAGTTGGTAGGAGTCAAGGCTGACCCCAAGTTTTACATGATATCATACTTGGTGTATTTACTAGTGGCAACGACAATTAACTATCCGGGATTATATAAGAAGGGAAGCATGCAAGATGCTAATGCTCAACCTTACATAGTATATCCCCAACTGGTGAAGAAGAAGTTGTTGAATCAAAACAAGGAGTACAAAATAGTGAATGATCCTTTCATTTTTGCAATCATCCAGTTCATTGAGGGTGATTATGCTAAGAGAATGTCAGTAGAAGTAGAAACAAGGATTGCAAAGATTGGTGCCTATTACATCCAATTCAAGACATTCATCTACCTAAGGGTAGTAGGTAAAATGATGAATTCAAAGAAACTCCTGAGATATCCATATGATAAGCTCATTTTACTGGAGATTGCAAGGCAACTCACATCTACATATGACAGAGTGAGGAAACAACATAAGAAGACCTGGGTATGGCCTATCACTATTGGTCCATTTGAAGTTGAGTGAAAATAGGATATAATGACCTTTGATATAGAATGGGATCAATATCCCTTGGAAGATTACAACTCCCCTCACCTGTTCTTTGACAATATTGGCAGAGTTAAATTTTTTTCAAGAAAATAATTTGTTCATGAAGATGTAGTAGAGGATCATTGGATGAACATGATAGATGACTACGATATCTAAATTAGGGATTATTGTAGGATGGATCTATATCTGGTAGGCAGTGCCTTGAAGATAAAGATCCCACTAAAGGTCATTCAACAAGACACTCAAGAGGTCTTAGATCCCTTGTACAATTGGGACAAGATATTTGATAGATCAATTATGAATGAGAAGATGAACATGGAAGAGAACAAAGATATCAATCATAGGGCAAGACATTTAATTCAATTGACAAGAGATTGGATCAAGAAGCAATTTAAGTTGGACCCAGTTCCTCAGATAATCACCCTCTGAGCCACGACATGCCTAGTTAAGGGTAAAGGTGCAAAAGTGCCAACTTTCCCTACACAATCTCCAATCAGGTCAAAAATGATATATAAGCATCGTAGAGAAGTTGGTTACTTCAAGATGGACAAAGGGAAGAATAAGAGAAAAAGAGCTTCTCCCAAGCAAGCTGAGCCTAAAGCTAAATAATTGCAACAACAAGAGGCGAGTGAATCCCAAGAGGTAGCTCAAGAACTTGAGAACCAAGAGCCTCAAAATGAAGGAGCAGCTCAAAATTAGAATATTTCACAAGTGCCTCCCCCTGAACAAGAACATGAACAACCCACAGAACAAGAATAGGAAAAAGTGCTAGAACAGAAAGCACAAGAGGTGTCACCACCTGCTCTAGAGGAGGAAGCCTCTCCCTTAGCTACTAAGAAAGCTAGAGTTGGACGTAAGGTCAAAAAGACTAGAAGGTAGAAGATACAAAGAAGGGTTATACCTTTTCCTCTAGTCCTTGAAACCATCCCTGAAGAGGATGAAGATGAGAAGAAGATGAAGAAGATAATCTCTTGTTGAGTCAAAGGACACTCTTGGCAAGGGTCACTCAGGAAAAGAGAAGGAGAAGCTCCACCATCATGCCACCATATATTCCTAGGCAACCTGTTGAGGTTACAACTTCAGAGGATGAGCAACAATAGTGGATGGATGAAGAAGAGGGGGAGGGATCAAATATTTTCGAGATGTCTGATTTCAACTTTATGCTAGTAGCGACTAAAATGGTGGGTGACAAAATATGAGATGAACCCATGAACCAACCTTTGGGAGAGGATTGGAATCAAATGTTGCCTCTATCACAAGGATCTTTGGGTACCTCACCACCATCATTATAGGATTTTTCATTTTTGGAGAAAGGATCAGCCACTCCCCTCCCTCATGTCACTGAAGATGAGAGAGAAGTGTGTGAAGAAAAGCCCGAGTAGAGACTAGCCGATGAAGTATCCGAGGAAGGATAGATACCTGAAGAACCTCAACAAACTTCTCAGGATACAAAAGCTAGGACTTTTGATACAACCAATTTAGGGACACCAAATTTAGATCTCTCGTAGAAGGAGAAGACTCCATAAAGGGAGGATAAGGGAAAAGGGCATGCAGGGCAGTCATCCTTGTCAGCCAAATATATGTCTCCAATGGGCACTGTACCAGCTTGGTTCAACAAAAGTGACAACTAAACTTGATTGAAGAGGAGAGTATGAATGCACTTGTAGAATCCATCAAGAGGCTTGAGCCACCTATAGGTGATGCACAATAATTGACCTTCATAATGAAGAATAGAGACCAAGACCTACTTTCTCATATAGCCGTTCCTCCTCCACATGTTGAAATTGAAGATTTAACTCCTAAGGACTATCAGATTATAGAAGTCCTATTAGGAAAGCCCATAGTAGATGCAACTAAAGTGATGATCACTATGGGTGTCAAGGAGGTGTTCAGGCATTTTGATGATAATGAGATTGAGTTAATAAAGCCATGAGAAGAAAACAAGCTATTAAGAGGATATCTGGATGAAATTTTAGGTCCATTGGATCAAGACTATCTAGAGGTTACTCTCGCTGCAGCATTAGAAAGGAGAGATAAGGGGAGTGTCCAAGTTGATTCATTTTTGGGAGCATCTCAGTAATGGTGTGACAATTTTGAGTAGAAGGGTGTAGAGTTAATACAAGCTAATTTGAACCTATTGCATAATGTTCATTTTGATGCGGAGAAACTAGTATCTATAGTAGACCAAGATTTTGCGCTTATGGATGAGGTACATACCTAGGGAAAAGACCTTCAAGCACTCTAAAAAATAAAAGATCAAAGGTATCATACACTCATGAAAGTGTATACAATAGATGAGATTGATAAACTTGAGGATTAGATTGAGAAGATAGCTACCAGAAATAAGGTCATGGAAGGACTTCATGAAGATATTCAGAAGTTAAAGGGCTAGTCTCAGTAACAAATTTTGGATGCAGATATGTATTATGATGCTATTTCCCTTGAGATTTTTGAAGATGAGTCGAAGATGAAGCTCAAGTCAGTACAAGCAGTAGTTGAACAATTCTAAAGAACTTTCGAGAATGCTTCGTCCAATGAAGATATTAGGCAAGCATTCAAGACTGAAGAGGTATTGTTGAGACTTGATGCTAGACTTGATGATTCTATGGAAGCTTGAATGGATATCAATAACTATCGACAAATAGTTGGGCATAATTATGAGGCTTTAGATTTTTTGAAAGCTTCCCAAGTGATGGAGATTATAGAGAAATTCAAGAGCAAACATCTAGGCATCACTTTGGTATAAAGGGGAAGAAAACCCAAAAGTTAGAAATTTAGTTTTGACACTTGGGAAAATTTTAGATTTTTTGAACTTACCACCCAGGTGCATAGGTGCGATACTTTTGAGGTGTGCTAAAATTTTGAATAAGTTAGAGGTGTGCTCACAGTTAACTGCTAGTTCCAAATTTAGAGTTTCCATGCACCGGAAACACATTTTGAGAGTTGTTTAACTCCTAGAAACATTCAAAGAAAGCTAAGCTTCCATTTTTAGAGCTTCTAGTGACTCCTAGATCCTCTTACAACTTCTTCTTATCTACTACTTCTTTCTTTTTTCGAAGAGATCTCTCACTCTAAATAAAAAATGAGGACATGATTTCTTATAAATTCAGAAATGTAACATGTATACTAGGTCGATATTTTGGTGCAATAATATATGCTTTTGGTGCTCTCATTCTGAGTGTAGTTATTCTTGTTGAAGGGTGTTATTTTTGTGGATTCTTGTTCATGATAATAATGGAGCCAATAGCTTTGTTGTGTTGATTTGATTGTGTGATATTTTAGTTCTGGTGTTTGTCGCATGTTGACAAATTTCGCTGATGTACATAGTTGGAGAAGAGATCACCCTTTTGTTCCTACATAGCTTGTCATCTCACATGAGTGCACTTTTTGTGGCCTTGCGATTTGATAAGAAGTGAAACATCTTTCGGTTTTACTAAATTTTCATCGACAATTACATCAATGGATTTGAGCAAGCGCTGCTCCTACTTTCATTGGTTTCCTACGTGATGTTTTCAATGATTTAACTCACAGACGTGTTGTTACCATGGTTTATGTTCGTTAGGAATTTCCCTTTTATGCTATTTACTTTCATCTCTTATTACCTTATCTTTGTTATTTTCTTTGCTAACCCTTGGTTAAATTAGAAATTCATATAGTTGCACTATTAGATTGCATTCATTTAAAAATGAAAAATACCAAAAACATATCTCTTTTTGTGGTTAATTTTCAAACAAGTAGATTGATTATCTTATCTGAAATTGGTACAAACTAGGAAAGGCCTCTTTGTGAACAAATACATATATCTTCAATTGAGCGGATTCTAGTAGGTCACAAGATCACCTGAAACCTTGGAGTTGATCCCAGATCAACTTTTCAAGAGAGGAGTTCGAAAGGATTCTTGTTGTTAAGCATCGTGCAAAACAACTCAACATGACTGTTCCTAAAACCTTGAAGTATTGGGTAAATTTGAGTAGAACCCATTGGAATATTGAATGAATGATTTTAATCCCACTTATTTGAATTACATGAAGGGTATTAGGACCATATATTCTTGGTTGGTGAAGGAATTGTGGTAGTTGTCCTTTGGAAGGAGACACTTGCTAAGTTAGGGAAAGTTGTGTTGCATAAAAAAATAGATTGTAAAAGGATTGTTATCAATAAACCTTGGAAGGTGAGACAAGTCCTTATGGTGATCTTGGAAAGGCCCCTTAAATTTTAAACCATTGGATGGTTTTGTGAGTAAACTAGCTAGTTAAGCCTTGTTGTGAGATAAACCACAAGTTCCTCTAGATCAATTTACATTAATGATACACTTCTCACATCACAAAATGAGATCAACAAATGATGACATCCCACAATTTAGGTTATAATAGACTTAGATCACTATGTCAAGGACCAAAATAAGGCCTATGTATTACAATTGCAAATCTAAGCCAAATTATGAAAGTACAAATTTTTATCACATTTGTTGAAAACTAATATCAGATCAAGAAAATACCAAAAAAACCTTGTTCACTTTCAAAAAATATTCCAGCTAAAAAGGAGTTCACATGAGCTCAAATGAGGCCTTGGAAGTTGCAAATATTGGGATTTGCATTTTTAAGAAAAACTTAGAAATAAAGATCCAAGATCACCTGAACCATTGTGTAGATTGTGAAATTATAACCCCAAATAAAAAATTATTTTAAAAAGGAGTCTAGATGTCTGAGATATCATTGTTTGAAAATCGCCTCTAATTTTTATTTTTTTGAATCACCACCATTGAACTTCCAAAATTCAAATGGCCCTAAATTTTTCCCCATATGTCTAATTTGGGTGCAATAAAATTTGATTTAGGGGTTTTGGACCTCCTTTATGTGATGCTAACCTCTGATTTGCACCACCAAGCTCCAATTTTTACCTACAATGGAATGCCACAAAATAAAAAACCCCAAATTTCCTCCAAATTATGATGCAATGATGATGCCTAAATTATCAAATTTTGCACCCATAAATGAATCAATCTGTGATTGATATTCTTGAGAAGAGTTCTTTGCACCTTGGAAGCTATAGTACCATGTTAGAGTCTTAGGTGACTCTATAACACCCCCAAGATCAAACAAAAGACCAAGATAATATTCACAAGGTATTGACAAGACAATTACATCAAGATACAAGGAAGGTATTATTGATAATAAACAAAAATGTGTTACATGGATATTATATTGATTGAGTCCAATGGAAGGCCTCCTTATATAGGAATGGTGATAATATACAATGACAAGGAGAAGATAAACTATCACCTACACAAGGTAGAATCACATGTCCATCAAAGTTGGATCATCCTCCATTATATAATGAAGTATGTGCAATGATGAGGATTATAATGTCGTATGTGCACTAAAGGTGGATTGAGATAACAACTATCAGCACCTAGAGTGGAATTCTCCTATACCATGTGCTTAATTGAGGTACAAACTCTTAGGTGTCTCAACGACAAACTACCATGCAATGCATTATCCTAGGTAAGCTTAAGTAAAGTATAATTAGTGAATATTTAATTATACCAACATAAAGAAAAATATGTCTAAATAATTTTGAAAAGTAAAAAAAATTGAAATAAAAATACATGCACTCATTAAGTTTATGCAACATATATGTAGTAAAAAATGAGTGCAAACGAATAACACATATAACTATAAAATTAATGAGCAAACCTAGATAGATATATGCATAAAATGAATAATCCAATGCATATAAACTCTAGATCTAGACACCAAATTAGAATGAAAATATTATATGGTAGGTTCACTAAAATTTAACATAAGTGAACTTAGAGGTAGCAATGATAGAAAGATTGATTGACACAATGCACACATTAGATCTAAATGCCAAATTATAATAGAAATATCATATGTGAGGCTCACCAAAATTTAACTTAAAATAATTTGGTTTGGTATGTTAAAAGTTCTTTCTAGTGTGGTTCCCTAATATGACACCAAACCAACCTTGGTTACATTAGAAGGAATATGAACCACTAGGCTCAAAAGAGCTTAAAGTACTAATACTATGAAATGTTCCTTTGTTATAATTGAGGGTTGATTAGGAAAATGTGAGTGGATGATGAAAGGTAGAAGGCTATAAAGGAGGAAAATATGATTTTCAAAATCCACAGACCAACATAGAGTAGGAAGATCAATTATTTAACAAAAAACAAATCTCAAAGGCTGCAACTAACCTACAAAATCAATCTTGAAAGGATCTATAGGGACTAGATTGACTTAGTTGATCTGTTCCACATACTTCTAAATATTTCTAATCAAAAACTATCACCAAGGTCCTTAACTTTCCAAATTTGATCCCAAAATTGGTGCTACTTAAAACTACACACAAAAAAGAGAAGAAATTTCATGTAGAAAGTTGACGAATAAACTTTGAAATTGAAATGAAATATGCATGAAAGGAAAGCATGCTATTATAAAGTAGAGGATGGATTTGAAATATAAATATTTTATACCTTCACAAATGGATTCAATGTTATAATGATTAAGAAGATGCTTTTTGTTCTTTTGAATGTTGTTGTTAGATCTTAAAATGTAGAGAAGAATTAAGTATTCTTTCAAAAATGCATAGACCTACAAATAATCCTTAAAATGTCTAACGTTGTTATGGTTGATTACTATTTCTGTGAGAATAATTATATTCACATT
The DNA here is from genome assembly GCA_028749045.1 of Cupressus sempervirens. Taxonomy (NCBI): domain Eukaryota; kingdom Viridiplantae; phylum Streptophyta; class Pinopsida; order Cupressales; family Cupressaceae; genus Cupressus; species Cupressus sempervirens. The sequence goes on from CM053787.1 coordinate 202,066,552, forward strand.
GATATTTACGTATTTGAAATAAGGGCCTTCTTGCTTAATTGAGGTATCCTCTACTTGGCCTTAATGAGGGAGAAAATGCTTGTTACAATAGAGAAGATTGCCTTCAAAAGATACCTTGGATTCTTGAAATTCTATTGAGAATATCTAAGATGGGAGATTGTAGGTGAGAGCTTAAATTGTTCTTGTCTTATGTCCAAATAAGGAGTGATATGCAACTTATATACCTAACAAGAGCATTTCAGAGTTCAAAAAATGAAGGTAGTTGATGGTTTTAGAATCCCTCTTAACCATTTAGACGAGCTCCCAATTTAAATTTTGGGACAAAATTTAGAGAATAGGCTAAATGGATTGACATATTCCTAATGCCTCAAAATTTGGCTTGGAGCTTAGGATTGTAGAGAAGATGCTAAAATGAAAAGTGGATTTGGGGATGGATCAAACATAACAAGCATAAAATCTTGAGAGCACTACAATGGGTTCCAACTAAGAATCTAAGTATATGTGCTTACAATTTAGGATGGTACATTAATATTAAATTGTTGTTCTAACTATATAAATGATTCAATCCTTATATTCTTAGTGTTTAAAATGTTATTTCATCTACATTTTTGTTCAAATCTATTTGCAAATCATATTTTCTTAGACCTATATATAAGTGTTAGATAAAAATTAAGAAGTGCATTTAGGAATTTATATAGGAAGATTTAAGTTGAATCTTTAATTTTGAGCCAAATTCTATTTTCTTGGACATGTCTTAGTTGCTAGATAAAGCATTGTAGATCAAGAAGTCTCTTTTGAGATTTTATATAGTAATATTGATATTGAAACTGTAATCACCCAAAAATGGTCATTTAGAATGTGAGACCACTTTCTAGCATTTTTGCTTAATTTATCCATTGCTTATTCTTGATCAAATCATTGCTTTGTTATTTATTAGATTATAACCTATGGTTTTACCACTTTATCCTAAATCTTTTATTAAATTGAAAGAACTTGCTCCCTTTAAATTAAATTAAATCCCCAAAGTTCCACTTATCCTAAGTGTGCACATAAAAAACATTATTCCTATTAAAAAAAAAAAATAAAAGACTTTTTGTCTCACATGAGGGGCACTTTTCTATGTGAGAGAAATCTTTATTTTCAAAATAGCTTTAATTCTCCTTCACACTTATTTTTCCTCTTAAAGTCAACTGTTGATCTTTCTTAGGTGAGATTCTTGTGCACATGGATCACTCAAGGCTCATTCTCCATTGTTGATTTTGCCTCTTAATCTCTACCGTCCATTTTTGTTTAAAAGGAGCCTCTCTCCTCACTCTCTCATATCTTAGTCTCTCATGTTAAGGTTATTCTACATGTCTTCCTATAGCTTTTGGAGTACTTGGAGCATTCTTGTATTCTTAACTTCGTCTTCATTTTACTTCCATTATGACATACTTTTTGGCTTAGGTTTCCCTTATGCTATAGCTTAGCTTGTATAGCATAACTAGGAGGATCTTATAATCCTTTTTGTTAGCTCTTGCATTTCATTTAGAATAGCTTGCATTTGCATTGCATCTACCATTGACTCTTGGATATTGGCATTCCTGCTTCTACTCTTTGAATCTTTCACTCTATGGTGCACCTTGCAAGGGTTGTTTTAGCTAGGTTCATTTGAGAGCCACCATCTCATAGCTCTTGCATGGGATAGATAGGAAGCTCTAAGATACCTTTTGAGATGCTCTTCATCATGAGTATTCTCAAGTATAATGGTTTATAGAAGTGTACCCTATTTTTTTAATACAAGAACTTCAAATTGTTTGAATCAAACCTCATCGCCAAATTTATTAGGTGGAAGATGCAAAAAAAGGTGATGGAATATCATATAATTATCCTATCTATTAATGATTGATAAATCATAGTATTACTACCTAATACTACAATTTAGGAAGTATATTTATTATTATAGATCCTAAAGTACTAATGTCCTAGGGACGAACATTGAATATTGCATTTTCAATATTCACTTGTCAAAATAGTTGGTGTATATGATAGTGGATAGCTATTTAATTTTCCATAAAGGGTTATGTTGGAAGGAAAAAGTGAAGAAGAAGAAGAGAATGCTCATATATGTGATAATGTTTGATGGATATAATTACTCCTATGGTCCAATTTGGACGAGAGGAATGGATGTATACCTAAATTTTGGCAATGCCATTTGGAGATGTATATGTTGATGGAGGATTATTTTTAAGTCTACATCAATTTATGTGGGGAATAATTCCATTTAAGTACCATAATATTGTACTTAAGACAAGGTTAATGTAAGTGTAAGATATGCTTATAAGGATAATGTGTGCACCTTTATCCTTTATATTATTCTCTACTTTGACATGCATGTGAACTACATGAATAATGCATGATAAAGTGAAAAAATATGATAAGTGAAATAACAAATAGATTTGAGACTAAATGATTTAAATTATGCATCTTGATTTAAGTGTGCTTTTGTAGAGTTGTGTTTTTAATCTACACAAATAGACTTAAAATGTTAGTAATGCTTGCAAGAATATTGATAGAAAAATTGTACCATATGTAAGCATAAAAGAAACAAAAAGTATAAAAATTGATTTAACAAAAATATTATATGTGTAGGACCCATGAAAGTATCACTTTAACCAATTGTAGTATATGCCTTATGAAGTTTTTGCTTCAAGAAATTTTAGTGTAGGAGAAATGAAAGTTTCACTTTTAATAATTGTAGTGTAGGGTTTTGTACAAATTTAACTAACCATGTTGTGGAACTGATGAAGCTTTAACCAATTTTTGTGTAGGATCCATATAGGTATCGCTTTAAGTAAATCAAATGAAAGCTATAAAAGTGTCACAAATGGGATACATGTCCCTCTCAAATTGAAGAAGAGAAGAATGCAACAACCATAAGTGCTAATATTCTCTCCCTAGAATGTAAGTGCATTGATAATTTCACAAAAGACTTACGTATATTACACTAAACATTGACCCATTTTTATCTCCCAAGTGTGGGGACAAAGCTCATACTAAAACTAAGCCATGTAAGATTTGGAGTGTATAAGAGCGTGAACTTCCATGTATGGGGTAAGTATGTAGAATGACATAGATATAATATCATGAGACATCATCATATGCACCACAAATGGTATCACCATGTAAGAGTAGTGGCACAAGAAATCAAATAAGACGGATCATGCATAATCTGGTATAATCACAATAATATGTGTGCTTTCCAAAAGAATAGTAAGGAGTTAATTGGATTGAAACGTAATAGCTATAAATGCCTTCAACTTGGAAGGAAAACAAAATGATATATGAAAAAAGACTGATAAATATAATATAATATGACCATTCAAATGTCATATCATACTTCTTGTGATGGTTTCTTTAAAATTGCATTTTGATTGCAAATATCTTGTTTGTTTAAATATTATCATGAGACCAATATACACTCATTACAAGGGAACACACTCAAAACCACCTATAGAAGTCCAAGAGTCGCTAGTTAGAAACTCATTTATATTTAAAAACTGCCTCCATATTAGAAGTTAACTTTGGAAGATCAAGGTTCAACTTAAAGTCCTTTTTAGAGAATCACCTATAGAAAATTAGAGGCACTACTTAGAAACCCAATTCTATTTAGAAACCACACCCATAATAGAAACCGACTATAAAAAGTCATTAGTGATTGAAGTTATCATTTTAATTTAAAATAAAATAAAATAAAACAAGAAGTGGAATATTAGCAAATCCCATTTCGAAAGCACAAAATGAAATATAATATACAAGGATTGGAATATTAGGATCCATTCCTCCGGCTTCCACTAGGTGCCCGACCTTGCTGAGGCATATTTGTAGCCTTTCTGGTCGCATTTTCCCCCGTAAAAGATAGGCAGCGGTACCACTTCGTGTGAATCACCCTTCTCTTCATAGTTTTACCGTTATCTAGTCAAACATGCAAATGCATCCTAGCCTTGAAAGAGAAGTAACAATAGAATATTTGTTAGATAATGAAGAGAGACGAGAAAATGAAAACAATTGATTATTTGTCAGATGTTGAAAAATGGGCTTCAGGGTCTTCTCACTATAATTACAACCGAAGGAATCTCATTCGTCGATCCATCTTGTGTGCGCTGCTGGTGAAGGAAGTCCAGGACAACAGTGGCCGGTGAGAACGCCTAATCAAGATATCTCTCGTTGCTTTAGAGGTAAGCAATTGAACTTAATCAAATGCTTTTAATCTGTCATACTGAATCTTGCTTCAAAACTCTCTGTTTTGACAAAATACAATACATTCAATAACCCATTTATTCACATACTAGAAATTCTTATTACCTTGCCCTACAATGGCCGATCAACAATCAAGCCAGACATTCGAGGCTCCAGATGCCCAGAATCCAACCGCCCAGGAAGATAATGGGGAAAGTAATTCATATTGGTGCTATCAATGCAATAAAATGGTTAATCTCGAACCCCATGAAGAGGGATCCCCGATTCTTTGCAGTGAATGCCACAGTGGGTTTGTGGAGGCTAGAGCTACTGCTGAAGTTGTTCCAAATAGGGCTAGGCGCCAGAGGTCTGGTAGGCTTGAGAGGGGTGATAGTAGTTATCAGAGAAACGTACTCAGGGTTTTGAGAATGTTGACAGAGCTTACTCAGTCAAGCCCTAGGATCCAACGAGCACGAGTCGCGAGGGATGGGAACTTGGGGGGGACAAGAAGCCAAGGTGGAAATCAGCCGGATTCACAGGAGGGGCCTCTTGTGATCAGTCAGCCAAATTTGGGGCATACACAAGATGCATCCATTGATAACGAGTCAAGCTTGAACCAAGCACTAATCGCATTTGGTGATAATCAGCCAAATTTTAGTTTTTCACAAGCCGCATTTGTCGATAATCTGACAAATTTGGGAATCCCACAATCTGAATCTGATGATAATCACTCAAATTTGGGACACCCACAAATTGAATTTGATGATAATCAGGCTAATTTAGTTCATGCTGATGCGTCAGAAAATGGAAACAATGAAGTTATCGAAGCCAGTGACTTTCTGGAAGAGGGTAACGAAGAGGATGATGACAATGTTTTGAATATTGAATTGGATATGTGGGATTCATTTGGGTACGATGACGATGATGAGGATGATGATGATGGGGATGAGGAAGATGAAGAGGAAAACGATGCATGGGAAGAGGTTGGTGAAGGGGACAACGCAGAAGGACAAGGTGAAGAAGATACTGTCGATGTAGGGGCTGTTTTGAGCTCTGGGGAAATTAATGGGGCTGGGGTGGAGCGACAAAGGAGGCCAAATCCAAGGAGGGATGTTTTGAGACTGCGCATAAGGGATTGGACCTCATTATCTCGTGGGGCAACACTTGAAACATCTGGAAGAAGTATTGATTGGCATGACATAATGCAAGGTCTGGAGAACAATAGTATTGAATTGAGATTGAGTCTTCCTGAAGAGGATACGTATGTGGGTAATCCAGCAGATTATGTTGATGATGCCGGCTATGAAATTCTTCTTCAGAATTTTGCTGAAAATGATAACACTCACAGAGGTGCCCCCCCAGCCGCGAAATCTGCGATTGAGGGTCTGCCTTCAGTTGAAATATGCCAAGAGGAAATAGACAGTGGGGCTGCATTGTGTGCAATCTGTAAGGATATGATTCCTTTAAGGGAGACAGGGAAACAATTACCATGCCAGCATCTCTATCACGGTGACTGCATCATTCCATGGTTAAGTTCTAGAAATTCATGCCCAATATGTCGATATGAACTACCTACTGATGATGCTGATTATGAAGAACAGAAAAAGCAACGCAATGTGATCCAGTCTACAAATTCTGACTCTGGTATGGCATCACCTAATGGAAGTCTTTCGTAGGACAAAAATATGAACTGAACATATGAAGTTTATAGGTCATAGCTGTCGGTGTTTTGTCATTTCCAGTTTGCTGCAATTGTTTTGACAGGCTTATTGGTATATTATTTGAAATGATTATAGTAAAGCAAAGCAAAGCATTCAGGAAATGAACAAACTCAGATATTATTTGAAGCATGCCTGCTATTGATCACAATTGAAATTCACTATGCCAAAATCTTCTAGATGGATTCTGTGTCTCAAGCATTTTCAGGCATGCATGTTTCCAGCAATCTTTCTTATAATGCTCACTTGGTGCTATATGTATTGAACATCTGAAATGCCAGTGCAGAGGTAATGGACATTGATTTTTAAAGAAAATCTTCACCTTGTTTGTGGGTATGGTTGTCAAACTTGGAATTTGACAATTATATGAACCATTTTAAATTACTGCACATTCATTCAGATATTGGATGCCAGGCTTTTGTTGACTTATATTATTGCACTTTGATTTGAGGCATTTCAAATTATGTAAAATTTGATTCTCAGGCAATGAAGTCAACTGTCTATATTAATAGCAAGGCCTTTATTATCATGCACAAGATATACATTGTGGCTGACGACTATATTCAGCAGGCTAGGTTAGTCGCAGTAGTATAACTAAAAGGAACTGCTGGATGACAATTGTCTGTGTACCTTAAAAGAACTAGAGAGAAATTTTCTCCGTCTGTCCCATCCGTGATGTGTTTTTTAGCTCATGACTTCTTAATATTTCATGTGATCTTGTAGATTGCATTTGGTGCCATCTTCAAAATACACGTGTTACTATTTGAAACTTTACCTTAAAGTGACTATATATGTGTCTATTTTCGGTGCATGTTAATTATATATCAATTCTATGAACAAAAAAATTTCAATTTAGCCAATTTTACTGGTATAAGTAGGAGATATTTTTCTCAACAAGTCAAATTGTGATATTGCTATCAGGATTTAACTCTCTAATTTTTAAATTCAAACTCACAGTTAAATTCTGATAGCACTATCACAATATAAAACATTACATTCCTTGTGTTGTAAGGATTTACATTATAGAAAAACAAATGATATGTCGATGGACTGGAAGAGAGGTGCCATTTTGTAACTTACTTGTTATCACTAGAGTGGGCTTCCTTGTTTCGTTAGTCATTATATGGCTTCCCTTGTGTCATGTTCTGTAAAGTTTTCCTGTAGGACTTGTACATTTTGAAGTCATGTCTGGTGTTATTGACAGCACTGTGCAATTATTTTGCTTGGTGTTCTTGACCTGTAAGAAATTTGCATGTCTTTGTTCTCCAGTTGCCTGGAAACTTGGTACTTGTAGACTCCCCAGGTTTGTTCCTTTACAGTTGCACATACCTCCTAGTGATCGTATAAAAACCCACCTAATGTGTGTACCCATAGTCAGAGGGAGGGGGGTACTTAGAGATGCCAGAGACTGGTACTGGTACTGGTATTGCTAATTTTGAAAAGATAGGAGATGGGATACTTTGCGATGCCTTTCTTATTTGTGTTGTATTATTTTTCCAGTTTGTTGCAAGATGTGAACGGACACAAGGATGTATATGAAGGTTAAAGATAGCATTTGTGTTTGTTAGTGAAAATTGTAACATGTTTAGTGGTTAATTCTTTGTACTAATGGAAATTGAAAGATCTTTGTACTTTAAAACTCTTATCACACTTGATTTTATGAAGGAGATGTTAATTACAATTTATTTTTGAAATTTACATTGTTGCTGCATGTTTTTGGCAAATCATGATGAAAACGAGGTCCTCTTTCAAGGAAAGTGAGGAGATGAAGGTTGGAAAGTAATTTACCACATCACGTTTTTTTCGCTTGAGTACACAAATTCATCAAAGAATAAAATCTGACTTTTACTAAACGTGACTTTTGGATTGATGACTTGAACAAAACTCTTGGGACAGGAAAAAAGCCTTTTATGGTCGAAATACTTTTGAATAATCTTTGTAAGTTTGGTAGAATATTCAACAACACATCCAATTTAATTTTTGCCATGGATTCGGGGAAAAGGATAGTTGAATATATCTTACATCTATTTTTATTCAATTCCACTTGGTTGACAATTAGTCTACTGTCTCATAAACATATTAAAACCTCTTCAGTCCACTAGGAGATTAAAACATAGAGATCCAAACATTACTGCCAGGCTCCATGAAAGTATAAAATCGTTACAGAACTTTCTTTAGGGGTGACTAAATTCCAGAAATTTGTGAACTTATTCAGCTGTCTTTTTGATGTCTCTTCAATCATTTACTTTTTAAAATGTTTTTTCAAGCCACAGCTAATTTTTGGCAGAACTTTTATGTGGGGGGCTTTTGAAAGACAAGTTTCATAGTTTGATTTGAACTCAATTTCCTACATCAAATTTGCCATTCCAAGTGGGTAGCAGATGAGTTGAATAAATGCTTGATAGGCTAGTTAAACATTTCTTTGGCAGTCACCTAGCATGGCAGTTATGCAGAAGACTCGTCAGCACAGAATAAATTTTTAAGTAAATATTTACCTTATCTGATTCCATTATTGCTTAAGGGTTCTTATCTGTTGGTAGGAACAGCTAATTGGAGGCTTGCTTGACTTGGCTAGTGTTTACCGTATAGAGTAAACGGTTTATTAATGCATTCAGACAATAGACAAGAACGTGTAACACATAAGTATTCCTTTTATTATTCGCATGTATACAGAAGATACTACAATATTCGATATGATTCATTACAATGATGCTCATGATGTTTTGAAAGTCCCTTCTGGACGGTGTACATATACTTTCCCGAAGGGGTGACTCAACTGTCACGTGCCCGTTCGGATACAATTCTACCCATCGGCTACAATATAGATTTTACTGACAACAGCTAGCAACATATAGAATCAAGCAACTATTTTGTAAAACTAAGTTTTGAAATGATATCTGGGATAACAATTAGTATCTTGGTTTGTCAAGGCGCTGAATTTTTTCATGCAGACCTTTTTCTCTGAAAAGCTGGTTCATAGCAAAATTTATCTTTTGAGTTTCAAATTCTACATTCCCGTTGATGGTTACAAGTGTATGGAAGTGGACAGACTGTCAATCATTTCTGTTTCCTCATTCCTTAATATACATACATACATACATGCTGTCAGTTTTCACTATGTATATGTATTGAGGGTAACTCAGAACATTAAAGGCCCTAGGCTAGTTCTTGGAGGAACATGTCGCAGTCCTGATTATGTAACTGCACATGAACATGCTCTCCTAGTTATGGGCCACCTTATTGTAGTGTTGTGATCTGAACTTTGGTCACTTTCATGATTAATGCACCTTTTCTACCTTTACATAACAATGTTAGGACGTTCTACATAGAAACTTTAACATACAAAGGGCAGTTGGTTTTCATCCAAACATGAGTTATGTGTACAGACAACTGAATTATCCACACATTTGTTTAAATTGAGGTGACGTAAGGAGGCAGCGGCTATGCAGGCATGAGAAATTTCAACCATACGAAGGAGATACTTGATTATTTTTTGAAAAGTTGTCAAAAAAGCACTATAAGGAAAACGTTTTCCGTTGCTGGATAGGCACAGGTATGTAAGGACAGTAGGTCCCTTTTGAATTATTTTGAGAATAACCATCTTAATTGTGATCTGTAAAAGTTATTTATCTAATGGCTTCCACAATTATTAGGTCGAACACATGGCTGAGAAGTAAATTATATCATTAAGGATATAAAACATCCCTTGAAAATATACTCCGCAGCATCTGGCATGTAGTTATTGAGATAGTGTTTGCTCCTCATCATCCAGGCCCATTTCAAAATGAGAGACTCTGACTGAGCTATGGCATTTAGTTAAATGGCTATAAGCCAACACCTCTGCTCAGCCAAATTATAAGCATTCATATACCACATTTCCCAATAATTGCTTTCTATGTTAGTTTGTTGAGTAAAAGGTTCATGATTGTTTCCTTTTATCTAATGCTTGTCTTGAGCCTACTTTTTAGTCTATAGTGGACTGTAGTAACGCAAATGTGACCAGCATTGAACAATTGGACTACGGCTATTAGCGAAAAACCAACCAATAATATAAAGGCACAAACAATTTCTTTTGAAGTCAACATGAATGATCATCATTACAAGTAGACCATATGGTCCTTTTTGTTCTCAAAACACAATATGATCCTTGTCTTCATGTACCCCTCAAGAAACTACAGCTGAGTGACTTCTTTGGCTCTTTGGACACAACTCTAGTGCATCCACGTGCCTCTTTATTGATTTATATGGATAATTTTGTCTCTTTCATTTGTTGGATTCACTCATTTTGGCCTTTATATCACTTCATGAATCAAGTTTCATTTAGTGATCAGATTTGATTTTTTATCTGGTTTTCATTTAATTCTTCCTTTTGCAATCTAATTCCACTGTGGTTGGGGTTTGAATTTCATGTAAATCTTAGTTATGTTTGAACTCTATAAAGGTCATACTGTGCATAAGTTTTGGATTATTCTTTGGTTCTTTGCACCAACTTATGATTAGCGACTGTAATTTCTTGTTTTACCATGCATTAATGAAGTTTTATTTTTGACCTTTTTCTACATTCAACTATTTTGTCCATATTCTAATTGCCTTGTGTTGGGTGCTTCTTTTCTTTGTCCTTAGTTTATATGTTGTGTTAATCTATTGGTAGCTATTGTCTTGTGAATGTTTAAACCTTGCAACATCTGTCAAGTTGTAAGTTTCATGTATGTCTTTGAGATGGAATAAGATTAGGAAATATGTATGTTTGGGGCTTTATTGATGTTAGTGTATTAATAGGCAGAGAGAGTAACCAAGTTTCAATATGGTGTATCACCATATTTTCCTTTCTACATTTACTTTTCAACATTCCTTCTCATTTTTCCTAAAAAGCAGTATGTTCGGTGCATTCTAATTGTAAGAAAGTCGACCTTCTTTGAAGATTCAACCTCAAAGTGCAAGTCCCATATTAGGAGGTTGTTTCTATGTTTCACAAGATTGTTTGGGGATGAAGTCTCAAGCATGGATGCAAACTTCTGTGAATTTTTGGCACACTCAATGGGACACAAATTCAATGATATAGAAGTTTGCTAGTTAGCTGACATAAAATCCATTCATTTAGAACTTGGGTGTTATTCTTAGTTCCATCAATGTTTGGAGGCATTGTATTAAACTCCATGGTGACTCTCTTTTGTGAATTTTTGGCATACTCAATATGACACAAATTCAGTGATATATAAGTTTGCTAGTTAGCTGACTTAAAATCCATTCATTGAGAATTTGGGTGTTATTCTCAGTTCCATCAAGCATTGGAGGTATTTCATTAAACTCCATCGCGACTGAGTGCAAATCTACTAGTTTCAAGTATAAATAGTGTTGTTATGTCTAAAGATCATTTTTGATCTTTTTATGTTTTCTATATTTTCTATGATTTGAATCTTTTAAGAAGCTATAATTTGGATTCATTTCATAGAAATGTTTATTATTTTCCCCATATCATGAAAATGCTTCTTCTCGACCCTCATACCATTGTCAACCTCGACCACAACTTGGTTACGACCCAAACTCATTTGCAACACAATACAATCAACATGTTCAATATGCTTACCATCCTTCAATCCCCACTCCACCAGTGCGAAGATCTTTAGATGATAAACTTGAGGCCATGTTGGAAATTGTGGTACAAAATATGCAAAACCCGGACAAGAAGTTTCAAGAATGAGGTCTAGTGTTTCAATACCAAGGAAGGGAGACCCAAGAACAATTACTGGATTGGGGTAAAGGGGCCCATGAACAATTGTTGGACCTTAATGGGTTGGTTGATGAAATCAAGAGGCAATAGAAGTTTGATGTGCAACAAAAATGGAGGTCTAGCAAGGGCAATATGAGGAGGAATATGCTTTTCATGCCTCTCCTCATCAACAAGAGATAGATTACTAGGCTTTCTCATTCACTCTCTAGAGTACGAGACATAAAAAGACAATTTGAGAAGGACCTTGCAAGAAGGATTCCTACACCATAGGAAGATACAAGGCTTAAGCTTGCTCAAATGCGAGCATTTGAAGCACAAGAGACTCCTAGAAAAAAATTTGCTAGCTTTAGATTGAGCAACCCTCCCTTTTTGCGATATTCCACACTAGAACTTAAGACCGCTTAGCCGTTTGCTGCAAACCTTCCACAAAGGGAGACCTAGCCAAACATGTTACCTTTGTCTACATTTGAAACCCATGAGTTGCAACATGTTGTCATGCAGGAAACATGAAAGAGGGAAGAGGACTTAGTCCTCGCATTTGACTATCATCCCTTCTTTGTGGAGGTGGAGGAGGAATATGAGCATGAACATGAAGAGGACCTATTGTAGAAGGATATCGAGGAAGCTATAGAATAAAAAACCTCTTTGCAGGTTGAGATAAAACAAAAAGGAGATCTACTCCTCTTATTAGAAGAGCTTCCCTTCTCTGACACAAAGGTGGAGGGAAAATAAAAATAGAAGTTTCTTAAACTCGAGGAACAAATCATAGTTGATCAAGCTTCAGATGGGGAGGAAAGATCACACCTACTGCAAGAAAAAGAAGAACAAAGCCATTAGTTGCAATAGGAAAACAAGCATGAGCAAAATGATGAAGAAAAGATAGATGCAAGGCATGAGCTGGAAGATGTTTTTTCTAGTATCATAATGGATTTTTTCTCAAGGCTTGACACCGTACGAGTAGTTTCCATGGAGGTGACTTAACAACATGAGAAAGAGGTGGAGATCATATCTTCACAAGAAAGTGAAGAGCCAATTTCAAGCCAACAAGATGCAAGTGTTTCAAAGCACAACAATGTGGTCAAGGCTAATTGCTCAAACCCAATGCCATCAAGAAGATGTGCCATTAGGCATCCAACTTTGCACCAAATGAACATGTTGCCTTCATCACGCTTAGTTCAAAGCATGTGGGTGAAGATCACAATGTCCTGGTATTTGAGAGCTTCTTTGCTCTCAACATTAGGAAGAAATTCCAAAATGCAATAGTATGGATGTCACATTGACTGTTTTGTCTTCTTACCTAGATGCTTGAAAGAAACAAGAAACTGGTTGGGAAGGGCATCTATTTCAATAAGTTAGTCAATGGCTTTGCTTGATTTCTTATTTGTAAAAGTATAAACAATAGAGTAGATTTTCTATGCTTTCCACGAAGTACACAAGCACAACTATTCTCTTTTTCACTGAGGTTGCATATTTTTGTAAAGTTATAGGTGGTTAACTTGTCATTCTAGTTTTGATGACTCCACACCTAATGGATTGCTTAAGGCCACAAATCATATCCTTAGCACGCAATCATTCGTATGAGTTGCAAGAAATATTGGCTTTTTTTACCATGACCACTAGCCCGTCACTGATAATCGATAACCGATTTGAGATATCTTTCTATGGTTTGATCTTTGTAACATGTCATGATTTCCAATTTCGATGTAACATGAAGGATCAACAAAGTAAAAAGTGCTTCATTGATGTGTTTATTTTTATCGACAAACTATTTATGAAGGGGCTTTTCCTATGTTTCATCAAAATCTCGGGTGGGCTAACACATTGTGTTATGCTCATATCACACTATTGTAGGGTTTCCTTTTTCCCCTTCTGAAATGACAAAACTAGTCTAGTTTTGCCACTTGGTTCCATTTGGTTCGATCGTAGGGTGATATGGGCTAGTGCTTTTATCAGTTTCATCAAATTTAATGTTGTGCATCTTCACAATGATCGTCAACCTTGGTTTCTTTCGCATCATCTCGTTTCGGCTCCTTGCAAAATGATGAAGTCTATGGGTTAATGCTATAGTGGGTTAAAAATTTTTGTTAACTGCCTCGATGTTTTTTTGCTAGTGGCATGATTTGATTGTTTGCGACCATGACATGTTATTAGGACTGATTATTCAATGCTAAACAACTTCTTTGGCTCTACGAATACGACACTAGTGCATCCTCGTGCCTCTTTATTGATTTGCAGGGATATTTTTGTCCCTTCCATCTACCAAATGCACTCATTTTGACCTTTATGTCACTTCACGAGTCAAGTTTCATGTAGAAATTATATTTTTCTCTCATTTTCATTTTATTTTGTCGTATATAATCTAACTCAAATATGGTTGAGGTTTGAACTTCATGCAAATCTGAGTTATGCCTGCAGTCTATAAAGGTAATTTTTGCACATAAGTTATGGGTTCTTCTTTGGTTCTTTGCAAGAACTTATGCTCTGTAATTGTAATTTTTTGATTCACCATGCATTAATGAAATTCCTTATTTTTTTACCTTTTTCTACATTCAACCATCTTTTGCATATTCTTATTGTCTCGTGTTGAATGCTTCTCTTATTTGTCCTTAGCTTGTAAGTTGTATTAATATGATGGTAGCTCTCGCGTCGGTTTCCTTGGTCCCCTTGATCAACAACTTCACTATCACCTGCCTCCCTTTCGCTGACCACTCCATCCTTAGTCTCCTGGTCCACTTTGCACCTCCTGCCTCCACCACCCACACTTCACCCCCAATCCTTATCCTTAAGCCCCGTACCACTTTCCGCTTCTCAGATTGCGACTGCAACCTCTTCACCCTCCACCTTAGATGATTTCTCCCCTTCAACCACTTGTTGATTATCTCCCACACTCCTCTTTTCGACCTCATTGCCTTTGCTTTATGGGAGTCCACCCTCCTCTCCATCCCCCATTGCACTTCCTCCCACCACAACACCGCTAGCCAAAAATCTTGCCCCATAAATCAGTTGTTCGATAAGGACTGCAAATCTTTCCACCACTCCTTGTGTGCTTCCTTCACAGCTCACTCCCCCTCTTACACCTAGTTGCGTTCTTCTTACCGTTGCCTTCTTCACTTCAAGAAGCGTGTTTTTATGGCCTCGTAGTGCAAATCTCTTTGCGACACTCTCACTCATGACCCAAAAACCTTCTGGCATACCTTGTTCCCCTACCACTCTCCACCGGCTTTTGCCCTCGATTGGCACTCATTGGTTTCCCATACCTTCACCCTCTATGATATCCTTGGCCAACTGCCCACTCACCCTCCCATCCCCTCACACTGCCATCTTTTCACCTCCTCCACCATTGGTGAGGCCATTAGACTCATGAGATGCTACAGGGCTACTAATGAGGAAGGTTTTCAGGCAGGGCTCTTCAAGCTTAGTACTCTGATCCTTTGTTCTTATCTTTCAACACTCTTCAACGGAGTGGTCTGCACTGGGTTTCTTGACTCCTAGTCGAGACACATGATTTATCCCATCTATAAGTTCGGGATGGTTTTAGACCTCGACAAGTACAAGACCATCATGATTGGGCATACCTTTGCCAAGCTCTATGTCACAGTCGTGAATACTATCCTATCCGAATACCTTGATAGGAGGCGACACCATACTAGAGGATAAGCCGAGTTTCATACCTATTATCAGACTATGGATCACATCTTGACATTGTGGTCTGTCATTGAGGAGGCTTGACATCATGCTGCGAAAGTCTACTACTGTTTCATAGGCTTCCATAAGGCTTTCAACTCTATTCCCAATGGAGGCCTTTTCGAAAGGCTCAAAGACATTGGTATTTCAAACATTCTTTTGACAACGATCATGAGATTATATGAGATAGTGGTGGGAAGATTTTAGACTCTTGAGGGTTTCTCTGATCCAATTCACAGTACCATTAGGGTGAAGTAGGGTTTCCCTCGCTCCCCCACTTTATTCGGCATATACATTGATGAGCTTGAGACCTTCCTCAGAGAGACCTCGCTCCTCGGAGATGGTTGTTACTTACACCAAATTCTTATCTCCATTCTCCTCTTTGCTAATGATGTGGTTCTCCTTGCCTCCTCTCCTCAAGGGCTTCAGATACTTATTGATGGATTAGCCTTTTTCTGTGTCCATTGCGAAGTCGTTGTGAAATTGGGCAAGACTTAGGTCACAGTTTTCAATTGCTTGAAGACCTCTCCTCTTCACTCTACCTATCAGGATCAGGAGATTGAGATTGTATCATTATACACTTACCTTGGGGTTAAGTTCTCTAGCCTTAGGTTCGGCATGAGACCAACTTGCTTGCCCAGGGTTGCCAAGGGGATGGGCTCCCTTTCCCTATTGGAGAGACATTGCTTCTGGCATCATTTTCAAGACACCAAGTCCAAGTTATTGCTTTTGGACTCTCTGGTCAAACTGACTGTTCTTTATGACTTGGTGGTTTGGGGACCTTTGCTTCTGGACTCTAATTGGGCATCTGCAGAGTCCATTGGATCATCAGATGTCATCGGTACATCCTGCATAGTATTACCTTGGCCGAGTTCGAGGCCCATCCCTTCAAACTTAGTGCTATCTTCGGCTTGATTTGGTTTCTCCACCACCTCAGGGGTTTCACTGACTCCGCAGACAACTGCCACAAATACTCCTACCTCACCTACTGCTCCTCTATTGATATCGCTAGCTCCAATTTGAGACCAAGAGCTCGTGGCTGGTATGCCTAGGGCACCACCTTACTCAGCTTGATAAGGATTGATATTGATAGTCTCCCTCCTTACCATTTCTCACTGGATGCTCTTGCTCATATGCTCCCCTCACAGGGTGAGTTGAATGGACATGTCAGACTCGACATTTACGGACAATACACCTCCATGACTTGGGTTAACCCACATGGGGGTCTACGCCCACAGATGGCCTTCTACTTAGAGCATTTTCTTGAGATCTAGGAGGAGATTATTGTGTGCCCTTTCTACTTGAGCCAATGTTGGAGCCACACCCTTTGTATCTCCTTAGGGTCCTTCGGAGTGGGTTCACACAGGTTGCATTGCGAGACCAATCACCACTTGGTCAGAGATGATCAAATTTGCCGCCTTTGTACTCTATCTAAGATGGAGATAGAGATCCATTTCATCTTTAAATGTCCCATCTACTATGAGATCAGAGGTAGATTTCACTCCCTATTCAGAGACTTCAGATCTCTGTCGGCCTTCTTCAGCTACCTTGACCAACGATGTTTAACCCTCTACCTTCGTGTGACTTCTCAGCTTCGTGACCACACTTTACAACTCACATTTCCTCAGTGCCAGGCCTCTAATCAGCTCATCACCACCTTCTTGCCCCCCTTGTCACCCTCAAGAAGCAGAAAGTGACTATCAGATACATCCACATTGGGAAACACCATATCTATTCGATTACGTCACAGATTCATCAGGTAATGACATTCTACTCCTAGTGCTACTTGGATTTGGGCCTGGGCTCCTGGTCTCCCTGGGTCTTTTCCCTCAATGATGGATTTCTTTGTATCGAGAAAGGATATCTAGTCCTCTTGTCTATTCATTCTTGTTTCCTCTCTTTGATTTGTTTCTCGTTCTTTCTCGAACACCATTTGGTGCTCCCACTGGGTTGCTTTTCTGTCCTATTGTATCTTCCATTCCCTTGGACCATTTGTTGGTCTTTTGTCAGACATTAATATCATTATCTTATCTTATCTTATTGTCTTGTGAATGTTTTTTCCCTACAACATATGTTAAGTTTTAACTTTCATGTATATCTTTGGGATGGAATTAGATTAGGAGATGTGTACATTTGGGGCTTAATGATGTAATGTGAATTAATAGGCAAAGAGAGTATTCAAGTTTCAACTTGGTGCATTACCGCATTTCCCCTTTTTGCATTTACTTTTCAATATTTCTTCTCCCTTTACTAAAAAAGTAGTAGTTTAGGTGCATCTTGATTGTAAAGAAGTCAACCTTCTCTAGAGATTCAACCCCAAACCACAAGTCCCACTCTTGGAGGTTGTTTCCATGTTACACAAGGTTGCTTGGGGGTTGAGTCCCAAGCATGGGTCCAAACTTTTGTGACAAGAAGTCTCATAAACCATCACAATATAGGAAAGGCTGTTAGGATTAATGAGATAGAAATAACAATTACATGCAAATATAACCAATAAAAAAATAATAAATCACACATAAGAGAACACAAGACACAAATATTTAATGTGGTTCACCCAGTCCTTGGGCTACATCCACCAATAGCGAGTCCAATATTCTTATTATCCAGTGATTATAACCTTATTACAATCTGTAATATCTTACAGCTCAATACCACAACTAAAAGCTATAATCTCATCATGCATTATGAAATCCCTAACCTTAAGCCATTTTATATAATTTTTTTGCTGCTTACAAAATTAGGGCTAGAATAAGTCATCCAATAGAAAAATAGCAACCGACACCTTTTACAATAATAAAGTCAGTTGAGCTTTTGGGGGCGTTGCCCCTGAAAACCCCTACAATAAATTTTAGGGGGAAATCTTGCCAGATAAAGTGGGGAAAAATTAACCTTCAAGTCTGATTAGGTTCCATAACAACAATCTCCCACTTGGAGACTAATTAAACTCCACAACAATAACCTCCCACTTGGAGATTGATCATAGCACCGCTAAACCTATAACTCTTACTAAAATGTAAAACCACCTTAGACTTTGTTGTTCTTTTGTTCTATTTAGGCTAGAAGACCAATCAAAATTGAAGAAGAGTTCAACTTCTCCCTTCTCCCTTGTCATCGCCTTTGTAAACTTATCTTCTGGAGTATCATCTGTATGTATCATTTTCAACTTTAACTATCCATCTTCGAAAACTGATCAAATGAAATGATACCACAACTGTATGTGTTTTGTCTTTGAATGTACAGTAGAATTCTTCACAAGATGAATGATAGTCAGACTATTTGTAAACAAATAATTGTCGATCTGAGGGTGCCTCAACTCTTCCATGAAGAATTGAAGTAATATAGTTTCCTTCGTCGCCTTTGTACTAGCAACATACTTTGCCTTTGTAGTAGATAAAGCATTAACCTTTTGCAACCGAGAAATTCAACTCACTATTGTCCCACCGTGACATACTTTGGCATTCTCCATAGAAAAACGTTGCAACACCTTCTCAATATAATCAACCTGAGATAATGTCAATTCTCTATTCTTCCTATCTTTGTAAATATTCATACCAAGAATTTGTTTTGTTGCTTCCAAATCTTTCATAGCAAATGCAGGTGCTACCTGTTGTTTTAATCCTTTAATGTGATCCATGTTAGACCCAACTACAAGCATATCATCAACATATATATATATATATATATATATATATATATATATATATATATATATATATATATATATATATATATATATATATATATATATATATATATAATGTAGTTGTCATCATCCAACCTCTTAAAATAAACACAATGATATGAATGACACCTAGTGTATCCATGCTCATGCATAAAACTGTCAAATTTAAATACCATTGCCAAGGTGCTTGCTTCAAGCCATATAAATTTTTCTTCAATTTGTACACTAAATTCGCCTTACCTTTAACCTTAAATCCTTGTGATTGTGCCAGATATATTTCTTCATCCAAATCACCATGAAGAAAAAACTATTTTAACATCATGCTTCTCCAAAAAATCAGTGCGAATGGAAGCCATTTTAATAAGAGGAAATATTTCATCAAAGTCAATGCTCTTTTCCTTTGCAAATCTTTTTACAATTAACTTGACTTTATATCTTTTCTTACCTCTATTCTCTTCTTTCAACCTGTAAACCTATTTATTTTGTAAAGTCCTTTTACCTGCATGCAACTTACATAAATCTCAAGTCGTATTTTTTAGCAAGGAGTCCATTTCTTCTATAATTACATATACTCCCATTGAATCTTTGTGTCCACCTATAGAACTTTATAATATTCAAGTTCATCAACTTTTGTTGATAAAATAGAATACAAAGAGGGAGAAAATCTTTCGAGAGGTCTATTTAGCCTTGTTAACCATCTAACATTCACTAGGGTGTGTGATATTTGTTGTTGTGTTTGTTGCAAAGCATGAGAGATTGCTAGAACATCATCATTTTTTAGTATTATCTCACACTACAAAATCATTTTCTTTCTTCTCATGCTGTTGGAATAGATCTTTGTACAACACTTAACATTTTTGCTTCTTACAATTTTATGATTTTCAAAATCTCAAAACCTATAACCAAATTCATCAATGTCATATCCAATAAATAGACATTTTTTTGACTTAGCTTCTTGCTTGGTTTTATTGTGAGAATCTATATGTGCAAATGCTTCACAATCGAAGGTTCTGAGAAAAGAATAACTCATCTTCTTACCAGTCCATGCTTCCTCTGGAATACCACAAACCAAAGGAGTAGAGGGATCTCTATTGATCAAATATACATTAGTATTGACAAACTTCACCCACATGTTTAAGGGCAACCAAACATGCAACCTCTTTGCACACTCAATTATTGTTCTATTCATGCATTCAACTACTCCATTTTCTTGTGGAGTCCTCAGGATAGTTTTCTGCTTATGAATATCATTTGTGGAACAATAATCTTCAAATACATTGTTGCAATACTCACAACTAATATCAAATTTGAGACATTTAAGCCTTTTACCAATCTCATTTTCAACCAAGCTTTTCCATTTCTTAAAAGTTATAAATACATTAGATATATATATCTAAGGAAATAAACCCATACTTTTCTAATTGCATTATCAATAAACATAACATAATAATGAGAGCCACCAAGGGAAGATACCTGAGATGGTCCCCATACATCTGTATGCACAAACTCTATTTTCTCTTTTTTTTTTCCTTCCCACTCTTCACAAAACTAATCCTCTTTTGTTTTCCATACACATGACTTTCACAGAAATTCACATTGACTGTTTTTAGACCACGTAAAACTTTCTTTGAATGAAGTAATTTCATATATTTCTCACTTATGTGCCCAAGTCTGTTGTGCCATAGTGTTGTATCAAAATCTACAAAATTTGTTTGTTCTCTCTTCTCCATGACATCAACTATTCCTGAACATTCATTTTCATTTGAAACAATTAAAGTAGAAAGAACAATATGAAATGTACAAATATAAAGTGCCTACTTTCACACCTTTTTCTACTATAAGGGAACCTTTTAAAACCTTCCATTTTTATTATTAAAAGTAATTGTGCAAGCCTTATCACCTAGTTGCTCTATTAAAATTAAATTCCTACTCAACCTTGGAACATGTCTTACCTCTTGTAGTAGCCAATGATTCCCATTATGCAACTTAATCTAAATTTTGACATTTCCAACAATCTGATAGGGTTTACTATCCCCCAAATAAACAAACCCAAAATCTCGTTGGATATAATAAAAAAAATAACTTCTCTGGGGAGTAGCATGAAATGAAGCCCTTGAATCATCAACATTTTCTAAAGAAAGAAGCAAACCATCCTCTTCAGATTTTTTACTTACCATATTTGCCTCTTTGTTTGTCTTCTTCATTGTTCTTTAAAGTCCAACAATCTTTTTTCTTATGCCCTAATTTCCCACAATACTAACAATCTCTTGGTCCTTTGGATTGAGACCTCTTTCCCTTTGATTTTCAACAATTTCCAAAATTGTTTCCTCTCTCATTCGTTGTCTCTTGTTTTTACATTCAAAACACCTCTTGATGTAGAATCACTTGAGCTTTTCCAACATGTTTACTCACTCAGAATAAAACCAATTGCATTATCAAAATTGAGGATATTAGATCCAGAAACATAGTTATTCACAACCATTACCAAGTCATTCCACCTTTCAGGCAAGGAACACAAAATCAAGAGATCCTTAATTTCTTCATCAAAATTGTTATTTAAAGAAGATAATTGATTGGTAACCGTATTAAATTCATTTAAATGATCCACCTTTTTCCATCTTCATTTTAAATAAATGCTTCATGAGAAATACCTTGTTTGAAGCGAAGGGCTTTTCATACAACTTTGTTAGGGTTTGCATAAAATCTTCAGTCGTCTTTGCTTTTATAATATTAAATGCCACATATTGCACTAGACATAAATGAACTTCTAAGTGTCTTTTGATCCAAAATATCCCAATCCTCATCTATCATAGCGGTCAATTTCTTGGATTTTCTTTGCAATGGTTGCCATAAATCCTTCTTATAAAGATAGTCCTCCATTTACATTTTCCATAATTGAAAGTTCTACCTATTAAATTTATTTGTCTTCATCTTACCCTTGTCATCCATCGCTCCCACTTAACTATGAGACCTTCATGCATAGGATAACTTAAAATAACCTTGCTCTAATACCACTTATAAGGGTCAACGAGACAAAAATAACAATTACATGCAAATATAACTAATATGAGAAAATAATAAATCACACAAAAGAGATCACAAGACACAAAGATTTAACATAGTTCACCCAATCCTTGGGCTATGTCTAGCAACAACGAGTCCAATATTTTTATTATCTAATGATTACAACATAAGCATAATTTGTAATCTCTTACAACTCAATACTGCGACAAGAAGCTATAATCTCATCATGCATTCTGAAACTCCTAACCATAAGCCATTTTATACAAGTTTTTTGCCGCTTACAAATTTAGGGCTAGAATATGTCATCCAATAGAAAAATAGCAGTTGACACCTTTTACATTAATAAAGTCAGTTGAACTTTTGGGGGTGCAGCCCTCAAAAACCCCCATAATAAAATCTAAGTAGAAACTACATCGAATAAAGTGGAGAAAAATTAACCTCTAATTTTGATTAGGCTCCACATCACAACAAATGAAAGGGGAGGTCCTTTTATAGTCCATGATACCAGCCATTTGGTCTACATATGGTGACAACAATATGAGACTACCTCACACTCTGTGTGGTAGACCCCTGAGTGCTACAAATGAGACATACATACCCTATCCCCAGTGGGATTCAAACTTAGGACCTCTCTTTCAAGAGTTCAAGTTATTCAACACTAGGCCAACTCAAGCATATATGACAACAATATTATCACTCGTTTCCTATTAAATCTCTTAGAGATAATAATGAATAGACTTTTACAACCACCCTTTACTTTAAATGGGTGATTTTATGCACTAGAAGAAAAAATAAAAAATTTACTAAATAATTATGTTGCCAAATAAAGGTTTATATGGTTAGTTGCAACTAAATACTTCATAAGGAAATAATGTTTATACATACACATTTAAAGTTACCAAATATTGCTCTATGCAATGATTATTACTATTTAATTAGGAACTTTGAGCAATATGTCCAATGATGCAGATGATCATTGCAAGGTTTTCACATCACTTACTTTGAACCTGACATCATTTTGTTAGTTGGACTAACCCCACAAATCACTACATTGGGGTTTTGATGGCTATTCACTTAGGGTTTGTTTGGCTGCGGGAATAAGACTAGTGGGAATGGGAGTTATTCTGGAATAGAAAATAGGAATATGTATTCCTATTCTCTGTTTGGTTAGACAAAATTGAAATTGGAGTTTAAATAGAAGACAAACAATGTCAATAGAGCGATATGAAACCATATGATCACATTCTCATATTTTTTCATGATTTCATTGTGTGCGAGTCCAAGAGTATCCATGAAGGGAAAACATAAGAGAATGTTCGAATTCCTCATGGTTTTCCTCATCAATGAGGTCACAAAATACTTCATATCCCTATGTGGGCTTGAGATTTTAGCATGCGATCTTAGTATTCAAAATTGATGCCTCTGATCCAGTAATGATTTGCGTAAGAGCAATGCCACTTTTCAAAATTGGCCTTTTTCCATGACTATGGGGCTCAGTGGCTGTGCTCATGGGCATGGATTTGAAATTTTCATCAAATATGAACAAGTAAAAATAGAATAGGAATATGTATTCCAATTCCACTTATTTAGTTGGAATTACAAATGCTCATTTTTGGGCCAAAATTGGAATACATATTCCTATTCTCAATTTCGATTTGGTGCAACAAAATAGAGGTTAGAAATTTTAAGAATCAACAAATGCCTATTCCATTCTAATTCCTGCTGCCAAATGGGCCCTTAGTGTATGTTGGCACCATTCTTGGTCAACAAGCATAAAGGGGGAAAACTTGTTCAACTAATTACTTTCTTTTCAAATAATGTGTTGTCAATGGTCTTCTCTTGACCTTGTGATTTCCTTTTGTTTTTCACCTTTGGGTTGTGGTTTTGTAAGGTATACCACCCTTTTTTTCTTTATATAATAATTAATTTTATAGAATTTATTCTTTAGTGCATCAAAATATTATTATTTTTTATCAAACTACGAGTGCTTTACATGAAGTCGTTATCTTTTTTGTCATGTCTTCCTATATATATATATCTTGGTGAAAGGATACAAATTTATTAAGTGAAACCAAATAATACAAAGAAAAATGCCTCAAGGCCACTACACCCTTCAAACAAGGAAAACAGAGAGAGTTCCCAAGGGAACAACTTTAGAAGGAGCAATAATTTTTTTCCATCCCCCTAACTGATTTTTTCAGAGTCTCCAAATATTTTGGAG
This sequence comes from Cupressus sempervirens, assembly GCA_028749045.1. Taxonomy (NCBI): domain Eukaryota; kingdom Viridiplantae; phylum Streptophyta; class Pinopsida; order Cupressales; family Cupressaceae; genus Cupressus; species Cupressus sempervirens. The sequence continues at coordinate 202,090,830 of CM053787.1, forward strand.
ATAGAGCCTCCTACTCATCAACATATTATCCCTATAATATCTCAACATCCTAGTTAGCAAAGAAATCAACCTCTTTATCCAACTCTGTGGGAATATGACAAAAAGAAATGTAATTCAAGGATCCAAAAACACTCAAGATCTTCTTATTTAACAAGGCTAACTACCAAGAAAATCCATCCAACTAATGATTATTCAACACATCAATTACAACTTGTGAATCAAACTCACAACAAATCCTTCTCCAACCTAGTGAGCATTCTCTCTCAAAACCATATAAAATAGCTAGCCCCCCCATCAAATTATTTGAGTATTGTCCTTTGTTGATGCATGGAAGATACATGGATACTCTATAACATGTAGAATAAACTCAACTTGCGACCTCAAAACTGCCTGCTTAGAGTTACACATGAAAGCTACACAATGATAAAATGAAACCACAAAGAACACAAAGACAAATGCAACATATTTGAAGGTGTAATTATTTCACCTCACATATAGAGAAACCACAATATGCCCAGCTGTGAGGCCTTCTAGGTTGTGGCCTTAAATAGAACAAGAAATATACAATCTCAGAGCCTTAGCTTGCATCTTCTATCTCCTATTTTCTAAGAATGCTACTTTGTTGCTTCTAGATTGCTACTATCCTACATCTAACCAAGCTTCTTTTATAGCCAACTAAGCCACAAGTCTTCTAGTCAAGCATTAATTACAATTTAGGTCCATACTTGGAAGAGTAAACAAAAACTCATGCAAATGGTCATAAGAAGTGATGCACACTTGAAGGTAGGTCCAAACATGTGTTAGAAGTTGGCTCCTAACTATGCAAGATGCCACATAAGAAATCAAAATTGCATCAATCAAAACAACATGGCATGCAAGGTGGAAACGTCGAGAAAATAGGATTGAAAAGAACGACACAGAACATGAGAAATATCCAACATGAGAATTCACACTCTTAGGAAAAGGATCAAGGATAGGTCCTTGACATGATGACAACTGTGGAAAACGTAAAAACAAAAGCAACAATGACTACTTTGCGAACAACAGACTGGTAAAGAAAACTAGAAATATGTTTGGTTGATGCAAGATTTCTCAAAGACCCAAGATGCTCCTACATCAGACACTTGGGGTTAATAAAGAACTGATGTCCAAATCAAGAATGACTAATATTCTAACCTAAATCATAAAGATCCAACTCAACTTGCATAATCCATGAATTTCCTTCAATTGGTTTGTCTTTCCACTGAACTCGATATTCCATGCAGTCTTTTCCTCTGTTGCTTTTACTTATTCAACTACTCAAGATCTTCTCGATGCTATCTATTTTCTTCTTAGAGTAATCAAAGTTACCTTTCAACCAATCATCTGATTCAAAATACTCAAAGATATCTGCAATGTTGAATATAGACAAAGTATCCATGTCTACTGGTAATTCAACTTTAGAGGCATTTCCACTATCAAACTTTCTTAGAATCTTACAAGGACCAAACTTCTTCATTTTTAGCTTATTGTATGTACCAATTAGAAATATATTTTTCTTCAAGTGAATCATTACCTCATCACCAAATTTGAAATATTTATGTCTCTTCCTCTTTACTGCCCTCTATTTGTATTCCAAATTACTACCTTCCAAGTTTCTTTTAACTTCCTCATGTAAAGTCTTCATGAAACATTTGCAAATTCTTCAGCTTCAACACTCCTCTTTGTCTCAATGTTTAGATTTCTCAATTCAATAGTTCCTTTAGGATTCATTCCAGTAACTATTTCAAAAGGTGTCTTCGTAGTGCTCTCATTCACATAATTATTGTATGCGAAGTTTGCTTGTGCCAAAATCAAGTTCCAATTAGTAGGCTTATCCCCAACCAAACATCTCAACAGGTTACCCAAACTTCTATCCACAACTTTAGTTTGTCCATCTATTTGCAAATGAAATGTAGAATTAAATTTCAACTCTATATTCAACTTCCTCCAAAATGTCCAAAAATAACTAGTGAATTTAGCATCTATGTATGAAACAATAGTTTTAGGCAATCCATGCAATCTCACCACTTCCTTAAAGAATAATTCAGCTACATGTACATCATCAAAAGTCTTCTTACAAGGTATGAAATGTGCCATCTTCGAAAATATGTCACCTACCATCGAAATAGAATCATTACCTCTCTAAGTTCTAGGAAAACCAAGAACAAAATCCATACTGATATCTTCCCAAGGCCTATCATGTATAGGCAATGGTGAATATAATCCCAAATTTTGATTAGTTCCTTTTGCTATTTGACAAATCTTGTAACTTCTTACCATTTTCTACACATCTTTATATATATGCAGCCAAAAGTACCTATCTAAAATCAACTTCAATATTTTATCAACTCTAAAGTGTCCAACAAGTCCACCACTATGTTTTTATTTTATGATGTTCTATGTCATAAATATTCTAGGTGTGCACAATTGACTTCCCTTAAACAACATGTCTTCTTGAATGAAATAGTCAGTCCATTTGTCCCTCACTATCTATTAGTTACAAGCTTTTCAAGGTTTTGCAAAATCATGATCATTTTCATACAAATACTTCAAACCATTAAAACCAAGTACCTCAATTCTCATTTCTATCAGCAAATTCCTTATTCGACTCAAAGCATCATCAATCTTGTTTGACTGTCCACTCTTATATTTCAAGGAGAAGGAAAAGTTCTTATTTTGACTCCCTAATGCAAATCTTTATGGTCAATATACAACACAAAATACTTAGACATAAAATAGTGTCTCCATTTCTTCAAAACTTGAACAATAGCATCAAATTCTTGATCATAATTGAATATTTTATGTTAGCATAATTCAATTTCTTACTAAAGAAATCTACAGGTCTTCCTTCTTGACTCAAAACAACTCCAATAGCACTTCCACTAGCATCACATTCAACTTGAAAAACTTTATTGAAATAAGGAAAATCAAGTGTAGGGAATTTTGCAATCTTTTGTTTCAATGTTTCAAAACACTTTTATGCTCCATTTGTCCATTTGAAATCATTTTTATCTCCTCTCATAGTCTCAGTCATAACATTACAAATAGCACAGAAATTTTCGATGAACTTTTGGTAAAAACTTGTCAATCCTTGAAATGATCTTACCTCTCCAACATTTTTAGGTGTAGGCCAATCAAGAATAACTTTTACTTTTTTAGGATCAATCTTCAAACCATCAGCTGAAAAAAAAAAAACTAAGATACACAGTCTCTTCCTTCATAAATGAACATTTGTTTAGGTTAATCAACCATTTCTCCTCTTTCAATCTTTGCCATACTTGTTTGACATGCTCAAGATGCTCTTCCTTAGTTTTACTAAATATCAAAATGTCTTCCAGATATATAATCACAAATTTTCCTAAGAATATCTTCAAAACCTCATTCATCAATCTTATAAAAGTAGTAGTTGCATTAGTTAAACCAAAAGGCATAACCAACCATTTATACAAATCTTCATTAGTCTTGAAATCAATTTTCCATTCATCCCCTTTTCTAATCTTAATATGATGATAGCCACTTTCCAAATCAATCTTGGTAAAATACTTCGCTCCACTCAAACTATCCATTATGTCATCCATCCTAGTCAAAGGAAATCTATATTTCATTGTTCTCTTGTTTATAGCTCTAGAATCGCTGCACATTCTCTATTCCCCATTCTTCTTAGGTGCTAAAACAATAGGTACAACACAAGGACTCAAACTTTCTCTAATCAGACCATTCTCAAGCAATTCTTGCACTTCCCTATTCAATCCAATCTTTTCATCAGGGGTCAATCTATGTGGTGCTTTATTAGGAAAACAAGCTCTAGGTATCAATTACATACAATGACTTATACTTCTCATAGGTGGTAAACCATTAGGTATATTATCATAAATTATGTCTTGAAACTTTGCTAGCAAGGACTCAATCTCAGGTGCATGCTCTAACTCATCTTGTTTCTTAGTCTTTCTAGGAATCAAAGCAAATTAAACATTTTGTTCTTTCATATCTCTATGAAATTGATTACCTTCAACCAAACATACTCAGACTGTGCTGCAATGATTCTCCCTAAGTTTCTCTACCAAGAGTAACAATATTTGTTTCCTTCCATCTACCCAAATAGTATATTGACTCCATCTACCATTATGCAAAGTTTTTCTATCATATTGCCAAGGTCCACCCAAAGACTATGACAAAAATCCATAGCTATAATATCACACAAGACTTTATCATAATAGTTCTCAATTTTGAATTTAACATGGAATTGTTCACTTGCAAGTAATTTATGCTCCTTCTAGATCCAAGCAACATGATAAGTCTTAGGATGTCTCAATCTTTGCAACTGTAACTTGTTAACTAGCTCCTCAAATGCCAAATTGTCAGAACTCCCATTATCAATGATTACGTTGCAACATTTTCTAGGTACCTTACATATGGTTTTGAACAAACTTATTCTTATAATATGTTCTCCATCACTTTCCTCATTCCACAAGATTCTTCTTAGCATCAGGTTCTCACCATTTTCAAGTTCATTAGGAGTTTCAACAACTTCTTCACAAGCCAAAGTGCTCCTGCTATAACGTCCAATATTCTTCCTAGAGTTTGTATATTCAAAGGCCCTAAGTCCTTCTTCTCTATGTTTAAGTACCTTTAAACCAAAATATTTCTTCTCTTTTTCCACCATTATTATTTCTAGTGTAACCAATATAGATACCTCTAGTGTAGTTACCTCTTCTGCCAATAGGTTCATCCTTCCATTCTAATTTTCTTTTGTCTTGCATTGCATTGTCATATCTACTACCTTCTCCATTTGTTCTACCTATGCTTTTTTGAAATCTTCCACCTCTCTCTCTCTCTCTCTCTCTCTCTCTCTCATTATGTTGCTTCCTCAATCTTTCTTTAGCCTTCAAAGCATATTAATATGCTTCTTCCACATTGTCCATCTTAACATGAAATGATGTTGAAGGATTTGAGTAATACAAATCCACCAAATCCAAAGAACACTTGCATGCAAGAACGTGTCACAAAGAAGAGGCAAGAGTTTTTCTCTAAGAATATGGAAAATTATATTATCAAACTGAAAGAATGAATGAAATTTAAAATTGATCAATCCTTATAGTAGGAGATCGTAAAACCTAAAAGGTAAATGGCATTTACTAATTACTATTTAATTATTAAATGGAAATGCAAGTGCATAAAGGGAAAACCTAAATCATAGAGTAAAGGTAATTTAATAAATTAAATTAAATTAATATGTAGTGCCTGCCCCTAGTTTATATTTTGTTATTATTGCCAAACTCTTTTAGGCCAGTTTTATGCTTGATGATTAGTAGCATTATCTTTCAGATTATCAGATATTGTTTCATATTTAGTTGATTTTATGATGAGACTACTTGGTACTATTTACTTCATGTATGCATGATGATGATTATTACAATGATTTCAATTATTTTATGATGATTAGTTAGATGGAGTATTCTACATGTTTTCTTATGGATACTTACCCCATACTACATGTGTATGGTGTGCATGTATGTTTTTTTGTATGTATGACATTTCTAACGTGGTTAAGGAAGGGAGTCGTAGTCACCTGCTAGTTAGGATCTACATGATGCACCACTTCCTACCATTACTTGTTTAGCTTAGTATATATGTTTTTGTATATGCATGGATTTTATACAGATTGTAGGTACCAGGTATCGACTTCCCTGAATTGCTAGGATGAGTGTACCCTATTGCATTATCTCAATGGTAAGAGAGGGGAGATAAATTCTTGAGTCCAAATCCTAAACTTTAAACCATTTGTCCTAAAAAATTAGGACAAGTATCTGTAATGATTACCCTTACAAATGCGTTGTATGACATAAATTCGTGATTATAACCCTTGAGTTTGGTCTTGTGTGGTATTTTATGTTGGGTTTTTGTATTTCGTCTTGTAAGTCTTTTGTGATTTTTCTGTTGATTAAGTCAAATTAAAAGATTAATTAATGATTTAATTTAATGAAAAATTACTATGATATTTTCAATATTTAATTAATTGAAAATTAATTAAATAAAAAGAATTAAATTCAAAGATAAAAGTATAGTTTACATTTAGAGCGTAATAATATTAATTTAATTTAATAATAATATATTTAGGAGATCATTTGTAAATAAATGCCAAGTATTATTATTACTTAATTTAATAATTTTTTTACAATTAACGCTTCAATAATAAATTAAAGAATGAAAAAAATTTAAGTTATTAAAAAATTTTAAAATTGCATAAAGTATGCATGAGATTAAAATATAATAAATTAATTAAAGAGAGAAGGCAAGTGAATTTAAATAGAGATATTTAAAATTGCATAAAGAGTGCATGAAGTTTAAAAAAAGTTAATATGGAGTTAAAAAGTTGTGAGCAAGGAGTCCTCTTTGGTGATCACATAATTAGTGCCCTAAAATTAGGAGAGAACTCCTTATCAGCAATTGAGGGTTCATTTTCGAGGGATCGAGAATTTTGGAGAAGGAATTTTTAGAGAGAAGGTTTTGAGAGAAGAAATTTCTCTCACAATATTTTGGGTGTTTGCGATTTTAGCATCAGAACTAGGTAGATTCTTATTTTTTGATTCACCTAGTTAATTACTTTGTTAATTATTCCTGTCTTCTTTGTGATTATTGAAATTTGTTTCCCAAATTTTGTTGTATGAATCTTTCAATCTTTCATTCTGAATCTTTTATTTTTCGTATTGAATTTCTTTTGTATAAATGAGGATTAAAATATTAGTAGAACCCTTGTTCAGTAGATTTAAAAATTGGAATTTAAACCAGGAAGGGTTTTTAGAAAGGAAATTTTATATTGAAAATTTGTATGGTTGGCCGTATTTTCCCTATCAGGGTATTGTTGGAACTTTTATTAAAAAAATACATATTAAAAATCTTTATGAGGGGGATCATTTTGAAACAAATTTTATAAAATTTAAAATTTCAAAAAATAAAAAATAAAAAAAGTATGATGGGGTGGGCATGGGCCACCAACCTCCCACCCCCCCTTCTTACTTTCGTCCCACGTCACAGCGAGTACTGCTGCGATAGTAGGTACTGTTGATGCAATAGTAGCCTGCTGCAGTAGACAACCTGTCAGCCGTGTAGGCCCTAAACGCAATGTTATATGCGTTTGTAATTTTATTTTAAAATTGTTTTATTTTAAATTTAGTTTTTAATAAATTTAAATTAGATTTAATTTTTATTAAATTTTAATTATATTAAATTTATATTATTATTTATTAGTTAAAAAATTAATGAATGAGAATATAGTTATTTTATATAATTATTAATTAATTAAATTAAATTAAGTTTAATTAATGATGGAGGTTATTAATGAAGTTTTAACTTTATCTAATTATTAATAATAATAATATTAATTTTAATAAAATTGTAAATTATTTTATTTGAAAATATTTAAGTATTATTTTAATAATTTTAATAAATAATTACCCTTAAACTTTTTTTTTGAATAATTGTCTTGAAATCAAATTAAGGTAATTGTACATTTTATATAAATATAAGAAACATGTTAAATTGTAAGGATTAAGATGTAATCTTTTATACTCGGAAACTGACATTGAAAATGAAAACAAAAACCTTACTGTTAACTCAACCATGTATTTTCAAATCAAACCAAACTATGGAACTATATTGTTTTGTATGTTGTCTGTGTTTTGAGTTTGTGTTGACTAAAGTGTTGACCAGTTAGGATGTCTACTAGAGGTTTGGGTGTTTTGTGATTGTGGTATTATGATGATTTGATCTTGATCTTTTAAACTCAACCATGGTAATGTGTTGGTATGCTCTATGATGAGTTTGAAATAAATATATTGTTGGTATTGCTTTCAATGTCCTTATGGGATAATGACAAGGATGTTATGACATATTTGACTTAACCTTTTTGAGTCTTTGATTAGTATTTTTGGGGATGTTTTCCAGTTTCTTGTAAAGAACTGATGGGTTATTGTGAATTATCTTTTGATGCTTTCCAGTCACTTGTATAGGATTGAGGTGAAATCTATGATTTTTTGATTTGAACTTTTATGAGCCTAGGGTAGGTAATCTATATGTTAAGTTAGGAAGTGGCTTGCAATGGAGGTGGAGGCCCAAAGTGGCTACCAGGGTAACCCATTGCAAGTAGTTAATAAGTGATAACATTTCATCAAATGGGTTTAAAATGAATTAATAAGATATTGGTACCACAAAAAGTCTCTAAGGGGCCGAAGGATTAAAAGACTAGCTAGGTAACCTTAGTGTTGACTCATTAGTATGCCTTGTTAGTATGAAAGGATACTAGTGCCACAAAGAGTCTCTAGGGGCCAGAGGATTAAAAGACTAGCCAACTAACCCTAGAGTTCGTTCATGCAATGACACTTGTCCACTAGCAGTATAGATTTCCTACGTGTCTATGTTTGCCTTTGGGTCTATATGTCAATTTGTCTTGGAACCTTTGAGTTAGATTACTTTTAGGGTTTCCTTGACTTAGATATTACTTTTGATTTTTGGATTGATATCCTATTTGGGACTTTAGACTATCTCCTTAGCATGGTGGGAGTGGGCCTTTTTGGGATACCACACAGTCAGGTGGTAGTGCTTTTTACTCTTACCATTGAGTTTCGTCTATTGTTGTCGTGGCTAGAGTTTCTTGTCTGCTTTTCCTTTCATTCTAACTTTATGTATTATGATGGATGGTTATATCTTTATGGTGGATGATCTTTATTTTTTGTATTGTACTTTATTTCATGGATCTGAAAGGGATGATGTAACCTATTTTTATAAATGTATTTTCTTTAAGCCTTTCATACCCTGTGACATGTATAGTGGATGATTGTGTATTCTGAATTTTATTGCCAAGTGGCAATCACAACAAATGTATATTATTTAAATGGACTTGGACTTGTAACTATTCTTTCATGTGGATGTGGTATTTATTAGACTTAGTATTAATTAAATTTAAATGTGACTCAACGTCTTGGGATCCTTAAGGAATGTAATATGGTATGTTTTCTTATGTATGATTGTATTTTATTGCTTTTGCTACTTTATGTTTGATGTTTATGTTGTTCTTTTAGAATTAAAAATGTTTAGCAAACTTAGTTAAACTTTAGGTTAATTATTTTCGATCCCTTGGCGGGGCATTACATAACACTTTACTCTAACACCCCCCTTAAGATGAGCAACAATGTAGCTACAAATAATGCATGAAAACACAAGGAAACTACAATGCTAAAAGAAAACTTGGGTCCTAGTGACAAGGCCCCATGAGGTACCCAATCATAACCAAATCTCAATGAAATAGAGAAACAAGGAAAACTACATGGAAAAAATCCTAGTCCAAAAAGAGATAGCAAGAAAAGAAGGAAGGAAGAAATCATCACTAAGACCCCCCAAGGACAACTTTCTTCACCCCAAGCATAGAACGCAACTGAAGATACCACATGGATGCAAAAGGTTTAGTGAAGATGTCAACAACTTTCTTAGCAGTGGGAATGTACTCAAAGCTAAGAGAGCCATCCTAAATCATATTCTTGATGAAGTGCATGTGAAGCTCAATGCACTTGGTCCTCTGATGCTCAACTGGATTGCGAGAAATATGTATAGCACTCTAATTGTCACACCAAGGAAAGGTGGGACTATCAGGAGGAAATCCAAACTCTATCATCAACTGTCGAAGCCATATAACATCCTGAATAAGTAGTAAAGTTGCACTATACTTTGCCTGTGTATATGATAATGCATGAGCATGGTATTATTGATAACAATTATTCAATTGTATATTGTCATTGATGTTACACAATTGTTATAATCTAATTGGGCATTTCCAATTGAACCAACCTTGGAAGACTCTTGTATCAGCTGAGCAGAAGACAAGTTCAATGATCTTGTTGAAGTTGAGCTAGGTTGGTCACCAAAGGAGTTCAGTTGTAACAGAGTTAGAAGTTTAGTGTAAATTAAGTTAGGTTGGTTACCAAGGAACTTAGTGTTAACCAAGTGACTTAGTTTCAATTCAAGCCAATCTGCATCAAAATAATTTTCTTTATTTATTTTGATTATGTAATCTAACTTAATGGATGATTATTTGTATTGATATTCAAGTCAACTTGACATTGTATTTCATATATATGAAAGGTAAAGTTGTGGGATGGTAAAGAAGTTGTGAAAAAGAAGATAAGATACAATTTAAGAAGGATATATGATTAAGAGAAGAATATCCAAAGAGATGTAAAGAATATTTTGATCAAGGAGGATCAAGAGGATAAACTAGAATAGTGATATGAATCTGTAATCTATTTGCTTCATAAATCAGGTCAATCATTGTTACTGTCTAACAATTGTAGCAATGAAGAAATCTCTTAATATAGTTGACTTAACAATCATTTTGTAAATCCTCTAGCAAGGTGACATTTCCAGATTGAAGTGTCTTAAGACCTCTAATAAGGCCACTCCTGACATGGTGATATAACTCCTTTAACAGGGTCACACCTAACAGTGTTTTTTGTAACCTTTAACAGGGTTGGTTCCTAACAAGACTCACTTCAAAAGAGTGAAAAGTTGTAACTACTTACATCAGTGGTTTTCCCAAATTGGGTTTCCACATTAAATCTTGGTGTCTCATGTGTTCATGTTATTTTCTTATTGCTTTATCCTTTTCTGACTGAGAGAGTTTGTATTGACATCTAAGGGATTTGGAATTGTTTTAGTGGTAATTGATTTACCCCTCCCCTCTTAGTTACTCCTCTTATATTTCCAACAACTATTTCTTGCAAGACCATGTGATAGGACTAGAACCAAGACAAAAAATAAATCCAGAAGTAGACTTGTGATCATCAATATCACCAACCCAATCTGCGTTTGTGTAACAAACAATGTGAGGATCCCCTAATGTGTAGTGAATTCCATAACATGTAGTACCCCAGATGTACCTCAAGATACATTTGGAGGCTTGCCAATGACTCTCATGTGGATCATGTGAGAATCTAGAGACAAGTTCAACTGCAAAGGAAACATTAGAACATGTGTGTGACAGGTATAACAACTACCCACAAGTTATCTATATAAAGTGGAATCTACAGTAGGAGTAGTGTAAATGGTAGATAAAACAACACCTAAGTAAAAAGGTGTGGGAGCACCCTTGCAATCAAGCATGTTGAATCTTTGAAGCATATCAGGAGCATACTTATGCTGGACTATGGCTATCCCATCCAAAGATTGAACAACCTATAGGCCCAAAGAATAGTGCAAAAGTCTAAGGTTTGTCATCTCAAACTGGTCTCTCAAAGTTTCTTGAACACTCCAAATCATGGAGGATGAGCTACCTATAATGATGAGATCATCTACATAAAGTACAAGTATCAATAATTCATCCCCATGATGCTAAATTTATATGGTAGGATCAGAATGACACTGAGTGAACTATAAAGCAAGCAAAAAGGAGTCTATCTACTCATACCAAGCCTGAGGGGCTTGTCTAAGATTGTATAAAGACCTTCGAAGCCTGCATACCAAAGAAGAGTCCTACATAAAACCATGAGGCTTCTCCATATGGATCTCCTCATGAAGGTCTCCATGAAAATAGGCACTCTTCACATCCATCTAAAACACAGTTCATCCTTGTGAAGCCACAAGAGAGAGTACAAGGTGAATAGAATTCATCTTGGCAACATGAGAAACAGTCTTAGAGTAATCAATACTCTCAACCTATGAAAAGCCCTTTGCAACAAGATGTGCCTTGTACCTGTCAACAAAATCATCTACAACATACTTGGTATGATACACCCATCGACATTGAACCAGTTTTTTCCCTTTCAGAAGAGGACAAAGATCCCATGTGTGGTTCTTCATCAAAGAATAATACTTCTCATCCATAGCTCTATCCCACTCTAATTGTCCTATTGCCTATGAAAAACTATGTGGATCATCTAAAATGGCATGAATCAATAGTCTAGTATGAGAAGTTTGAGCACGAGTGCGACGAGAATCTAAAGGATCACCTGCCATAGGTCATGCAACATCAACAATATCACTAGCCCACTTGGGCACTTGCTAAAGAACTAGTAGAGGTGGTGAAGGGGGATCAATATTAGTATCTTCCTTAGAGGATGCATAATCTTGTGGAGGAGTAGAGGAAGTATTGGGTAGTGAAGGAGAAGTTGGTGATCAACGAGGATAATGCTCATCAAATTGGACATTCACTAAAATAAGACATCTTTGGAATCAGGATCAAATAACCTATAGACCTTCACATCCTTACAATAGCCAACAAAGATGAGTGGTTGTCTCTTCCTCTTCATGGATTTCCACTAAGCATCTAGAATAAATGCCCAAGCCTCACTACCAAAAATACAAAATGTAGAAACATCGATATTGACACAAGTCTTGGAGGAGGACTCACTAGACTTAGAAGTTTTACCCTTTGGAGTGGATTTCCAAGAATTTGATTTAGGAGTAGGCTTGGAGGAACTCTCATAGCCTATTGAATCTGTCTTGGGCTTTGATTTCTATTTTGGCTTCCCTATAGATGTCTGAGCAACCAATGCCTATGTCTTTGAACCTATGGTAGTATCCAACTATGTAAGATTGGACTACTCTCTAGCCAATCGATCATAAAATATCTCAAAAGCAGGCATGGTAAATCTAGGATCCAAAGCATCCATAGTGGAATAGAAGGTAGAAGAGAAAATCTAAAAGTTTCCTCGAAGCTTTGATAGAATCAAATAGATGCACTAATTATCTATCTTCTCTTTCCCGCATCCCTGTAACAATGTTCTTTGTTTTTTGAACCTCACGAGAAAGTCCTCAATAGAGGGAAAAGTGTTTGGTACAAGTGAAGTAAGCTCTTCCTTAATCTAAAGTGCTCTGAACTCGTTGATGGTACCAAAGTAGTTCTTAAACTTGTCCCACATTTCTTGAGGAGTGGAATGCTCATCAAGATGAAACTGTACGTACCCATGACTTTTTCCATCTTATTCCTATGCTATGAAGTTTGATATTGACTTTGCAAAATTGACTGTACTGTATCTAAACAAGACCACAAACTCTTTGAACAAAGAAGTTGTTGCATAGTAGATTTCCATGTGTGATACTTATGTGGATTTAAAACTACTAGACAAGAAGAGGTCCTAACCATTGTTTTAAGAAAGTGTTTTGAATTTTTATGATATATTGATATTATAACAAAAAGTAATGAAAAATCACCCCCCACAATGCAAAAAATTGAACCCCAGCCTCTAGATGGAATGTGTATACAAGAAAAGAGAAAAAAATATTCAGTTGAGTATCACAAAAAAGGTAAAAAATGCTAGTGAAATGATAGAAATTTTGGAAAGTTCTCAAGAAGAGCTCTCTAAGGCTTCTTTTAGATAAAAAATGGAGATAAAACAAAAAAGATATGCCCTTTGGAAGATAAAAATCATCATCTGACTTCGAGAAAAAGAGTTAGAAAATTGGAAAGCAATCTAAAAAATACCTTGCCTATCATGTTTGTCTTAGAATCATCTTTTTGATGCTTTTTTCAAATCCAAAAAAAGCCTCCATATGTTTAAGATAGAGCCAAAAAACTGACTGGGCCTCCGTATAGAATTTTTTTTTGCAAAATCCCCTCAAAAAAATTGAATGGGGCTAAGAAACTAGGCCCCGTCCCCCCACGTGACCATAGGTTGGGTGGTGGAGGCAACATGCTAAGCAGAGGAGGCATGTTGGTAGTGGTTTTTGGTGGCGAGTGGCACAATGCGAGCGAAGAATGAGCTGCGATGGTAGAGGAGTGATGTAGTCTCACTTATCACAGGCAATATTTAATAAACTACCAACAACCACTATTGCAGTTAGGTTAAGCATTGTGGTGGTGTGCTAACTGGTGTAGTAGTTAATTTAACCACTTTTAAATTCTTTTTGCAAATTTTTCACCTTAGAGTGCATGCCGAGGGCTATACGACCCTAGTAGGCAAAACATGTTTGCCTTAGAATTCAAAGTTGGCAAAACTAGATGTATTTTGTATGAAAATGGGGGTTTTGACATCTTATGAATCCAATTGTGAGGTCTATTTGGCCTTGAAGTGCTATGAAATTTAGAGACCCCCCTATTTTGACAAAAAAAACCCAAAAAATAGCCATATCTATTCCAACAAACCCTCATTCCTACTTTATTCAAAACCAAAACAAGCTACAATAGATATAACTTTGATACCATGAAGGATTTGACCAATACAAATCCACAAAACCTAAAGAACATCTGCATGCAAGAGCTTGTTAGAGAGGAAAAAAAGACAAAAAAGAGGCACGGGTTTTTCTCTGAGAATATGGAAAATTATATTATCAGATTGAAAGAATGGATGAAATTTACAATAGACCAATCCTTATAGTAGGAGATCATAAAACCTAAAAGGGAAACCCTAAAAGGTAAATGACATTTAATAATTACTATTTAACTATTAAATGGAAATGCAAGTGCATAAAGAAAAATCTTAAGAAGGGAGTAAAGGTAATTTAATAAATGAAATGAAATTAACACTTTACTCTAATAGATGCCATCAAACCATTTAGGTATCTTGCCCCCTTCTCAACTTTATCATCTACATGTCCAGATCTAATATCCAATTTGTAGAATTCCTCAATATATTCCTTCACATTCATGTCTTTTTGTCTCAAGTTTTGCATTCTCCTCAACAAGTTAACTTGATAATCAGTAGGGATGAATTTCTTTTTTATATTCCCAATCATCTTTGCCCTTGTCTTGATCTTTCCTTTTCCTCTTTATGTCTCTCAGTTTGCGAATGATCCGACCAAAGTGAAGCATGACCCTTCAATTTTGTGACTGCTATCTTAACCTTGTTATTATCAAGAGTACCTCATGCTCAAAGCTTTTATCCATCTCAGTGATCCAATCTAACACAAAATTAGATTGAAGTCTTCCATGATAGCAAGAAACTTCAACAACAGGTCTAGTATTCACCCTAGAAAAAACTCTCAAGAGTCATTTCTCATCTTATTTGACCTCAGGTTCAGGGTTAGGAGTCAATGTTGCCTCTTCATCATCACTGACACTTCAAGATGTACACCTCTTCTTTACATTGTCTCCACAACTTCAAGTCTTGCTGCAATCTACCTCAACATATCCATAATAGCATTATCAACATTTTTTCTACCACAAACCATCTTGATAATAGTTCCTGCAAGATCATAACCTTCTGTAAGTTATAGGTTAGATCTCAGATCTATCTCCTTACAACCAAATTCAACATGGTTCTCCAAGATCGATGCATCAAGAAAGAAAGAACTCTGATACCACTTGATGCATGGAAGATATAGGGATACTCTATAACAACATGTAAGATAAAATCAATTTACAAACTCAACACTCCCTTCTCACAGTTACACACAAAAGCTACACAATGATAACATGAAACGATAGAGAACACAAGGCCATATGCAACATATTTGAAGGTGTAAATATTTCACTTCACATATAGATCAACCACAACATGTCTGACTATGAGGCCTTCGAAGTTGTGGCCTTTAAAAAAGAACAAGAAATATATAATCTCAGAGCCTTAGCTCACATCTTCTATCTCCTATTCTTTAAGAATTCTAATTACTTTCTTCTAGATTGATACTTTCCTAAATCTAACCAACCAAGCTTCTTTTATATCTAGCTAAGCCACAAGTCAACTAGTCAAACATTAACTACAATTTTAGTCCATAGTTGGAAGAGTAAACAAAAATATGTGCAAACAACCATAAGAAGCAATACACTCTTGAAGGTAGGTCCACACATGTTTTAGGAGTCAGCTCCTAACTATGCAACACACCACATAAGCAATTGAAACTATGCCAATCAGAACAATGCACTATACAAGACATAAATAGCAAGAAAATAGGACCGTAAAGAATAACACAAAACATGAGAAATATAAAACATGAGAATTTGTGCACTTAGGAAAAGGATCAAGGAAATGTCTTTGACATGATGAAAACTATACAAAATATGAAAACAAAAGCAACAATGACTACATTACGAACAATAGACTAGTAAAGAAAATTGGAAATATTTTTGGTTGATGCAAGATTGTTCAAAGACCCAAGATGCTTTTGCATAATTTATATATGCCAAAAAAGAGAACAACACTACTATCATTGTCTCTACTAATATCTTATCGTCTAGGATTTTTTTTAGAAGACCACCATTATTAACTTTCAAAACTATCTTGAGAGGATGAATCCACCTCTCGTCTCTATGAATTTTCAGTTAGTTTTTCTTGATCTCATTTTTAAAATAGGAATCTATCTCACTACCAATTAAATTTAGATTTTTTAGAGTAACCAAATCACTAGATGGTGCAAGGAACCTCCCTTATTTTTTGGTTTTGAGTCATTAACGGTTAGTTAAGAGTTTGTGTGTGTTTAATAAGTTCTAATGGTCCTTGGAATTCAACTAGTCCCAATATGTTTGTAAAAGAGCCACAATTGCTCATTAGATCCTAGAGTTGTCAAAAGTTTCTTAATAGGTCAAAAGTTGCTAGGGATGGGTAAATAAGGTATTTGGGTAACTAATAGGTTCTAGGAATCCTACCTAGTGTCCTAGAGTAGCCTTAGATGGACCCATTTGATCAAAAGATGTAAAGAACAAAAATTGCATAAAAGTTGCAAAGTTGCTCAAAAAGTTGCTAATGGTGGTTTGGGAAGTTGTAACCACACATGTTCAGGTATTTGAGCATGGGATGCATATTTTGGAAAGTGAGAATGTTTACATTTAGATTACACATGCGTGAATCTGTTGTACAGATAATTTACTATGTTTTTCATTATTTTTGTAGAGTTTAATGCCCTAGTACGGTTGTGTAGGATTGGGATAGATGATCTAACTACTAGTTTTTATAGTGTAGTGTTTGATCTTTCTTTTTCATATACAAAATTAGTCTAAAGTTACAAGGTTGGTGAGTTGTGGAAGTTTTATTGGTGACTGGGCTGTGGTTTCCATTCACAGGGTTGTCACATTAATGGCTCTAACCTAATCATCCACATTGGAAAATGTATGAAACCTTTGTGGGATGATAGGTTAGACTCTATAGATGGTTTTTGCTTTCGTTTTCATTTTTCTTACTGGTTTTTCAAGTTATTAAGTGATGCCCTAGGCTGACTGTTGGGAGTAGATGAGTCAAGACAGTGTGAAGATGTTGTTGCAAAGCACACCATGATCAAAACAGGCCAATCCAATGGCATATTTAGAATCCCTAGGAAGTTCCAATGATAGAATAGGTGGTTGGAAAGGTTTTTTTGAAGTCTGAAAGGATTTAGATGTCTTTTGGTGAAAACTAGTCTAGAGGCCTAAAAGATAGCCTAGAAACTAGGGCTTGAGCGTGAATAGGGTTGTGGGTGTTTTGAGACTATAAATTTGGTTTCTCAAAGTGCTAGGTGATATCTTTCAGAATTCTAAGGTCTTTCATGGGGTTATTGGGAAGGATTTGGATAAATGGAATGAAGCTGTGTTACTAGACCTAAAGCAAATAGGCCTAATTAGCCCTATTTCAAGAGGGTGAGTTTTTAATGGTTGTTGATGTGGCTAGAGGTGTTAGGAAAGGTCAAGAAGGATATGTAGGGTATCTAAAACATTAGTAAAAACCAAAGAAGGGTGAGAGAAAGATCCTAAGGGCTAGGGTTCTAAAGGAAGGAAGGGATAGTAGGACTAGTGCCTTAACAAGGGAGATTAAGTCTACACCTTTCGAATTATACCTAGGAGGCAAGTTGGGGTAAGAGTCTTGAAGGCTAAGATTGGTGGAAAGATCAAGGAAAGAAAAAAAAACATTGGATGGTTCAAGAGTTAGATCTTTAAATTAGGAGTGGTTAAGTGTTAAAGCCCTAGTCCCTCTACATTAGAGTGGTATTAGAGCCAACTTTCAGCTTGGTGTATGTCAGACATAGAAGATAGACAAGAGGTTGACAATATGCCACCCAAGGCAATGAGAAAGGGTGCCATAGTTGATTTGGTCAAGGATCTATTGACCAAGGTAAATCAAGCAGAAACAAAAAGTAAAAAGAAAATCATAGAATGGAGAGATGAGAGTGAGGAAGAAGATGAAAGTCTAACATGGGAGACATCTGACATGGGCAAGGATCCAAAGATGGAGAAGGAGAAAAAGGTGTTCTTGCATACCTTTAAGTCTCTCAACATAATTAGTATGGAGCATATTCCTTACTATAGTGGTATCTTGAATGAAGGAGAATTATTGATTGGCTGGAGGCCATAGACAATCAGCTTGATTACAAACATGTATAGGAGGAGAAGAGAGTCATCTATGTCAAGGCTAGACTCAAGGGATCAACATTAGTTTGGTGGAATATGAAGCAAAATGATAGAGTAACAGTAGGGAAGAAAAAGATAGTGCCTTGGGATAAGATGAAGATTAGGTTGAAGGCACAATTCCTACCCACATACAATGAGATACAAATATATCAAAGGTTGTAGAACCTAAGGTAAAGGGATTTCATAGTGAGTGCTTACAATGAAGAGTTCAAAAATCTAAGCCTAAGAGAAAGAAGACAAGAAGAGGAAGTGGAAAGAGTGGCAAGGTACCTCAATGGGCTAAGATAAGGGATTCAAGATGAGATTAGAATGATGGCTCATGATAGTATGCATAAGTTCTTTCAGCTAGCCTTAAGGGAAGAAGAGAAGGCTAGGAGAAGACATGATTTAAAAAAAGAGGCAAAGGTAATAGAGGTTTTAGAGGTAGGGATAACTTTGGAAGAGGACAAGGACCAAGTAGGCTTGAAGAAATTCAAACAAATGACAAAAATGGGAGTAATAAAAACAAGGGCACATTTTAGAGAGGGGGATATAGAGGAAGAGGACCACCTAGAGGTAGTTTTCAGTACCAAGGTAGAGGAAATTTAGTCTTCATTGGCATGTGCTATAATTGCAATCAAATAGGTCACACCATGGGAAGATGCCTTGAGAAGGGTTCCACCTCATCCATGCACTAGTACATGTTGACTCATTTTTTTATGAGAATTGGTTGAATTTTTACTCACATTGGTCAAATTTTTGACAAACTATTTTGTCACTATTTTTGTTTTCAAAAATTCAACCAATTTTTGTTGTGGTTTAAATTTTGATCAAATTATCAATGATTGCTATATGTTATAGCAATAAGCCTCCTTTTCTCTCACCAAAAGTACTCATTGACATGACTTATAGAGATATCTCCTCCTTTTCGATAGAAGAGTTTGCTATATTCTATAGTGATAAGCCTCCTTTATCAATCACTAAAAACACTCATCACCATGACTTATAGCAATATCTCATCCTTTTTGATAGAAGAGTTTGATATATTCTATAGCGATATCTCCTCCTTTTTGATAGAAGAGTTTGCTATATTCTATAGCGATATCTCCTCCTTTTCGATCACTAAAAACAATCATCACCATGACTTGTAGAGATATCTTCTCCTTGTCAATAGAAAAGTTTGTTATATTCTATAGCAAGAATCCTCCTTTATCAATCACCAAAAATAGTCATCATCATGACTTATAGTGATATCTTCTCCTTTTTGATAGAAGAGTTTGTTATATTTTATAGTGATAAGCCTCCTTTATCGATCACCGAAAACACTCATTTCCATGACTTATAGCAATATCTCCTCTTTTTTGATAGAAGATCTTGCTATATTCTATAGCGATATCTCCTCCTTTTCAATCACTAAAAATACTCATCGCCATGACTTATAGTGATATCTCCACTGAAAATACTCATCACCATGGATTATAGTGACATCTCCTACTTTTTGATAGAAGAGTTTGCTATATTCTATAATGATAAGCCTCTTTTATTGATCACTGAAAATACTCATCGCCGTGACTCATAGTGATAATCTCCTCCTTTTCAATCGCCAAAAATACTCATGACCATGACTTAGAGCGATATCTCCTCTTTTTTGATAGAAGAGTTCACTATATTCTATAATGATATCTCCTTTTTTATCACCAAAAACAATCATAATTGTGCCTTCATAGGGTTAAATGATGAGTTAAAGCTTTAAGTTGTGAGGTTGTGATCGAGGTAATAGTTAACTTCAAATGGTTATCACAACATTGCGGGTGGAAAAGTAGTTAAGATATTTTAAGTTGTGAAGGAGCGACAAAGAGCTAAGAAAGCTAAAGTTTAAGCCATCACAGCTTTGCAAGAGATTAAGTTTGACTTAAGGTCAAGGTAATGATGTGGCGAAAGCTTATAATTGTAGCTTCATGTGGTTAAGCTATGAGTTAAAATTTGGAGTTGTGAAGCCACAAAGAGAATCTAATAGTTAAAAGAAATAGCTATTGCATCATTGCAAGGTGAAAAATATTATATATCTGGCAGTTGCAAAGAGGCGACAAGGTCAGGGTTTGAGTCATCGCAACATTGAAAAAGATGAAGATGTTAAGTCCTTAACCACAGAGAAGTTGTGAAAAGTTCAGTATAAAAGGTTTCGCTACTTCATAGGTGAAAGTGATAGTAAAGAATGCAGAGAATGATGTTGTCATGAATGGTTTTGTGCCTTTGAAAGTGCTAAGATGTGGTCAGTTCCTAAGGTAGCGATGTTGTGAAAATAGTTAATGGTGTTTTCTTTGCTACTTTGCTGCAATCAGTAAAGTGTAAAAACAAATAGTTGTGATGAAGTGATTAAAGGTTGAATAAAGATATCACAGTCTCATGGGTCAGCATGGTCAATAAAGAAATAAAGCCGCAGAGTGGCGATTGGTATGAATTATGACATGACAAGGTTGGCCTAGTAGTTAGAAAAAAGGGTAACAAAGCTGCAAAACTTTGAAGATAGCCCATTTCGCATGGTTTTAGCTAGAAGTAAATAAGAATGATAAATCACTACGAAGTAGAGATAGAAGAAAATTGTCACTTCGCAAGCTTTAGTTTTAAAGCATAAAATAGTTTTAAAATAGACATGTCTGAGATAGAAAAAGAGATGTCAAGGGTTATTGTTTTTGTTGTTTCTTTGCATAGCAATGAAATGGATTGCTATATGTCATAGTGATATACTTTCCTCATTGCTCATCACTATGTGAAGATTAGGCCTTCTCCATATAGTGATAGAAGAGTTCGCTATATTCTATAGCAATATCTCCTCCTTTTCAATCATCAAAAATACTCATCGGCATGACTTATAGCGATACAACATCTCCATTGCTCATTTCTGTAATGATTATATTTTTTTTCCATTTTTTGATGATCACTATATGTTGTAGCAATAAGCCTCCTTTATCACTCATTGATATAATTTTTTTGTAGTTTCTTCACACAGCGATAAAAGTGATCGCTATATGTCATAGCGATATACTTTCCCCATTGCTCATAACTATATCAAGATTAGGCCTTCTCCGTATAGTGATAGATGAGTTCACTATATTCTATAGCGATATCTCCTCATTTTTGATCACCTAAAACACTTATCGCCATGACTTATAGTGATACAACATCTCTATTGCTCATCACTATATATTTGTTTTCTATTTGTTAATGATCACTATATATTATAGCGATAAGCCTCCTTTATCTCTCATCGCTATATTGTTTTTGTAGTTTCTTCACATAGCAATAAAAGGGATCACTATATGTCATAGTGATATACTTTCCTCATCGCTCATTACTATGTCAAGATTAGGCCTTCTTCGTATAGTGATAGAAGAGTTTGCTATATTCTATAGTGACATCTCCTCCTTTTTTATCACCAAAAACACTCATCGCCATGACTTATAGCGATACAATGTCTCTATTGCCCATCATTGTAATCATTATATATTTTTTCCATTTGCCGATGATCACTATATTTTATAGCGATAAACCTCCTTTATTTCTCATTGCTATATTATTTTTACAATTTCTTTGCATAATGATAAAAGGGATTGCCATATGTCACAACAATGTACTTTCCTCATTGCTCATCACTATGTTAAGATTAGGCCTTCTCCATATAGCGATAGAAGAATTTGTTATATTCTATAGCGATATCTACTCCTTTTTAATCATCGAAAACACTCATTTCCATGACTTATAGCGATACAACGTCTCTATTGCTCATCGCTGTAATGATTATATTTGTTTTTAGTTTGCCAATGATCGCTATATGTTATAACAATAAGCCTCCTTTGTTGCTCATCACTAAATTGGTTTTCAATTTCTTCACATAGTGATAAAAAGGATTGCTATATGTCATAGCGATATACTTTCCTCATCACTCATTTCCATCTCAAGATTAGACCTTCTTCGTATAGCGATAGAAGAGTTTGCTATATTTTATAGCAATATAGTACCCAAAATCTCTTTTGACCATACTGTGATCATTATAGTGTATCCCGACTCATGAAGCCTAATCGTTGTAACTATAGTGGTATATAAAACATCAAACGAAGAAACAACATTTCTATTGATTGAGGTTTCCAACACGCTTGTTGAAAATAAATCTCATTAATGGTTTAAAAAAATGTCAAATGATGGATTCCAATGCTTATTTGATGGTTTGAGTGACAAGGTGTCAAAGAAATATACAGAGAAGTCAATGCAGGGTTTGGATGAAACTGTTATTTGTATAAATGTATCAGATTACATAATAAAAATATAGATGAAATTGTTATGCATTTTTGATATTATGATTCATTAACAATATAAAAATATGGATGAAATTGTAATGTGGTTTCAATAATACTGATAATGACCAAAAACACCCATCAAGATACTAACTCTAACCTAACTACCTGATAACAATATAAAAAACTGTCAAATCACCTACAACCATCCCACCCGCAATCAGTCAAAAGTGAGTTAGCATCTATGCTATGGAATATTTTTGTGGGTTGCATCAAATATCTAATATATAAGGTGATATATTAATTTTTGTGTTTGGATTTTATTTTGTATTTTTTTTAGCATCAATATTTCGGATCACGCTTCATGATCCATCATCAGGATGAGAGAATGCGTTGAAAAATGAAATATATAGAGCAAGCCCAACCAAAGGGAAATAAAAAGAAAAATAGGATTGGTCTATATATTTCACTTTTACATTCTTGCTTTCTCTTATCTTGATGATAGATTGTGAAGTGTGATCCAAAAAATTGATGCTAAAAGAATATACACAATCAAATCACTGTCCGAATTTAGTGTGAAAGGAGCATTTGTCATCAACACTGAGACTCTTTGCTAAAAACCCAACACCACATCAGATCAGTAAAAATTATGTTTAGAAACAATATATATTCAATATCATCAAAACCTATCATAGTTAACAGTATAATATTATATATTTTATGTTATTCTTCATAGTTGATATTACTAATAAAACTTCCAAACAATTATTCAAAAACTTTTTCAATCATAATTTATACCAGTAACTTTGTAAATAATTTCTAATAAGATAAATAAAAAAAATCTACTAACCATGACATTCATGGCACCATACTTAGAATGATGTCTAACCTTGGGGCATTTTTCTCTATCAACATATATTAGGTGGGGAAGAGCATCAACTTTCTTGTCATGAACCATTTTGTTTTCATGAATACCTTATACATATAAAGAATTAATAGTGTGATATATTCATCCTCCAGAGAAGCTCTGACTATCTTGATTAAAGTTTATATTGTAAAAACATAATAAACAATCATTTTAACTTCACACTCTCCCTATTAATTGTATGGTTTCTAATATCCAAGCTTCTATACAAAAAACCATCAACACTATGATGTGAAGTAAAATCAGGTGGAACTTGTTTTTCTTCCAATGTTCTACTTATCCTTTTCTTGAAACCTTTAGACCAATTTTTTGGAAAAGCTCAAAATTTCTACAAGAGAGTAGAAAGTGATGGGATATGCACCATCATCTAAGATAGGGTTGTGGTGCTCCCATCTAGATCTAGCTACAAGATCCAAAATAATGCAAGTGGTAAAGTTGTTGAAGTTGGAATACCTACGATGAATGAAATTGATTAATTAATGACAATATGTTAGTTTGAGCTTCACTTGGTTTTGAGAATATTTTAATATTCTCTACTTAACAAGGCCAACCACATGAACGTGGAAGCTCATCTGGCCTCACCCTCCTCCCCCTAACATCAATCTAAATTCCCCATTAACATCTAATTTCATACGTCATTAATTCATTCACCCATTTATGAACCGTAACATTCAATCAATACAATCACATAACATTCATTAATATGATATAAAATTCATTATTACATAATAATAATCAAGACTTCATTAACACATAACAAGATTCATTAACATGACATAAAAATCAATATTAATACGCAAAATTCATAGATAATTACTAAAAACAACATTCTTTAATCATCCAACGAAGTTTATCAAACAATGTTTATCAAAGAGTATTTTTAAAAAATCATCTCCTTTTTGTTGTACTTAACTTTCTTAAGGTAAAGGTTGACAGGAGTGTTAATATCTTCCTCATTCTCCTCCTCCTCTAGCACATATAATGTCAAATTATGATGCCTCCTCGTATTTTGAGGAGCACAAGGTTGTTGCACTAAAGTGGGCTCTATTGCAATAACAAGTAAATGGGTTAAATTGGCATCATTTTTTTCCTTTTCTTTTACTGTTACAAGTATTTCATTAACCAGTAGAACATAAAATGCATTTTTCTTACCTAATAATGCCACCTCATGTTCAATAACATTTTTATCCGCCGCCACCTTATCATGTTGAACAATTCGAACATGCTCCACTCGTTCACCATGATGTTCAACATGCTCTAAAATATTTTAAAAAAATTACATGTCAAATTATAATTGAAGATGTTAAATTCTATTCATTATTTTGTAATTAATTTCCAATAGAAAATTAATACCTCCACCACTATAATGCACATCATGGCCTTCATCATGCGCAAGTTCTGTGATAGGTTTTGAAGGCTACAATGAAATGTTATGCACATTGTTATGTAGTCAATATATGTTGGAAACTAACACCAAAAAAGAAATTTCTCAACTATTTCAATTTGATTTACTTTTCATTTGATCAATTTACTTGTGTCTCATTTGGTGCACTAGATTCTTGGGTATGGCTTTTAGATTCTTGGCGTAGGCATGCAACCGTGACTTTATAGCCTTCCTTCAAGGCAATTTCTTTATCTTTATCTGTGGGCTCTACATTGAATTTTGTGCCCTATATTTTTTGCTTAATATCATCAATTTTGTATGTATAATTTGATTAAACAAAATTGTTTGCAACATTATATAATTTATTTTTATATGAAATTCCATTGCTCCTACTTACAAGGCAAGAGTGAAGATTCATATAGCCACCAGAGCGAAGTTTATGTTGGCCAACCTTTTGTAGTCTTGCTTTTGTAGCTTTTGATGTGTCTTACAGTCTATGAAAATTTTGAAACATGTTAGATTATATATTTACAAAGATCACTAATTAGTGCATGATTATATTCTACTTAATACTATCATGACATACCTTCTTTTTCCCTTTTCTGATTCAATTCCTTTACCATGTAGCCTTTTCTCTTTTGCATCTTCTATTATTTCATTCCACTCCATCAGTGGAATCATAGGAGGATGCTAGTACTTTGGGTTATCCTTTAGACCCCTTCTATATTGGTCGTTTATAGTCTTTATATGTTTAGATGCTCTTTTGAGAATTGGGGCACTATCAAAAATATTTTTCCCAAAGATGTCCTCAAAAGATGTAATGAGCTAATTTTTTAATTTAGGACCATGTTCATTCCACCTTTTAAAATAATAATTTTTAGATTAATAACTTTAATATAGTACAATAAATGGAAGAAAAGAAAAATATTATAGCGATGATATGAAACTATTTACCTTTTACATATGGTGGGTCCAAATAGCTTCAATGTCATTTCAAAAAGATGATCATAGAAAACATCATTTCGTACAAAAAAAATCATGGGATTATCAGTCCAAAACGAGATATGTATAAGTAAACTACAATTACATTGAAATAATAACCATTTTAAAGAACCTAGAAGCTTTGGTAATTTTAACAGGAATATAGTTTCCTTGTTCAACAACAATGTCTCCATAAATGAACCATGGCTAGTCACACAGGCTGCTCCACAAAATGGTTCAGCTTCACTAGCAGTGGCCTTTGTTGTTCTATCAACTGTAGGCTTATCTATTAGTGCACAAAATAGGTCCATGAGTATAAAATCCACCCCCAAAAAAAATCATGATTAGCACATAACAAAATATAGAAAAATAAGGTTTTACCATTTGTACTTGGTATAGTCCAAGATGTATGCAAGCTCCTTGTTGCTGATAATGTAGTTGGCAATATCAGAGCGATGACTAAAGGAGGCATCTGCACTTCATCATGAGCTAGAGAATACATTTTTAGAAAATATATTTTCAATGGATAAAGATCAAATGGGATACTAGCTAGAAGCATCTGAAAGGTTAAATGAATGGTTAAAGATTTAAGGAATATTTACGTGAAGGTTGTGTGCTACAACCCTCATGATATTGACCATGTGGTCTCATAGGTGTCACAAAATCCTATAAGAAGAACACATAATATTTTAAATCATGATTTATAAGATACTATAAATATAAACATCTATTGAACTTTTATTATTGCCTAAGATTAATTACTGCTTACCTTCAAAGAATTGACTCAAAGTATCAATTCTTCTTTTAGTGCCTCTATCTCCTTGGTTATGTTTTAGTTGAGGACAAGGTTAAGAATTTCATCACTATATTTATTTATAAGCTTATGGGCAATGAAGCCGGGGTTAGCGCTACACATGATGTCATCTACAAATGCTGCTTGAGTTTTAGATCACATTTGATCTACTGTCATTTTCACTTTTGCCTATCAATAAATATCAAGTTGTGACATCAATATTAGTAAATTCCATCAAAATAACTCCAAAGCCATAAAGAAAAGGACATAATAATATGACTTTTTTTTCTATATAATTTGTACAATTACACTAATTAAAGTTTACCTTTGTTGAGATAGGTGTGTGAGGTACATCTCTGCCTATACCTTGTGGTGTATCTATGTAGCCCTATGAAAAAGATTAGTAATTCTTAATAATCAACAATAAAATGAAAGTAATAGACTTACCAATTTTTTTTATAAAAACATACAAGTCAAAACATTTCTATAAATAAATCACCCATCATACTTAATATTGATCATATGTTGACATAATGTCATTGATCATCATCTTCATCCATGTCATCCTCATCATCGCCATCAATGCACTTGTCACTTTGATCATCATCATCACCACCACCATCTTCATTGCCATCATCATCATCATCATCATCTTCATCACCATTATCATGACCATCATCATCATGACCATCATCGCCTTGATCATCATCGTCTTTTCACCATGATCATGATCACCATCATTGTCAACATCACCAGAATCATCATCATCTTCTTCTTCTACATCATTGTGTAACAGTCATTCGTGATCATCATTTACTTCATCTTCTAATTCTTCAGTAACTTTTTCTTCCATCATACTATATTTTATTGGCCTTCCTCTTGGATCATGTCTAATGACAAATGATCAACCCAGTTTATGTGGAACACCAAAGTAAAGCACTTGCTCACATTGGCTTGGAAGAACATAGGGCTCATCTCCAACTGGGTCAAATGACCTTGCATTAATCATTGTAAATCCACTATCATGTTCAATAACAATCCTATCAGGATAATTTTGATTTAGCTGTAGCCTGTACCATTTGACAACAAATAGAACTAATTTAAATGAATTAAAGTCGCACTTAAGTATATCATCCAAAATGCCATAGTATCAATTTTTAGATTGTTGAGGATCTATGTCATTTCTAAATGAAATATTTGTAACCTTGAAGAATGCATTTATCTTAGAATCACAAGTTTTATTCATTTTGTCTAACTTTTTTAAGCAAAATTTATGGCCTTGATAATACATAGCTATGTGGTATTTGATATGAAATTATTCAAATATGTCAAGATTGTTTGCATCGATCCATGAGTTGATATTAAACTTATGGGTCATGATTAGCAATCTTATATGTACCTTTCTATCTATTAATCCATATGCCAGATCAAGTACCATTGGCATAACATTTAGATCTCCATTATGATGAACTTCTTTAACCAATGATGTAACACCATCCATGTTAATGAGAGACCATTTTCTTGAAACTGTTGAATCCATACCATCATCCAATAATTTTTTTTGCAATATATAAATGTAGTGCATCCCACTCATGACAAACTATAAAGAAAACAATTAGACTAGTTAGAAACAACTTATATTGATGATGGATAAAAATTAATTAACTATAAAAAAATCTTATATTTACCTCTCACTTTCCTCAATATACCTTTCCCCATCAAGTACTCTCCTTCAAATCTGTTCATGGAGTTGGGATCCCAAATGTGATCTACATGGATCTTTGATGCAAACTTGAGAAGATATTCACTAATGTACACTATGGTTTGGTATACCATATATCCATCTACTATAGAACCCTCATGATGTGCTCTTTGATAAGTAGGACATAATTTCCACAGCCAGTCAAATTGTGATATTGCTATCAAGATTTAAGGGGCTTTCTAATGAATGTTTAATAAGGCACAACACTTGGTGAAGGTTTTGCAAATGGGGTTGCAAGCTTTGGGTTTAACCATGGAGGAAACTCCGTAGTTAAGTGCGCTTAGGCTGGAGTAGTATTGGGATGGGTGACCTCCCGGGAAGTCCTAGTGCTTCACCCCTATGAGCATCACCTAGATCCAATGAGTGCTAAGTGTTCCATTTATTCTCGTGAGAGATGGATTCATGTTGAATCACTACTCATGAAACATGGGTCAATGAGTTTGACTCAAAAATCACACAGTTAAATCTTGATAGCAATATCATGATGTGCTCTTTGTCGAACCAAGCCCTTTATAAATTTCAAGTGCCTCTCAACTATCCACATTGACCTAGTTTGTATAGGTCCACACAATTCAATCTCCTCGACTTAATGTATGAGGTAGTGTTCTTGAGCATTGAAAAAATTTGAAGGTAGATACTTTTGCATTTCACATATAAGCTGTAGAATTTTTCTCTTCCAATATTTTAATTTTTTTATCAAATTTTTTAGATGATAACCACCTAAAAGAGATTCAACATGCAAGAACATATAAATGAGATTTTATATAAAATATACAATAAATTATATAAAAAGTAAAGTAATAAATATAATATATGTACAAA
Source organism: Cupressus sempervirens (assembly GCA_028749045.1). Taxonomy (NCBI): domain Eukaryota; kingdom Viridiplantae; phylum Streptophyta; class Pinopsida; order Cupressales; family Cupressaceae; genus Cupressus; species Cupressus sempervirens. Next base: position 202,120,090 of record CM053787.1, read on the forward strand.
AATTCTAATAAATAACACTTCTAACCTCATGTATTTTTCAAGATCATATATAACTTGTTTAATATTGTTGTCAAACTACTGTGGGAGGGATAGAGGTAGAACATAGTGCAATATTTAAAAAATGATATTTTTAATATATTATAAAATAATACAATATGTAGAACATGCAATTTTACAAATATATTGTCAATAGAAAACATGACTTACCTTGACAAAGGTATGCCAATCATTTGTTTTCAACTCTGATCCAAAATGACCTTTCTTTGATACATGACTACTTATATTTGTAGCAAATCTTGTGAATTTTTTTTTTATGACTTCTTTTAATGCATCACCTTTTTACTCCATTAATAACCAAGGAAAGACACTCATATTTATGTGATCTTCTCATATTTATGTGGTCTCTATTACTATTTGATTTAATGAAATTTTTTAGTGCATGATTGGATTCATGAATGTCATTACAAATTTCAGAAATTTTTTCTCTGTCACACCTTCCATCCAATATTTTTCATAGTGTCTCTATTACATTCTTTCCAATATGCATAACATCAAACACATGCACGATTGGGGGATCCTTGTAGTATGGTAAACTATTAAATTGAGTAGGATATCTTTTTATTTCTCTAGGAAGTTGGTCATTGATGTCTTGACAACCTTCATGAACATTAATTACATCATTACTAAATAAAAGATAATATCAAAATATAAATTTTAAACTTTGAACCTCAAAATGAATGTTACCTCAGTGATTTAGTCAATCGTATTCCAACTTCCATAGATGAGGCATCATTCTTCATGGCCTTGCTGTTGTCTCTTCTTTTCTATTAAAAAGATATTTTTTAGTAATTTGATACTTATGATTATTATGGAGAAAGTTCCAAAACTCATCGAACACTTAGTTTCCTAAACTTTTTGAATGACGAAATTTCATCTTCGGACCACACATTAGACATGCAAATTTTTCTTTTTTTCCAAAGACTTGAAAGATCATGTATAATTAGATCATGTACAATTATCATGCAAAACTTAAACATACAACAATAATGTGTAAGCACTATAACAAACCAAAAATATGTGACCTTAATAATATAACATACTGCAAAAATGAGTTAGCCCAGGGGCATCATGTATTGTCCATACAAGCATTGCATGGAATTCTAATTATCTTTGTCCTATTAGTCTAGAGATGTCATACATAGTGACCCCATTCCATAACTTCAACAACTCACCAATAAGAGGTTCAATATATATGTTAATATCTTTAACTTGGTACTTAACTAGTAATTGAATGAACATAAATGTTACACTATTATTATAACCATTTTGATGCACTATTTATAAATTAATTTAGATAAATATTAAATGAAAAAATACCCATTACAATCATTGACAACATTATGTGCTTTCTCTTTATGGACATTTAGAGAGGAATGTTATTGTTAATAACAAAAATAGGCCACACTAAGTAAATAGATCTCATATCTCCAAATGGATTGACACTATCCACTGCCAATGAAAGTTTGAGATTATGAGGTTCTTTTTAAAAGTGTGGCCATATTTTTTCTGTCTTTAAATCTTGACTTTTATTGTGTGCATGATAATCCGTAAATTGTGCCAAGTTAGTGCACCTGAATAATTATTCAAGATGTGAAATAATGAGAATGCACCAAAAAAACTTATGAGGCACCTTTTTTGTTATTTAACCTATGTTGTTTATGATATAGAATGTGATCATTAGGATATGCATGGATTGTCTAATACTTTATTCCAATTTGATTCACAATGGTAGATAATTCTCGATATGAATGAGGTAGAATGTTTGATGGTGGTAACAAAAATAGACCTATTAACATACAACAACAAATATGAATTATTAATATAATGAATATTAATTGTATGCTAACATTGAAAATGATAAAAATGGAATACCTTAGCATACGTGACATTGCTACATTGGATAAACCATTCATAATCTTCAAGTTCACCAACAACACTATATCAGAGAGAAGAGTTGTTTGGGAGCCTTGGTATAGGGGCTTGTATGCCTTCTCAAGTATAATATCAAGACCATCTTCATCATCATTATTAGATGTGCTAGTACCATCATCATGATCATCTTCATCAACTATGCCAATACCGTCTTCTTCAATCATGTGCTTTGGCACATTGTCATCTTCTTCCATGGGAGCATTATCCTCAACTTGGATATTCACACCTCCATGTTCTTCCAGTCAAAAGTCCACATTGACCAATTGATGAAAATTGTGGCCCCCTTCAAGGTGACCATGTTGCCTACAATGACTATGGGTTGTTGTGATTATAATTCTTCACTTCTTTAAGTCCTTACACTTTTTGCAAGGACAATTACATTTATCAACTTTTCTTTAGAACTAAGACCATAATCTAGCAATTGTCTCGTTATTTTTTTATGGGTTCAAATTGCTAGACATGGTCTTTCTTCATAGGAAAAAATATATGCAAAAATATTGGACATGTTGTACTTAATATTTATATTTGCACATATGGTTTTGAAAGAATAATTTGGTGTAATTAATGTGTATATCTGCAAAAATATTGGACATGTTGTATTTAATGTTTGTATTTACACATATGGTTTTGAAAGAAAATTTTGGTCTACTTAATGTGTATATCTACAAAAATATTGGACATGTTGTACTTGATGTGTATTTTTGAAAAAAAGAAAGACAAGTGAAGCAACATTAATTGATGGGAATAAAGAAGACAATTCAAAGAGGCATCAGGGTTAAAAGATAAAGAAGACAATTCAAAGAAGCAATATTGAATGTCAAAGGAAAGGAGATTTAACTTCTCTTAATCTACATGCTATGGCTCAAGATGTGCCTGAAGTTCCAAAAAAATAAACTTCTGACATCACAAGCTCACAAAGTTGAGAACAAGGCCAAACATATTGAATATATAAGTATAATTCCTCAACCTAAGCTAGTGTGGCGCAGGGCACTTGTACCTATCTCCTTCTTGAAGAGTTTTCTTTTCATTTTTTGTTGATGTAATAAGGATGTGATGTGTTGAAACCATCCATTGTTAGTTGGTTTTATCAAATGTGTGGACAAGGATCTTTGTGGTCATCTTATAAACCAAGATTCCTTAGTCCACTAGGATGTGTTTTGTTGTTTTGTGTGTTTTGGAGTCTAATAATTGCAAAAAAGTTTTTTTTCCCTAGATATGTAGTTTCCACTATTTCTAAGGGGTTGGAATCATTTGGCATCGATTAGGAGTCAAAATGAAAAAAAATGTCATATTTGGTAAAAACTGCAAAAATTTCTAATGCAACTTTTTGATACTTTGTCATGAAAAGGAATTTTAACTTCCCAATGTTCATAACCACCAAGAGTTGGTTTGAATTGGTTGGTTGAATATATTTAAGGCATACAACATATTTTCATAAGAAGATCATCAAATTGTATAGATTGTAGCAACATTTTATGAAAGAAAAACCTATTTTTTGGAAGGAACTTGTTTTGTATGGAATTGTACAAATTGGTTGAAGAAAATAAAGTTTATGTGAAATTGGAGTTGTGAATCAACTTTCATTTTCATCTAGTCTTGATCAATTTGGTTTTGTGTAGAGGAAGTTACAACATTTTGTGTGAACGTAGGTCTGAAACCCTCAAATTCAAGGTATGAAACAAAGATGTAGCCCTAACTTCTAAAATCACCATTAGAATTCAATGCCACTTGGTGAAATGAAATTTAGGACACTATAATTTATGATTACAAAAGGTCAAGATAGGGGAAGCTTGTTTTCTAGTTGTAATTTGATGCCCTAGGCTAAATAAGTCCATGTATTTAGCCTGAAAATGAATTGTTTGAGTGTTGTAATAACATAGGGAGGTTGTGGGTCCTAATATTATGATGTATTGGATAAAATAAATGTATAAGGAAACCAAACCATTGGATAAATATCATGCATCCAACTTGAAGCATTTCTATCAAGCCTAGTCTAACTTGATCAATTAGGCTAAAGTGTTTTTTGCAAGTGTTTTGAGTTGCACGAGTATGATTGGTACTTAGTGTTTGGGGAATTGAAAGTGTTACATTTTAAAATACTAAATCCATCTCCAAATTTATTAGTCCATAGCCTTACCCTTGGTTTAGAGGAAAACTACTAAGAGAGACCTAGTTTGCAAGAACGCCAAAAGGCACAAAATTGTAGTTTGTTTGTCCAAACTTAATAAGGTATTTTGATTATTGATATTTGGGATACATCCATAATTTGAACAAGTATAGAGTTCACTAGTACTTGAATCATCACCTTGTAAGTTGTATCTTCAAAGAAGGGTAGGCCCTAGGAGTAAGGAGTAAACCTAGGAAAGGAAGAGAGAAAGATTGAATCAGTATTGAACAACATATCCGTACATGTTGGAAGATTTACCATTGTGTGCACTCTACATCATGGTGAAAGAAAAAAACTTGAGAGGATGATTCTAAAGAAATGAATGGAATTGTGTTTTGAAATTTTTCCTTTTTAGAAATATCCTCCTTTTGGCTTTCTATTTCACTCATTGCTGTGAATTTTGGTTATATGTTTTATTAGATGTAGAGTAAGTGTCTTCTTTAGGCACAAAACACAACCAAATGACCAAGTGCCCAAATATGACTAGAATATAAGTTATGCTCTGGAATTGAACCTTACATGTATATTGACTTTCATTTGATCTATATTTATTTTCATCTTTGAGAATGTACTTGAGAAATGATTTTATAGAAATCCAATACTATCATGCATATTTATATACCTATTTGTATGCTTAGAGTGAAACCAAAATATGGACATGATTTTTTGATATTGAAGTGACATACATTAAAAGGAAGCCAAACAAATTTACACACTCTGCCTTTTGTCATATTGGTTGACCATGATGAAGGTTTTCCTTATTGTCTTCATAATCTAGGTTCACTTTATCACTAAACTTTCTTAGCTAGGGTTTAGTAATCTCATACCCTTGCCCACTAGCCAAAAGTGACACCTTTAAACCTACTTGTGACTTTTATGACAACTTCTTGTGACCTTATATGCTCATAAATTGACATTTGGTGATGATGATAAAACATAGATAAAAACATGGTATTCTAGGTATAAACTTGTAATAATATGGGGAGAGAAATAAAGTATTGACTACAAAAAGTTATCAATCATGTGAAGCACTTGAAAAACAACTAAATCCATTTAATGAGATTTCTAATGTTATAGAAAGAACAAGAATAAAACTCTACCTTTGTAAATGGACAAGAATACTAAAGAAATGTGCAACAAATATGTGAAGTAAAATGTACTCAAACTCATGTCACTCACAGACCTAGATACAAAGCATACATTTACGTCTTCTCTACTGGGATTAACACATTTGAATCTCACACTCACAGAACTCCAAAGCACCCATTCATGTCTTCTTCAACGAGATCGATCAATACAGTTGAATCTCACACTCTTTGATATATGAACAATAATCTAGATTTGGTGGAATATTTTGGCATCAACGTGATTATGGGTGTAACATTAGAAATTTACCCCAACGAGACTGAAATGACTCGTGACCTGTCAAATTCTTCAGCCTCCCCTTTGAAGGCACTAGAAACTCCCCCCATAAAATAAACATCCCTCCCCTATCTCCATGTTTAGTTCCCCAGAATGTAGCACCTCTAAAGTGCCCAGACCTCCAAATTAGCTCCCACCCAAAATGTCCAAATTGTGAAATAAATCTTGCATGCTCCTTTTAAAAAAAAATTTATGAGCCTCATCCAATCAAAATTTTGACCAAATTAGGCTCATAAATAATAATAAAAAGAATTTAACAAGCCAAAAAAAGGCCTTGGTTGAATTTTTTACCAAATTGGGCTCATAAAAAAGAAGAAGAATTGAACAAGCCAAAAAAAGCCTTGGTCAAAATTAAAGGTCAAAAATTGACCTCAAATGTAGTAGTGATGGGAGAAAGAAGAACATAATTGGTACAAGAGGATGACACCCTAATTGTCACATCACCTATTTCCAAACTAGGACCAGTATTAGATGGTGAGAATTTAATTTTGATAAGGACTTTTCTAAAGGTTCCTAGTGTGGTAGAACCACCTCAGAGGAAGAGCTTGTTTAAGACCACTTTTAGGTCACATGGGAAGATCTACAGAGTGATAATGGATTCTGTTTCCACTAAAAATATAGTATCAACATAAATGATAAATAAGTTTAACCTTAAGAGGGTACCCCACACCACTCCCTATAAGGTGTCTTGGTTGAATAAGGGCCAACAAATAGTGGTGGATGAACAAACATTTGTGAAATTTGAAATAGGGGAATATAAGGATAAGGTGCTATGCGACATAATGCCTATGAATGCTTGTCATCTCTTGTTAGGGAATCCATGGAAGTATGATTGGAAGGCTATACATGATGGGGAGAAGAATAGTTATGTGATCACCAAGAAGGGCAAGAAGTTTTAGATGGACCCTTTGACTGAACCTAAGGAAGGGAAACATGTGGGGACTAGTGTAATGTTATTTAGTGGGAAGGATTTCCTAAAGGCTATGAAGAAGGAGAAAGGAGTTTGTTGTGTAGTAGTGGTGAGACCGAGGGAAGAAACTACGGAGAAGGTCCATGTACCTCAAGAAGTGCAATAGTTGTTGGAGTAGTAACATGTAATAGTGGACAATGGGCTACCAAGTGCATTTACACCTATGATAGAGCTAAGTTATCAAATTGACTTGATACTAGGAGAAAATCTATTGAGCAAGGTAGCCTACAAGATGATACCAATTTAGAATGCTAAGATTACAAAACAAATACAAGATTTATTGGAGCAAGGCCTTATAAGGAAGATCTTGAGCCATTGTGTTGTACCAATCGTCCTTGCACCTAAGAAAGATAAAAAATGGAGAATGTGTACTGACTCTAGATAAATCAACAAGATCACCATTAGATATAGAATCCCAATGCCCCAGATTGAAGATTTGTTAGATAACTTGGGAGGATCTTGCTACTTCTCAAGGTGGATTTGAAATCAGGGTATCATCAAATTAGAGTTAGTCTTGGTGATGAGTGGAAGACAACCTTCAAGACAAATGAGGGACAATATGAATGGCTTGTGATGTCCTTTGGCTTGAGAAATTCCCCAAGAACCTTCATGAGGCTGATGAATGAGGTGCTAGTAAACTTCATAGGTAAGTTTGTCATTGTGTATTTGGATGACATTTTTATTTTTAGCAGGTCCAAAGAGGAGCATATGAAGCATTTGGAGATGGTCTTAAGTGTAAGGAAACTTAGGTGAAAAAACAAGTTCCTACACTAATCCCTTAAGGAAAATGATCTAATTTAGGATCTACAAGTTTTATGACATAATCCCAACAATCAGATATACTTTCTCGATCCAAGCAGTAAATGCGTGGCTATATATCTGAAACCATTGAAATTACAAAGAAGAAGAATCTAGGACTAATGCAGAGGAATTCTAACCAATTACATAAAGTTAATTTTATGCTTTTACTAAAGCAATTAACGCAATTGAAATATAAAAAATAACAACACATAATAAAATTGATAGAAAGAAATATGAGAAATAAGAGACACAACACAATTTGATATCGGAGTTTTCCCTATCAGGACTACGTCTCTAGGTCCTGCTCCAACTGTTGGACTGATTTGATTAACTCCAAAATCAAGTACAAAGTGTTACAATATCAACCCCTTCAAGTACAACAAATTTAAACCACTCCAATATACGAGACTAAAAAAAATTGTCCTCCAAAAAATTCTCTCTCCTTCTCAACACTTGGTCATTCAAAATTCCAATTTTCAAATTTTCAATGCCTTGAAAAGGCTCCTACCCCATTTTATACATAAAAAAAGCCTAAAATAGGCTAAAAAAATAATTTGTTAAAATAGCCCCTTTACCTAATTACCTTTTTGTTAACCCCCTTAGCCTTTTTATAAATTTGGATTTACATCAAATTTGGGGTTTAAATATAGAAAAATAACCAAAAACCTTATTTTATAAGGTTGGCGGGAAATTTTCTAAACTTAAATAACAAGTTTGTAACTAATATTTCAAATTTCGCACATGGTGCAATGGAATAAGAGTTTTGGCACTGGGTGGCTAGTCGGGGTTCCAACCTCACCGGTGCTTGCCTTCTCTCCTTTGGCGGCAATTAATAATTTAATTAACATTTAGCAAATAATAGGATTGAGCGTCGGGTTTGGCACAACAGTCACCGCATAACTTAGATGGAGGAGGTTGGGGGTTGAAAACTTGTAACAATATTTTTTTGAAACAAGATCAAACCCTTCTACCATGTAAGTGCCACATGACACCTTCCTCAATGTTGATACGTGTCAAAACCAATCTTTTTGCCTCTGCTACATCATGCACTAACGATGCACTTGCCACATCACTTGCTGATTTTACATTGCTATTATGCCACATGTCATCATTTGATTGGTTAGATGGCATCATGATGACATCATCTATATAGACATGCAACATCACTAGGTGATGTCATTATCCTTTTTGGTCAACCAACTTTAACCAAGCATAACTTCTGTGTTCAGGCTTCATTTTTGACAAAACAAACATCATTGAAAAGATCTCAATGAGACCTTCAACTTGGCCCCAACTTCGACCAATTTCAGTGAGTTTCAAATTTTACCTTTCTAATAGCCTTTATCCTAGGGTATAACCTAATCTTTGACTCACCATAACTTGAGCATACAGAATCCGTTTTCATCCATTCAAGTTGCACTGGATTCAAAATTTTGAGGACTTCAACATAGTACTGATTATTGGAGTTTTGGAGATACTTCAAATTTTAGTGAAAATATCCTCTAAATCAAGCCTCCCAACTAGAAAAGAGCTTGAGCTCTAAAAGTTTATTTTTACTTAAAATTAAAATAAGGGCATGTTTGCCTCACTTTTCTAGTATCACCTATACAAACTGTTGGAATTTTGAATATCTTAACCACGACACACATTATTAAGAATGAAATAGCACCACTAATACAATCAACCATATATCCACCAATATTCATTGTTACATCCATCTTCCACATAGTACTAACTAGTAGAAGTAGAAGCAACAAAACCAAAATAGTTGATGAAATGGAAAAAGTATCAACATTTTGGACCACTCATATAGAAACATCATTAGAAAATGAACCTTTCAAATCCTCTTTTACCATCATAGGTTGAACAATTGATTCTACTTGTACTTGATCCTCACTAGCTACTGCAGACATGAGAGTTAGTTTATTGCTTGCATTTATAATCATTTTCAAATGCCCCGTATTTACAACTAATCCTTCATTCTTCATGCGATGAGCTCTTATGATGTATTCAATTCCATCCTTAAAAAAATGATACTTGTTATGTCCCCTGTAGAAGATAGCTTTCCTATCATATAAGTATGGGCTACCCAACACAATCCCATAGATATCAAGTGGAACCATATCAAATTCAACCTCATCTATGAACTTAGATGTTACTGCAAATCTTAACTTACATTTCTTAGTGACTCGCAATCTGTTATCACTACACACCCAACCTAATGGATAAGGTCTCTTATGTGGCTTAGTTTCCAATCCCAACTATTTAGCAACTTCTTTTGAAATCAAATTAACATGGGACCCACTATCTATCAATGCGTCAATTTTAGTGTTCTTTGAAATCACCCTTATACGAAAAATATCACACCTTTTACTATCTTTAGCAACAACTTGACTTTTTGAAGTGGAAGCATATGAAACATTAGTGGTAGAATCAACAAAAGATTTATCTTTCAAACCCATAGCCGCTATTGTTGTCTCATCAGCAAAATTTGATCCAAGATCCCGAACAATAGTTGTAGACTTTTTCTGTCCCTGTTGATCCTTCTTAAACCACTTTGGTTTCAATTCTGGATGCAATTTCAAACACTTTTTTTCTACATGTCCTTTCTTCTGCCAATCTGAACAATTGAACTTTTCACCTTCCTCTTTCTTCACTATGGCTGCTTTCTTTCCCTTCTTGATGCTTTTAGGAGGAACAAATTCTTTCTTTGAATTGAAACTTGTGGCTTGTTGCACATGACCTAAAGGATAAAATTATTTCATTAAAGTAGAAGTAAATTCATATCAAGATGAAATGATTTTACCATGTATAGCAAGATCATCCTAGATCTTACTCTCTTGCCAAACTAATACAGTACCTCACATTCTAAGAGTAGCTAGTTGGATTCTAGAAGAATCATCAAAAATATTTTGAACCCTGCAGTACACTTCAATCTTCTTAAGCTAGTTATCTAGTCTTTCTACATCCAATTCGCCATTATATATGGGCAAATAAAATTTCACATCAAGCTTTAAGAAAGGTGTCTTTACATGTTTCTTTTTAGAAGAAGTAGATAGAGAAGAAGAAGCCAAAGAAGAAGATAGAGATGAAGGTTCAAGAGGGTCACTACCACCTCCTACTCCATTTTCTTTGTCATCTTTTGTTGAAGATTGAGCTTCTTCCTTCTTCCTAGCCTTGTTCACCTTTTTCAATTGTCGTTCATTCCTCTCTTGAAGAAGGATGTCTACCAAAGCCTTCAATTCCACAAAAGCTCTTTGGAAGGCTTCCACATCAAACTCAAAAAGATTTTTTTTAGATGCCATGAGTTGTGGAAAATTTATTCTTTTCCCAATATTTGGATTGAACTCTACAAGTTCACCTTCTCCTTGTTTCAACTTCAACCTAGTTAACATTGACCACTTGCAATTTCACTACAAAAATAGGCTTTGATACCAAACTTGATTTGATTTAGGATCTACGAGTTTTATGACATAATCCCAATAATTAGATATACTTTCCTGATCCAAGCAATAAATGCGTGGCTATGTATTTAAAATCATTGAAATTACAAAGAAGAAGATTCTAGGACTGATATAGAGTAATTCTAACCAATTACATAAAGTTAATTTTATGCTTTTATTGAAGCAATTAATGTAATTGAAATATAGAAAATAACAACACATAATAAAATTGACAGAAAGAAATATGAGAGGTAAGAGACACAACACAATTTGATATCAGAGTTTGCCCTGTCAGGACTATGTCTTTGGGTCCTACTCTAACTGGTGGACTGATCCGATTAACTCCAAAATCAAGTTCAAAGTGTTACAATATCAACCCCTTCAAGTTCAATAGCATTATTCTGCTCTGATGTATGGGATTGAAAAAATTGTCCTCCAAAAAATTCTCTCTCCTACTCAGCACTTGGTCATTAAAAATTCCAATTTTCAATTTTTCAATGCCTTGAAAAGGCCTCCTACCCTGTTTTTATACATAAAATAAGCCTTAAATACACTAAAATAATAATTTGTAAAAGTAGGCCCTTTACCTAATTACTTTTTCATTAAACCCCTTAGCCTTCTTATAAATTTCGCTTTACATCAAATTTGGGGTTTAAAATATAGCAAAATAACCAAAAACCTTATTTTATAAGGTTGGCAAGAAAATTTTCTAAACTTAAATAACAAGTTTGTAACTAATATTTCAAATGTCATGTCTGGCACAATGGGATAAGAGTTTTGGCACTGGGTGGTTGGTCGAGGTTCCAACCCCCCCGACACCCACCTTCACTCCTTTGGCAACAATTAATAGTTTAAATAACATTTAGCAAATATAGGATTAAGCACTAGGTTTGGCACAACAGTCACCACCCGACTCAGATGGAGGAGGTTGGGGGTTCAAAACCCATAACCATATGTTGTTGAAACAAGATCAGACCCTTCCATCATGTAAGTGCCACATGGAACCTTCCTCAATGCTGATACGTGTCAAAACCAATCTTTTTGGCTCTGCCCCATCACACGTTGATCGTGCACATGCCACATCACTTACTGACTATACACTGCTACTATACCACATGTCATCACTTGATCATCATTCTAATGTCATCTGTATGGGCATGCCATGTCAGTAGGTGATGTCATCATCCCTTTTGGTCAACTGACTTTGATCGAGCATAACTTTTGTGTTTGGGCTCCATCTTCGACAAAACAAATGTCATCAGAAAGCTCTCAACAAGACCTTCAACTTGGTGCCAACTTCGACCAATTTTGGTGAGTTTCAAATTTTGCCTTTCTAATAGCCTTTGTCCCAAGGTTTCACCCAACCTTTGACTGGCCATAAATTGAGCATGTGGGCTTTGTTTTCATCCGTTGAAGTTGTATTAGATTTAGAATTTTGAGGACTTCAACATGGTATTCATTATTGGAGTTTTGGAGATACTTCAAATTTCAGTGAAAATATCCTCTAGATTAGAAAGTATTGTGCAAATTCCTATTAAATCCTTACAATTTTATATTTGATATTATGTAAACAATAATATTGCAATCAACCATAATACAAAAAATAAATAAAGGAAGAAAACACATAAACACAAAGATATGCCAATGGGGAAAAAGCTTTCGATAAAATAATCCCACCCCTCCAGAACCTACACAATTTATTATCTTCGACACAAAATATTACAACACATGTGCAATGCAAGTTCTTTCAGGGCACAAAAGACCAATCTAGTAACAACGTACCATATCAATAATACTCTTTCTCACTCTCATATCTACAACCCTAAAAAATGCTTATATCATGTGCTTTCCATTTTAGGGAAACTTCCAAAGACTCGAGCATACAATATTTAATGATCAATTGCCACATGTCTTCACATCTTCACCCACAATCAAATCTTCTAGAGATAGCTCTTACGCATCATAGGAATTTGTCATAACCATTTCAGCCATGATCTCCTTACACATAATTCAAGATACCAACACATACAAGTGGAGTGACACATCAACATGCCAATTAGACATGTACACTCACAATTAATTACATTATTTGAAAAAAATACATTTACAATACATATATATATATATATATATATATATATATATATATATATATATATATATATATATATATATATGAATTATCCAAGGTTGAGACACCTTATTCCTAACATTGAGGAGGCTACATCAAGAGAAGCTAATGATTAATCAGGAAAAGTGTGAGTTTCTAAAAACTGAATTAATATACCTTGGGTTTGTTATTTCAAATGGGTGTTCAAATATGGATCCTAACAAGGTCAAGTCCATATTGGAGTGGCCAACACCTAAATGCATAGGAGATGTTAGGAATTTTCATGGGTTAGCATCTTACTATAGGAATTTAGTGAGAGGGTTCGTTCATATATGTGCACCCATTCTTAACACTATCAAAGGAGGTATAAAATTTCAGTTCAAGTGGATAGAGGTAGCAAATAAGGGGCTTGAACTATTGAAAAAGAGGATTGAAACTCTACCTATGCTAAGGTTTCCAAACTTTGATCAATTCTTTGTTGTAGAGTGTGATGCTAGTAAACTAGCCATTGGGGTAGTGCTAAGTCAAGAAGGACACCTTGTGGAATTCTTTTCTGAAAAATTGAATGAGGAAAAAAAAAGATACTCCACTTATGACCTTGAGGTATACGCAATGGTCCAAGCCTTAAAAATTTTGAGAGACTACCTCCTACCAAAGGAATTTGCAATGTATGTAGACAATCATACCCTTAACTTCTTGAATGGGTAGGAGAAGTTAAATTAGAGACACCTCAAGTGGGTGGAATACTTGTAGACATTTACGTATGTGATCAAGCATAAGAAATGTGTGAGAAACAAAGTTGTAGATGCTCTCAGTAGGAGAGTACTAGCTATACATGAGATAAAATTGTAGAGTGTGGGAATGGATGATCTAAGAGACCTCTATAAGGAGGATAAATACTTCAAAGGTACCTATGAGGTATGTTAAATTTTTTGACAAGGTTTTAAAGTTGATTTCACTAATTACATGTTGAAGGAAGGTTTTCTATTTAGAGGGCACTTATTGTGTATTCCCCAATGTTCTATGAGGGAGAACATAACCAAGGAAAAGAATCAAGGCAATTTACGGGGATATTTTGGGGTAGACAATACACTTGAACAAGTCACTAGATACTATCATTGGCCCAAGTTGCACTAAGATGTAAGGAGGTTTTTGGAGCAATGTCAAGTGTGTCTGAGGGCCAAGGGACATAGAAATAATGTAGGGTTATATCAACCCTTAACTATACCATAGAGGCCATGTGAGCATTTGAGTATGGATTTTGTTTTAGGACTCCCTAAAACACCTAGAGGGCATGGCACTATATTTGTTGTTGTGGACCATTTTAGCAAAATGCAACACTTCATCCCATACAAGAAAACAACTGATGCTTCACATATAGTAGGCCTATTCTTTGGGGTTATAGTTAGAATTCATGTGTTTCCACTCAAAATAATGAGTGATAGGGAAAATAAATTTGTAGGTCACTTTTGGAGGACCTTTTAGAAGATGCTAGGGACAAATTTTTCCTTTTCTTCAACTTACCATCCCCAGTTTGATGGTAAAACTAAGCTAGTGAACAGGTCTTTGAGCAACCTATTAAGGTGTTTGACCAAGAAACATGGTCAATCATGGGATCACATCATAAGGCATGTAGAGTACGCTTACAATGACTCCATTAATACGAGTAATAGTAAGAGCCTATTTGAAATAGTTTTTGGGACTCACCCTAGGGGGATTTTGGATCTGAGAGATCTCAATTTACATGATAAGAGGAGTACACAAGGGGAGCCATTGGATGAGAAAATGAAAGAGCTTCATGGATAGGTTGGAAAGACTTTGCAACATCGAGTGGAAAAGTACAAGACTAGAGCAGATAAAACAAGGAGGGACTTCAAGTTTAAGGTGGGGGATTTGGTGCTTTCTATATGCGTGAATAGTGGGCCTCAGATTCTCACACACACTTCAACATAGTCTTTACCTAAGAGATCATCCTGGAATGAACATTGAATTGTTCATTCGAGTAATCTAATTAGCATGACCTATTGCCTTCTAACTAGAAGGATTTTTCCTTTGCTCTTAGATGGAAAAGTGGGCAACCATATCTTTTAGTACAAGGGGTATATGCAGCCATATGATAATGTAATTAATCTAGATGAGAGATGAAATTAATCTAATAATAGATAAAGAAAATTAAACTATATGATTGCATTTTAATCTATATGATATTAGTGCTAAGCAAGAAAAGCTATGAGAATATTGAGAAAATGAGTATACAATTTGATAGTAATTTAATGCAATTCAAATTCCAACCTCCATAATGAGGAATTAGAAGCCTCTTAAATAGAATTCCCAAAATCAATCAATGGTTGAGATCAACTCAGATCAATGGCCATGATTGAAGATGAGGTCCAGTCAAGATGGAAAATTCCCAATGTAGGTGAGGTTAATTAACTTAGATCTTGAGTGTGATAGAGAGTTAACTAAAATTCACTTGAGTGCGAGAATAAGTGGATTAAGTGAATTCCAATTCGAGAGATAGATCACTTAGAATTAGCATTCCTGAACTAAAGAGAAGAATTTGGAAGGTTATTTAATTTAATAAAAGGAGATATGACCTCATAAATGCATATTTTAATTAATTGAGTGATAAAACCCAAAAATTAAGATAAGGACATTATTAAATTTAATTCCATAGTACATTAGCTTTAGGAGATAATTTAATTTAATTAAAGTGTGAACACTTATAAATTAAATTAAATCTAATCAATAGGTTTAATGTAGCCAATTTGAGTCGATACTTTAGGAATTAAATAAATAGTGTGATTAATGTAGATTAGGGTTTTTTGCATCTGACAATTAAGTCATGTAGCGAGAATCTGAATGAGAATTGCCTAGTGACATAGGAGTTTAGGGTTGATCAAATAGACTAGAATAGGTTAACATGGCAATGTACAAATTTTGGGTTATTACATTTTCCCCTCTCTGAATGAATTTGCGAGAAACATGTTCAATTCAAAGAAAATTAGGAGCATGATGTGAAGATCAAGAAATGAGATTGATTGTAAAATTGATGATACTGAGACCAATTGACAAGATTTTAAAGGTTATCTCCAGAACGAAACTTAACCATAGGGAATCTAGATAGAACACCTAGATACCAAGATTGATAAGCTTTTAAAGATTATCTCCAGAACAAAGCTTAATCTTAAGGAATCTAGATAGAACACTTAGATACCAAGATTGATAACCTTTTAAAGATTATCTCTAGAATGGAGCTTAATATTAAGGGATCCAGATAGAACACCTAGATACCTAGATTAAGAAGCTTTTAAAGATTATCTCCAGAATGGAGCTTAATCTTAAGGGATCCAGATAGAACACCTAGATACCTAGCTACAAAAGATAGCAAGATCCCATAATGAGTCATAGAATACTCCCCAAAACAAGGCTTGACCCTCAGGAATTGGGGTTTAGACTGTCTCGATACCTATCCATCAAACTTTGATAAAGATTGTTATAAGATTGATTAGCTGATCAAAAGATAAGATAGATGAAAAATGATGCTACATAGAGGGGAACAAGATGCCTCGAGCGAGGACAACATAAAATTCAGATTTAGTTGAGATTCAGGTTCAATGATGTAATCATCCTACCCCCTTAGGAGTGAAATCAAAATATGACACAATAGAAATATGATGTAGAGTAGTATATAGAGAAATACGAAAGAAATCAGAGATTGAAAAAGAATATAGAATAGATCAAAATAATTAGGAGAAAATTTGAAATCAATGCGGAGTGATTTCAAGGTCTAGAAGACCAAGTTTGACCAAAGATTGACCAGAGTTGGCCATAGTTGACTTGACTTGACTTTTTCCAAAAAAATTAGATAATAAAAAAATTATGGTTTGAAAAGATTCCAAGATTCACTAATTATTAGAAAAAAATGGATCGCACAAGTGTTTGATTGTGTCGGTCCCAAAATTTTAAAATGCAATTTTGAGTTGTTTAAGTGTGTTTTTTAATTCAATCCTGAAAATGGATTCAGAATGGTCAAATTAGCCAGGGCTGATTTTCATGCCAATCAGAGAACTTTGAAAAATTAGGTCAAAACCTACATAAGGGCCCACAAGGTCATTTTCAAATCATTTGCACTTTTGTCTTTAGTGAAGAAGAGAGATCTGAGGAGAAAATGGTGATCCCTTTGTCTACACATCGATTTGAGTGCTTCTGATGACATAGTCAACCAATGGACTATAGGCATCTAGTGAGTGGTCGATAACCTTGCCCTGAATTGAATTTATCATGCTTTAGAAGGCATTTTTAGCATATTTTTAGTAGTTTTAAAAAATTTCTCTGTTAGATTTCACACAAGGATGTCGCTACTCGCACGAGACCAATTGCATTTTGCACAAAGAAGTACCAATCTAGTACTTCATTGCATGCTTAATGTGTTTCGTCACCTAAAAGATACCCACATTTCGGATGGAAAGTCCTAGTTTTATGTTGTTTTTCGCTAGTAGTTTAGTCACTCGTCATGCAAAGAGTTGAGTTCTCGCACAAAGATGTGCAATCTCGCGAGAGAACTTGAAATTTTGCACAAAAATCTAGTGTTAATTGCAAGTTTTAAAATTATAGTTGCAATTTTGATTATTCATTGCAATTTTGATGCTTATTTTTTTCATATTTGTTTGTCAACCAGAGAATGATCATTTGCATGTTGTATTTTTCACAATCTCGCGAGAGAACTTGAAATTTTGCACAAAAATCTAGTGTTAATTGCAAGTTTTAAAATTATAGTTGCAATTTTGATTATTCATTGCAATTTTTATGCTTATTTTTTTCATATTTGTTTGTCAACCAGAGAATGATCATTTGCATGTTGTATTTTTCATGTGTGTAGGCTACCTTTGATGATGTCAAATTTTGATCCCATTACCCTCCATATAGATCTTTGTTGCGGAAACTCGATGACACAAATATGTCACATATAGATAGATTAGGTTTGTCATATCTATGTCAAATTCCACCATTATTGGTGAATCACGACTTGCTGATTGTACTTGTGGAGTGGCTCCATTCAGAGACGAACACCTTTCATCTTCCATAGATAGAGATGACTATCATACTGGAGGACATCTATTGGATATGTAGGATCCCTTTCTATAGGTTGAGAGTGGTCTATGACATAGTTCTATGAGTAGGTATAGAGGCATTGTAATCCATCTTTTAGGACTTGATTATGGGCAGAGAAATCAGATGGGATGAGCTTGTGCATGCCTATGGTCCCACACACAGACTTGAATCAGTTTTGGGGATTTTCATCAACTTTTTCTTGATGCCTTATAGAGGCCAACATAGATTAGAGTGAGGATGGGGCAAGATGCTCTAGATGATGTTAGAGACCTCAGATAGATATGGGTGGGTCAGTGCATGCTCGCACATATGTACCATGAGATGCATGAGATAGTGTATCATGAGAGGAAGAGTATGGTCATTAGGGCCTATGTTCTCTAGATCTAAGCATAGGAGCACCTACTAGTCATGAGGCCCATTTTTTGAGGATGAGAGCCATCCTATGGAGCCCTATATTTGTAGATATAGAGGCCAGCTTACCTAGACAAGTCTAGGGAAGACTAAATAGTGGAGTGCTTGTCTCAATGACTTGGTGTCTGTAGTATGGTAGCCCTAGAGAGAGATTGAGGATTGGGATGATGTGTCTTGGGATTTGAGTTATATGTTTGTGTCACGACCACTAATAGGTTGATCTGTGTAGATAGTGGAGTAATTCCCACTGACTCACATGTGGCATTAGTATGGGTGACCTCAAGATATTTCATAGAAGTACTACTCCTATGCGTGAGTAGCTAGAGAATTGGAGTGCGGATGGTCACAGAGATTAGATCCTAGTAGATCAATGATAGATGTGTGCAACTTGGTTGTGACACAGTGGGACTATCTGCCATTTGTAGTGGATGGAGAGATGACACTAGCTTACCATGCATATTTTGTGAGTCATCCCTTCCCACACCTTACAGATCTAGTGGAGATGACAACTCTTTGAAAACTACTGCAGGCTCCCTAGGCACCACCACAGCAGCTAGACTGGCCATCATAGGTGAGACAACAGACCAAATAGGTTCATATTCTATTGAGACAGATGGGATTAAGCCTAGATGTTGGTGGGAGAGGGATAGGTGAGAGGTGATAGCAGAGACCTCATATAGAGGAGTAACAACCAACTGAGCAAGGTGATGAGGAGATGAAAGATCAATCTACTATGGGAGCTCAGGGAAGGGATCTCTTGGTACAGACCCATGATGCATTAAGGAGAGCTAAAGAGAGGATACAGGTCATATAGTGACAACTTAGAGAGAAACATATCAAGGTATCTGTTAGATCTTCTGTTACAAACCCATGATGCATTAAGGAGAGCTAAAGACAGGATACGGGTCATACAGTGACAACTTCAAGAGCAACAGATCAAGGTATCTATTACAGACTCTTGGATCGCAAACTGAGAGTGTGAGATCTAAGAGTTGCGAGAGTAGCTACAGTGAGTGGCACAAATATTGAAGTAGTAGCAAGATGAGAGATCTCATTGTAGTCAGCCCAAGTAGCCTACTATTTTGTGGCTTATTTAGCAGTTGTATCGGATGAGGTAGAGCAGGTGCCTAGATTTTCACAATATGCTCAAGAGTTGGGAGGTGCGCGCCCTACAACAAGACCTAATATGCCTTTGCCTCCACCATCTCCTCCTCCTCCTCCTCCTCTACCAATAGGAGGTGAGCAAGAAGGAGAGAGTTAGATTCTTTTTTACTCTAGTTTTGATCTGGCTCTATATCCATTAGTGTGCTAGCACCATTTTGCACCATTTTTTTATCAACAATGCTTTAGTAGTATACAGTTTTACATCAATGTACTCTTTCTTATATATATATATATATATATATATATATATATATATATATATATATATATATATATATATATATATATATACATATATATATATATATATATATACATATATATATATATACATATATATATATATATATACATATATATATATATACATACATATATATATATATACATATATATATATATACATATATGTATATATATATATATATATGTATATATATATATATATATATGTATATATATATATATATATATATATATATATATATATATATATATACATACATACATGAGTTTTTGAGTTGAGTATCATTTGTATGTGTCACTTCCTATATTTAATTTGATGTACATGAGATGTTTTATGTTATGGTTATGAAATGCAAATAGGATGTGATGCATGAATGTAAATTTGATTTGATGTATGAATGTAGTGTATATGAGATAGATTGTGAAATGGAAAATGTGAATGGATTAACATATCATGTAGTGTTCCATGTTTTTGTTGATATTGACAGGGGTCTATTGAGAAGTGAGAGGACGAACCAAGGAACCAAATGCTTGTGCAGCTATGAAGAAACATGATACTTTGAAGAAGCAAACAATCCCTCATCACAAAGGATGTAAGCCAATACTAGATGCAACCTTAGACTAGATGCAACCCTAGGTCTAGTTACCAAGCTTCAACCATAATCACCAGTGAGTGTATTATGAAATCCCAAATGTCATACAATCCCCACTTACATTTCAATTACAGGAATATGAATAAGACATCTATTCTAGTTTTGTTGAGATTAAATGTAAGCATTCAAAGCACACGAAGCCAGAATGACCAGAACATTTGTCCCTTTTAATGTAGCAAGCTAACATAAGCATTAGAGCATAACCACTAGGATGACTAGAATGTTTCTTATGTGTAGACACACCAAATAGATGAGAGAGCCTTCTTATGCTAAGTAGTAAGTAAGTTTTATATCTGCAACGACCCTTGCATTTGTGATCTGAGATAGAAGTGTGCTATGTATACTCACAGTGACCCATATGTTCACTTAGCAGGATGAGTATCATTATTTACTATAGCATAGAGAATTCACTCCAATAAACAAGGAGAAGAATCAGCCTCAATGAAGAATCTATATTAGAGGAGTTGAGGTACACATGACCATCCAATATGAGATGGATTCTCTTATAGTGGACACCCCTCTTATATGGATCTGCTTCAGATCATTGGAACTAAACCACAAATAGAAAGCAAAGAATAGATAATGCCCCAGTCCTTTCTTCTCTAGTCAAGAGAGACATCATCGAGTTTCTCACAGAGACATAATAAAGCAAAAGAAAAACAAGAAAATAAAAGCTCAACATATCTACACAAGTTTATCATTTTAAGTTCATTTTCTATGTTATAGGATTGATGTCAAGTTTCAATGTACAGAACATGGATGAATGAAATCTCTTCATTAGGGTGATGATAGTAGATAGACACAGTTATAAAAATTAGTGACTAAAGTCAAAGAGGAATCTTTAGTAAGAAGAACCTTAATAGGAAACTGAACAACAATATATAGACATAGTTAGAACAACTAGTGATTGACATGAGAGAGATTTTTCATGAGAGGAATATCAAAAAGTGACACTAGCAATAGTAGGGAGACATAGTTAGAACAACTGGTGATTGATGCAAGAGAGATCTTCCATGAGAGGGATCTCAAAAGTGACACTAGACACAATAGGCAGATGCAGTTAGAACAACTTATGACTAATGCGAGAGAGATCTTCCATGAGAGGGATCTCAAAAGTGACACTAGCGATATTAGGCAGCCATAGTTAGAACAACTCGTGACTGTCATGAAAGAGATATCCTATGACATTGTAGGTTATTGCCCTAAGTTATGACAAAATTCAATCCATGGATACATGAGCAGAACTAGGAAACTAAAGTAGGAAAGAAACTATACATAAAGCAAGAAGGTTGCACTACAAGATATAGCCATTGAAACAAGAGGCACCTATTTACCAAGTTTTCACCTTCTTGGAAAAGATTCTTTTTTGCTACCATGATGCCTGTTTGCCAGGTTTTCATCAATGACACTTTTTTTCTTTTTCAATTTTGTTTTATTTTTCTTTTAATTTTTTAATTTTTTGGTATTACCAAGGTGCCTATTACTAGGTTTTCACCAAGGTAATTATTTTTTTAAGGACTTTTTATAATTTTTATATTTTTTTAGGACATTTAGATATACATAGAGAACTTTTAAAACCAGATCAACTATAGAACCACTTCAGGTGAAGATTGTTGATGGGCTCCTTAAGCACCTCTCCCTCAGCTGTAGAAAGTTGATAAGCATCAGATCTGAACACTGTAGTGTCTATGTAGGGGCCAAGTTAGTTGGGTTTGAACTTCCCTTTTTGTACCTATTGTTACTAATTCATAGGGTTTTCTCTGAGAACGAGATCACCCAGTTGGAAGTTGTGTGGTTTAAATTTCTTATTGTAACTTCCAGACATATGTTGCTGATAAGCTCAAAAATGATCACATGCCACTTATTAACATTCATCTAACAATAGTAGCTCTTGAAGCTAAGATATTCTATAGTCATGATCAGTAATGAAACCCCTCATGGAAATTCTAAGAGTAGGAATCTCAACCTCAATTGGGAGCACAACATCTGCTCCATAGACCAAAGTAAAGGGTTTTGTACCCGTTGGAATTCTAATACTTGTTTTGTAAGCCTATAAAGCTAGATTAACCTAAAGGTGCTCGTCCCTTCTAGATTTTCTGACTATGAAATGCAAGATCTTAAGGATCACCTTGTTGGAGGTCTCTGCTTGACCGTTACCCTGGGGGTAATAGATAAAAGACTAGTGTTGCATGATTTTGAACTTTTTACATAACTCCTTAAGATCCTTATTTTTAAATTGTCCTCCATTGTCATTAATAATGGAGGAAGGTACACCATACCTATGTATGATGTAATTCATTATAAATAAAGCTAGATTTTTTCCATTTTTTGTAGAGTGAGGGACTGCCTCCACCCACTTGGTGAAGTATCTTATAGTTGTAATAATGAACTTATGTCCATTTGAAGAAGATGGGTGAATCTAACCCACAAGATGGAAGGCCCATTGTTGGAATGGCCGCAATGTGATAGATGGAATTAGCTCCCTTGCTAGAGCATGAATCAAATTCCCATGGAGCTAGCATTGTTTATAGGAGTTGGCATATCTGATTGCCTCTTGCTCCATATTTTTCCAATAGTAACTAGTTATAATAAGTCTATAGGCTAATGTCAAGCCATTTGAGTGAGATCTGCAAATATCCTTGTGGACATTGATTAGAGCACATTTGGACTCATCAAGTTCTCAACACCTAAGGAGTATTGCATCAAGACCTCTCCTAAACAAGTCATCAATAATAATGACATACCATGAAGCATTTTAGATAAGGTGAAATTTTTCATTTTGGGATAGACCATCTGAAATGGTTTGGTCATGCAAATAGGAGTATATGTGGTGGTAGCAAGATGAATCATGTCCTACAATAGAGTAGATCATCCAAGATTTAGTGGTATCATAGGTACGGTAGAGTAATTATTCCACCAAGAACTCATGTTGGAGATCATTCTCTGGCATCTATAACAAGGAAGCAATAGTAGCCATGGCATCGACTGCTTTGTTGTTTGCTCGAGGAACCTGTTGAAAAGTGATATGAGAAAATTATTTCTTTAGATCATCCACCATGTATTTGTAAGGGATCAATTTCTCATCTTTCATCTAATATACATCATTGACCTAGTTGAATATTAGTTGTGAGTCACCAAAGATGTTCAACTAATCAAATCTCCATTCAACTACAATCTTCATGCCATTAATGAGAGCTTCATATTTTGTGATATTGTTCATACAAGGAAACAAAATCTTGTATGCCTTAGGAAGTGAATACCTCTGTGGTGTTATGAATAGTAACTCAACATCGGATCCCTATTGTGTGAAGGAACCATTAAAGAACATCACCCAAGTTTGAAGTGTGAGCATCACAATTGATTCATTAGGAAAATCAATGTTCATTGGGAGAAGACTTTGCATCAGTGCATCTGCTAGCTAATCAGCAACCGTTTGTCCCTTGATAGCCTTTCTTTCAACATACTAAATGTCAAACTCACTTAGTATAATAACCCATTTAGCCAACCTTCTTGTTAGAGCTACCTTGCTAAGTAAGTACTTTAGTGGATCAATTTTAGCAACCTGTTGTGTAGTATGGGCAAGCATGTAGTGTCTCAACTTTTGGGAAGCAAAGACAACTGCCAAGCAAGCGTTCTCAATGATACTATAATTATTTTCATAGGAGATCAGCGTGCAACTCAGATAGCAAATGACTCTTTCTTTGTTATCATCATCCTCTTGAGCTAGCAAGATACCCAAAGATCTCTCTATTGCTAAGATGTGTAGAATAAGAAGCTTCTTGGGAATAGGAGGCATCAAGATTAGTGGATTAGCAAGGTATTGCTTTGTTTGTGTAAGACTCTAGTTGGAATCCTGGCTCTAGTTATATTTTACACCTTTATTTAGAGTCTTAGTAAAAGGTTGTGACCTATCCACTAGCTATGATATGAATCTGCAAATGGATTGGAGTCTTCCTTGTAAGCCCTCATCTGACTGATATTACAAGGTGGAGGCATGTCCATGATTACTTGAACTTTCTTTGGATCAACCTCGATTCCTTTTATAGACACAATGTAACCAAGTAATTTTCCAGATGTTACACTAAACACACATTTCTTAGGATTAAGTCTCAGACTGAACTTCTCCATGCGAACTAGGATAGGTCCCAAATCTTGAAGGTGAGTGTGGCATTTTGTGCTCTTAACCAGAGTGTCATTGACATAGTCCTCCATTATTTTATGCATTATGTCATGAAAAATTATAGTGACTACCCTCTGATATGTAGCATCAACATTTTTCAAACCAAATGGCATCATGTTCCAATAGAAAGTTTCCCATGCACAAGTGAAAGTAGTCTCTTCCTAATGTTCTGGTGCAATTTTGATCTGATTATAATAGGAAAAATTGTCCATGAGTGAGTACATCTCATATCCTACCATCATGTCCACTATCATATCAATGTTAGGGAGTGGAAAATCATCCTTTTGACATGCTAAGTTCAGATCTCTAAAATTTGTGCAGACTCTGATAGATTTGTTGTGCTTGGAGACTGGAAAAATGTTTGATATCCATTTAGCATAATCAATAGCATGGATGAAACTAGCCTTCAAAATTTTTTCCAATTTAGCTTTGACAAGCAATGCAACATGAGGATGCATTTTCTTAAGCTTCTATTTAATTGGTTCAACTCCTAGTGCAATAGAAAAGTGATCCATAATGAGACTATGATCTAATGTTGGCATGTCCGAGTATGTCCATGCAAAGTTTATCTTTTTCTCTTGGAAGAAGGAAATGAATTCCTCTTTTTCTTTTGGAGATAGCGACTGTACAAGATAGATCATGTGAGGTTTTTCCTCTATTCCCAAGTTGATCGATTGTGTTGGCTCTATCAATACTAATGAAATTTCCTAAAAATGACTAGGAAGTGCATCAAATATCTCATCTGTAGGTGCCTCGAAGAGGTTTTCACCCTTGGATACGTATTTTGTTTTTACTTTTTTAGGTTCTGACATTGCCATGATGTGGTTTTCACCATTGTATTTTTTATTTCTTTTCTTTTTGATTGTATGACTAAGATATTTGATGTCACCTTTAGTCATGTTGACACTTTGTTCACTGGTGGAAGAAATTACTACTTTGACAGTTTGTAAGTAGTAGGGAAGAGCATAGTCATTCTAGAATGTAAGGACTTCATTAGATGCATTAGAATTCTAGTCTATGAACTCAGGATAGGTGAGTGAAAGAGATGTGGCGAGTTCAAGTGCATTCATGGTATAATCATTAAATTCTTGGATGAGAAATCTGAGACATAGAGTAGCTTCATCCACAAGTGTTTTTGAATTCCTCTAAGTACTGATGATATTAATCAAAGACTCGAGGACACTAGTTGGATAGGACTCATCTAACCTAACCTCAAATGATTCACCTACTTTGAGGAGGTTTTCATAGACATGAACTTGATCTATGTCTTTTTCTATAGTTGCTTCTAAGAGAGAGTCGAATTCATACTCTTGAGAATCTATACTACATGGAGATAGACTATAGGATTCCCCAACAATGATGGGAACAAAATCTCCTTCATCATCTAGATTTTTACAAAGGTAATCAATGTGTAAAGCATGACTAGACTCTCCTTGTTCTTGTTGGGTATGATGTGAACTAGTAGTATCCTCAAAAGAATCACTATCACCATCCATTGCACTAGCACATGTTATAAAGTCATCTAGTTCTACAAAGAATTTAGCTAGATCATAAAAAATTGGATAAGGATAAGGATCCTCATCATCATTATTATCTTCGTGGTCATTAAACTTAGGTTGCGACGCATGTTTAGATGAACTCTCAGGTCCTGGTATGAATTTGTTACTCCCTAGATGGAAGGGAACATTCTTGAAGCCTAGACTAGATGTGTCTTGATTCCTTCTCGCTATCGCTTTGACAGGATCAATCAGACCATTTTTGTTGCATCCAATAGGACTAGTTCCCTTATAGCCAAAGCCTTTCATGAGTATAAGACCTAGACCATACTTCTTAGGAGTAATTTTAGGAGACTATTTAGAGAGGTCAATTGGAGTTTCCTCTCTATAGATCCATGTAACGATAGCTCTGTTTTCAACTTCCTCCTCAAGATGAATAGTAGCTTTGACAAAAGTACCATCAAACTTAGTTTTAGGTGTTGACATGAAAGGTCTCTTTGTTTCAAATTGTCTCCCATAATACTGAGGGAACTCTGGAATAGATGTCAGAGACAAAACTAGTTCCATGTGATATTCTCTCATTCTAGTTTCCTTCAACTTAAGTGACTACTCAATTTTTTTTAGTTTGTTATCATAATATTCTATAGATTCCCTATTAGCAGGCACAATTTTTTTAGCATATTTCATCATGTTATAGGTATAGCTAGTGCTTGTAGGTATGGTGACTTTAGAGCCATGAAATGGAAATTTTATGCATTGATAGTAAGTGAATGGCACAACATGCATCTCATGTATCCATGGTCTTCCTAGCATAATATTGTAAGCCAAGGGAATGTCGAGGTCTTGACAAGTGACATCCCTTTCTACAGGACCAATGCGGAGAGGCAACACCACAAGACCTAAAGATTTTTGCTCAACTTCGTCATACACTTTGATAGTGATCTTACAATGGGGATTAATGGACTCTTTAGAATAGTCCAATTATTTTAGCAAAGTAGCAGAGACAATATTTAAACCAGGTCCATTATTGATGAGTCCATGAAGAACATGTTTTTGGTGTATCATGACCTCAATGTGTAGAGGTTGATTATGTGGGTGACTTAGTGAATTGTTGTCCTCCTCAGAGAAGGACATATAGTAAGGTGAGGTTAGATGATGTACCATAGATTAGAACCTATCAAGATCAAGATTTTGAGGCACATTTTCTCAGTGAGTGCTTTGTCAAGAATCTACCTATGAGCATCTCAAAGATTGTGATTTGAGCATTAGTTTACTATAAATGATCAAGGATACTATAGCTAGTAGCCCTAGAAGTTGTTGCAAGTTTTGTTCCTTTGCTAGAAAGACCAACAAGAGGTTTGTCTTTGTGTTGTTCAAGATCAAGAGCAAAAGGCACAATATCTTTGAGTACCAACTTGGCAAGAGAACATGTAATAGTGTTGGCACAAGACTATGATGGTTTATTGTTAGATGTATTGGAAGAAGGGCCCCTTAAGACAAATGGTGTCTTAGGTGTATTTTTGTCTTGTTTTCCCCTAATGGTGATGACATAACAATACTCAACATCCACAGTTTCAACCATATGGACTATCTCATCATCATCATTAGAGTACATATAGTTGATCTTATTATGAGATTTCTATTTTGAGGTTTCTCCTTTTTTGTAAGACGACAATGGCTCCTTGAAAGCCTTATCATTTAAGTTCTTGTTATGTCTATCCACAATAATGTCACCATTGTCAATCAAGTCTTGGACTTTGTGATGCAAGTTTATGCAGTTTCTAGTTTTGTGACCCTTATTTTGGTGATATTCGCAAAATGTGGTTTTGTTCCACCATGGTGCTCGTGGTTGTGGATTGTAAGGACAAGAGTTGTCCAGTGGAGAAATGAGCTTGGTTTTTGTAGCAAGGTCTTATAGACCACATCCAAAGGTTCAACAAGGGGTGTATATTCTCATTTTGGGCATGAGACCCAAGAGGTATTCTTTCATTTGTTTCTAGATGCTTTATTGTTAGAAGGAGGTTTCTCAACATTCTTGGATGCTTTGAGATTGTCTGTAAGATTGAAGGTTGCCTTAGTAGGTTTAGGAGTGATGTTGTCAACAACCCCATCATGTACAACCTCTTAGTTTTTATTCACATAATTGGGTTTCTCCTTGTTAGAGGTGGATCCTTTTTTTGTGCCCTTTTGAAGGGTAAGTTCACCCTTTTTGACCATGAATTCCTCTATATGGATAGCTTATGTGACCATGTCTTCAAAGGTGCGTGGACCTTGAAGTTGAACTCTGTACCCAAAATTAGGTAGGAGGTTATTAGTGAAGATATCAAGCTTTTCAATTTAAGGAATATTTTGTGAATATTTGGTGTAAAGTTTCCATCTCTGAAGGAATGTGAGGAAAGGTTCCCCAACTTTCTGTTTAAGGTTACACAAGTCTCGAATGTTAACTGGGTGTTGTGTATTGTGAGAATACTATTGGACAAACATGTTAGCAATCTCATCAAACATTTTGATACTAGTAGGAAAGTGTGAAAACCACTCCAAAGCCTCACCACCTATACTTCTTTGTAATAGATGCATGAGATATGTCTGATTATGCATAAAATCCATGGACAATGCCCCGAATTCTCACAAATGATCTTGGGGATCGGTAGTTCCAAAGTATTTTTTGTACTTAGGTAGATCAGCTCCTCTTAGAATAGGAGGCATGTCTATACTCTTGTCAAATAAGAATGGACAAAGATCATCTAATGTGTATGTTTTTTGCAAGTTTTTCTTTATCATGCATTATTTGGGCTAGTTGGTCTTGCATGATCTTCAATTTTTTTTGCAATTTGGAAGTTTCAGTTTCCTCTTCAGGTGTAATGAGAGTTTCAATGATAAAATGATGAGATAGCTTAGCTCCCTCTTGGGTAAGTTTGAGAAAGTATTTCTCTTTCGCTTCATTCAGTAGGATTTCCATGACCTTTTGGAAGTTTTTGTCTTTACGACACTTTTTGATGTGTTAAGGTAGTAATTCCACCTCTTCCTCATTTTTATAAGTGAAAGGGTCTTTTTGTTTCTCATTTCTAGGTTGGTCTTGGTCTGTACTATGTTCATCATGTTTGGGTTTGTGATCAGCCGTTATAGGAATGTGAACAATTTTAGTATGTTTTGATTGGAAAGGTACTTTGAATAAGAATTCAAAAGTGTTGTTTGGAGATGTAGGACCTTTGCTAGTTTTTGGATCCTCTTGATACAAGGGGTTCCTAGTTTGTTGTAAGTTGATATAGAACATTCTCTAAACATGAGGTGATCTAATAGGTGAAGGAGATCGTGAAGACTCCTTACTAGATGAACTGGACATAGACCGTGTATGAACTGGAAAGTGACCTTTGCCATGATTATGACCCCTAGCTCTACCTCGTCTAAGCCTAAGAGGATAAAAAATGTTTCCACTTCTTGTTGACACATCATAGAAAAGGACAAAAAGCAAGGACCTAGACAAGGACCACACTAGAACTCAAGCTCAAAAAAAGGCAAGACAAGAGTGTTGTATACTAAGGTATGAGTCATCTAAGTAATGGCTAGAATAGCCAAAGAATATGACTATTGTGACACTGAGTATGAAAAGCACTAAAGGAAAAGAACAAGATAACTGAGAGACAAGACTAGCTGAAGTGTAGGTCATAGGTCATTAGCTAAGCAAGATGCCATTGTTTGAGACTATTTTGCAGATAGAAAAGAGGTAATAAGTTGTAGGTATAGACCAAACTTAGAGCACAAATAGCTCTGACAAATAGTTTTGAGAATTTTAAGGCAAGATCTCACACAAAGATTCCTAGGAAGCCACGTGAGAAAATACAAAGAACTAGGCAAAGACATAGAACAAAAAATTATGCAAAGTTTTCTTGCACGAGGACTTGTGTAAAGCTGCATGAGGATGTGCTAAATTTACAAGAAAATAGGATTCTGACAAGAAGGACTAGGTTGCAAGATCTCACATAGATATTTGCATAGGATTGTGTGAAGATCTGGATAGGGTCATGTGAAGAAGTGTCAAGAAAAAGGTTTTCACACAAACTTTTGAAAAAATGGGCATGAAAACAAGGACCAGATTGATAATTGAGGCTGAATTTTGAAGAGATTTACAAGGTTTAGACAGTCTAGATAGATTGTTGGTTGTTTTGACAAATTTTACATAGATTGCAAGGTTGGTTTTCAAGTTGTTAAATAACATTTTGGTTTTGAACAAGACATGTTTGTTTTTAGAAAGACATAGGAATCAAGTAGTAGTCGAATTCAATCCAACTGAGGAAAAATAAACTCAAAGGGATAGGGAAGTATTGACTTTCAATTTGTTTAGATAGCTTTGTACAAGTTTAAGACTCGATAATAGACACACTTTATCCCTATAACCAAAAATGGTAGAGGAAGCAAAACCTTTGTTCCACAACTTATGTGCATGCATTCACCTCACACAACTGTGTCACCCCACTAGAGGGTGCCCATGTTTTTGGTGTATTCCAAGGGCTCAATAACATATATACTAAATGAACACCCTTTTGGTAGGGGTCAAGCATGTATACCATCTTCCAAAGCCTAGGTACATGCCTATGGTGAGTTCTACAGGAGAGATTCTTCCCCCTCCTTGCAAAAAGATTATACCCCCTTTCAAAGGTGAACTAGATGGCAATTAACTAAGAAGTTTTTACTTGGCTTCCATTCATATTAATCCTTGGTGGCCCCACAAGTGAGGTTGAGACCAACAACCCATACTAGCATCTAAAAGTGTGCACACTTAATTAGCAAGACTGGGGCTAGCGATAGCCAATGTAACAAATAGAGCTTCCTCTTGATATGTGATATCATGAATTAAGAGAAGGAAACTAATATGGCTTTTGAGTATTTCAATCTGCAAAGCTTCTTTATTATAGTGAGTTGGAATCTTCGATGAAAGGAGTGTGCTCACTTGGGTCATTCTTAGAGGTTAGATTGCTTCGGCAGGCCCTTGAAGGGTTGACTCAAACTGGTGGTTCAGATCTAAGGGTTTGAGTTTTTTATTTCCCTTAAGGGGAAAGAGTGTACTCCTCTACCTCACTGCCTCACCCAAACATGCAAAGCATTTTAATCATTGGGTTAGCTTAATCAATCCAGACTCATCCTTTCTTAAGATTTTGATTCCCTAAAAGGAAATCATCATCCCTTCATAGAAGAGGACTCGTACTAGAGAACCACTAACTTGCTTGTCTCCCTTAGATGCCATCTTTTAGAGGGTTCTAGGTTGTTGATTTACCCATGGTCATGACCTCCAAGTGGTAAAGAGCATACTCTCCTATTCCCCTATCTTGCACCCTACAAAGTTTACAAGCCCTAATTATACTATGTGTGGAAAGCGAAAAGAAGATATGGCATTTAAAGTGGGTTTAAAACTAATCTTTGACATGCATTTCTTTGGTAATCATCCTACAATCACACAATTAGTAGGTACTTAAAGCATTTATATAAAGATGTCTTCATCAAAATGACCTAAAAACCATTGTTATGCTACAAAAAACTAGAAATCCAAAAGAAAATACTTCAGAGAAAACTATTAGTCAAATGAAATGATAAATTGAAATTTGGAAAAACTACATTTTGCATGTGTATTTGCAAACTTTTGTGCGAAATCCTGTAAAGGTTCACACAAGAAAATGTTGTGCACCATATGAGAAACCACACAATTATGCAGTTTTCCACGTGAAGAAGTGTGAAGAAAGAGGCAAAATCTTCAAATCTTCATGCAAAAATTTGGAAATCTGTACAGATGTGTGCGACAAAAACATTAAAATAATAGAAAAACAAAGAAAATGAGGCCAAAAAAATTGATTTCTCGTCCCCACAGTGGGTACCATAAATGTATGTGTGAATACTGGGCCTCAGATTCTCACACACACTTCAACATAGTCTTTACTTGAGAGATCATCCTAGAATGAACATTGAATTGTTCATCCAAGTAATCTAATCTGTGTGACCCGTTGCCTTCTAAC
Source organism: Cupressus sempervirens (assembly GCA_028749045.1). Classification (NCBI taxonomy): domain Eukaryota; kingdom Viridiplantae; phylum Streptophyta; class Pinopsida; order Cupressales; family Cupressaceae; genus Cupressus; species Cupressus sempervirens. The sequence continues at coordinate 202,152,265 of CM053787.1, forward strand.
TTGAAGGATTTTTTCTTTGCTCTTAGATCGAGAAGCAAGCAACCAGACCTTTTAGTACAAAGGATTTATGTAGCTATATGATAATGCAATTAATCTAGATGAGATATGTAATTAATCTAATAATAGATAAAGAAAATTAAACTATATGATTGCATTTTAATCTATATGATATTAGTGCTAAGCAAGAAAAGCTATGAGAATATTAAACAAATGAGTATACAATTCGACAGTAATTTGATGCAATTAAAATTCCAACCTTCATAATGAGGAATTAGAAGCCTCTTAAATAGAATTCTCGAAATCAATCAACGGTTGAGATCAACTTAGATCAATGACCAGGATTGAAGATGAGGTCCAGTTAGGATGGAAAATTTCCAATGTAGGTGAGGTTATCTAACTCAGATCTTGAGTTTGATAGAGAGTTAATTGAAATTCACTTGAGTGTGAGAATAAGTGGATTAAGTGAATTCCAATTCAAGAGATAGATCACTTAGAATTCACATTCCTGAACTAAAGAGAAAAATTTGGAAGGTTATTTAATTTAATAAAAGGAGATATGACTCATAAATGCATATTTTAATTAATTGAGTAATAAAATCCAACAATTAAGATAAGGAAATTATTAAATTAAATAAATTTAATTCCTTAGTACATTAGCTTTAGGAGATAATTTAATTTAATTAAAGTGTGAACACTTATAAATTAAATTGAATCTAATCAATGGGTTTAATGTAGCCAATTCAAGTTGATACTTTAGGAATTAAATAAATAGTGTGATTAATGTAGATTAGGGTTTTTTACATTTGATAATTAAGTCAAGTAGTGAGAATCAGAATGAGAATTGCCTAGTGACATAGGAGTTTAGGGTTGATCAAATAGACCAAAATTGGTTAACATGGGATGTGCCAATTTTGGGGTATTACTCTTTCTTATCTCATGAAGGAGAGACTACCCAAGGGGTAGCCAACTAAATTACTGATGAAGAAGATAGGACCTCTAAAAATCTTATATAAGTTTTGGAACAATTCCTATGAAGTGGAACTTCCTCCTAACTTGGAGATCTCACCCATTTTCAATGTGTGTGATTTGTTTCCTTACAAAGGCCCTCATACTAATACTGGTCAACATGATTACATACTTGGAGGTGATTGATTGGATTAAAGGCTTGCCCACTCCCCAACCTTTGCAACTAGACAACATAGTGGACTCCAAAGTGCTTAATAAGACTATGAAGGGCACCTATAATACCTATTTGGTGAAGTGGAAAGGACTACCAGATGCTAAAGCCACCTAGATGACTGAAGTAGATATTCTGAAGCAAGGGTCACCATTGAAGAACTTCTAACTCAAGGGACTTGAGTTCTTTATCTCAGGGGAGTATGGTGTAGGGCACCTCCCTTATTTTTGGGTTTTGAGTTATTAAGGGTTAGTTAAGAGGTTGTATGTGTTTAATCAGTTCCAATGGTCCTTGGAGTTCAAGTAGTCCCAATATGTTTGTAAAAGAGCCATAATTGCTCATTAGATCCTAAAGTTGTCAAAAGTTGCTCAATAGGTCAAAAATTGTTAGGGAGGGGTAACTAGGGTATTTGGGTAACTAATAGATCCTAGGAATCCTAACTAGGGTCCTATAATAGTCCTAGATGGACCCATTTGATCAAAATGTGTAAAGAGCAAAAATTGCTCAAAAGTTGCAAAGTTGCTTGAGCAAATTTTACAATTTATGGAAAAAGTTGCAAATGGTGGTTTGGGAAGTTGTAACCACCCATGCTCAAGTATTTTAGTGTGGGATGCATATTTTGGAAGGTTAAAATGTTTTTAGTCAGATTACACGTGTGAGCCTATTGTATGCATAATTTACTATGTTTTCATTATTTTCACAGAGTTTAATGCCCTAGTATGATTGTGTATGGATTGGGACAGATGATCTAACTTTTGGTTTTTGTAGTTAAGTGTTTCATCTTTCTTTTTCATATACAAACTTAGTCTGAAGTTACAAGGTTGGTGAGTTGTGGAAGTTTTATTGGTGTCTGGTCTGTGGTTTTCATTCATAGGGTTGTTGTCACATTAATGGATCTAACCTAATCATCCATGGTGAAAAATGTATGAAACCTTGTGGGATGATAGGTTAGACTCTGTCTATATGGGTTTTCTTTCCTTTACATTTTTGACTAGTTTTCAAGTAATGAATTGATGCCCTAAGCTAACTACTAGGAGTAGGTGAGCTAGGACACTATGAAGATGTTGTTGTAGAGCATACCCATGATCAAACTAGGCCAATCTAATGGCATCTCTAGAAGCCCTAGGAAGTTCCCATGATAGAACAAGTGGTTGGAAATGTTGTTTTGAAGTTTGAAGGATTTATAGGCCTTGGGTGAAAACTGGTCAAAAGGCCTAAAAGATAGCCTAGAAACTAAGGCTTAGTGTTGAATAGGGTTGTGGGTGTTTTGAAACCCTATAAATTTGTATTCTAGAAGTGCTAGGTGAGACTACAACATTTGGGGTCAAATTGTGATGGCAATTTGTGACAGTGGTGTAATTTGTGCTCATTTTCATGTTTTTTTTTGCAACTGTCCATGACGTTGTCAAAATATCGATGTTGACATCTCAATTGTGATGATCACATGAGCATAAACAAAAGAAAGAAAACATGACATAAATCATTCCCCATTTTTTTTTATGTGGAGAGTTGCACGCAAAAAATATGGAGAGCTCTGAACAAGGGTGGAGAGCTCTAAACATTATTGTGCCCTTGTGATAAGTACATTTCATTGATGTGCCCTTGTAATCTTTGCATTTCATTGGTGTGCCCTTGTAGCTCTGCAATTTTATTGTCATTTCGTGCCCTTGTATGACATAAATCATTCTCCATTTTTTTAAATTATGGACAGTTGCATGAAAAAGAAGTGGAGAACTCTAAATGAGGGTGGATATTTTTGAACATTGTTGTGCTCTTGTGATTGGTGCATTTCATTGTTGTGCCCTTGTGATCTCTGCATTTCATTGTTGTGCCCTTGCAACTCTATGATTTCATTTTTGTGGTGTGCCCTTGTAATATATAAACCATTCCCCCTTTTTTTTTTATTGTGGAGAGTTGTGTGCAAAAGAGGTGGAGACACTAGTACATTTGAGGTGATTTTGCGACCAAAATTTGTGACCATTTATTAAAATGTTTTAGATTGGTTGCAAAATAGAAGGAAAAATCTCTTTTTTCAAAAATCCATGCCTGTGTTGGTCAAAATTTTGACCAATACTTAGTTGAACATGTCAAAATGAAAAAGAGTTGCACCTGTCCATTTCATTGTTTTGTTAAATAAGGGTTTGGCCCCCCGTTTCATTGCATTTTGTTAAATTGAGAGGAGATTAGCACAGAGGGTGGGAGGTATATTGCTCGTAGGGCATCTCGATTTGGATGTGAATACACTTGGGATACGGATGTGAACACCATCTTTCTTGTCTCTGCTAGTTTGAAAGATTCTACGAAGCACGCGCGGGGGAGCTGCACAAGGAATTTAGGGGAAGAGGTAGAAATTGAGGAAGAGGCAAGGAATCAAGGTGCTTATCACATTTTTTTGCCATTTTTTGCTCAATCTTAGCCATGGCACCGGGCAGTTGGATTCAACCTTTCAATAACGAAGGGATCCCCTTCATATGTAGAAATTACTTTAAAATATGTCACGTTGTTGCTAATTATGACCTTGTGAAGTCTAAATAATCTGTTTCTTAGTGGGAAGATTACTCTTTCAAACATTATACTATTGAGAAGAATTCATCCATGCTGAGCTTGTCCTAGATGGTTGCTCATGATTATCCTATTTCTTCTCCTCTAGTAGGTGCAGTTGGGATAGATTCTTCCTAGATGGGGGATGATGCTATTGTAGGTGTTTATGAGAATTTTCTTTCTAGTTCTTTTCATTTTTTTGGCTTAGCATACAGTATTGTCCTTGTTGGCACTATTGCTTATGTTGTTGCTTCTTTGGTTTTTCCTACTAGTTCTTTTCTTTCTATAGGCTCAACAAGTAATAGTGTTCCATTTCAAATTTATGGTTTTGCTAATATTTTTGATAAGGCCTTAATTAGTGCTTCTTCTATGCTTCTTGAAGGTGTTTCTAGTGCTATCTATTTAGTGGATGTTGGTTCCTTTTCTATTGGTGCTTTTGTTTCCTTAGTTTTTGTTGGCTCTTTGATTTGTGTGGGGACTCCATTACTAGATTCCATTTTCTAGCAAGTTGAGGCTACAAAGGTGAAACAGGATTGGATTATTGTAAAAAGGAAAAAAACTCTAAATTTGTCTTATCTTTTGATATGACTATTCAATCTCATATATGGGAAAGAATAATGGTAGCTCTTAGTGTCTTTTTGTTGGTGGTAGGACTTGACTAGTGTTTTTTCTAGTCTGTCCTTCTTTTATTTGGATGGATATGGTCTTTCATGATCTTGTCTCTTATCATGAAAATCTGTTTGTTTGGTCCATTTCAAACATGAAAGATGAATTAGCATTTCAAACAACTGAAGTATTCATAGTAGGGAGTCCATTTCATCCAGTGATGAACCTTTAACTGGGACACCAAGAATAGTAAGTGTAGTCATCGAAGCTATCATACCTATGTTATAACTTAATTGTTTCATTAATAAAGATTCAAGAACCTATCAAACATTTTGTTTCTTTTTAGAGATGTGAACCACAAATGACTTTACACATTATTATTTCATTCATTAGAGGTTCACTCACCAGGTAGGGGTGCTGCTCCACCTACACTTGCTTTTATGACTTTGATTCCTTTTCCATGGGCCTCTTTAGCATATTCTACCATTCCATCAGGTGTTCAATGAGCATATTCAATGGTTATCTGTAACACAACCAAAATTCAAATATCTTATCAAAATCTGTGTTACCAAATATTGTTGCATTCCATTCACTTAAGCATTTCTTAAAATTATTCTTCAGGAAATTGTGTCCAATTCAAATAGGCTTCACAAACCAACCTCATATCAGACACTAAATGATTTGAGAATTTATGTAGCAACTATCATGACTGGTAAATTAGAATCTAAGCCCATTATAATACCCACTTCTGGGCTACCTGTAAGAAATAGACAAAAGGAAGAAATCTTAAGACAATTGTCTATGTATGTATTGAAACAAATCATAGAATGAAAAATAAGATAGAAAATAGTAATGTATAAGAATAGAGATATTGGAACTACAAAATCAATTGGGACAGATGCCTAAAAATATTAAATAAATAATAAATAGTCAATTCGCAAAACTACAAGCATATGTCATGATCAATGAGTTGATATTGTTGTACATCAAGGGTCTAATACACCAAGATGATGTAAATGAACTTAAACATATTCATCTGTCAATTGGAATTGGTCCATTTTGCTGATCTATGTGTTGCTAATCCTATGTATTCAAGGTATGATACACTGAGATGTTAGAAGGGAACTCAAGCTTGATGGACTGTGAAGCCTGATTTACGGTCTCTGTGAGCTATTATCATCCAAAAAATATACCCCCTTTCATTCATCTATCCATGAGCAATTTCTTGTGATTGTGATTGTGATTGAGCTTGTAACTCAATGACCTACTTTGGTTGCTATTGTAGTTTTAGTCTTTTTCTTACTTAGATTCACTCCTCTATCACATTGTAATGTCCCCAAATCTTATTTGATATACTAACAAATTAGATCTAATAGAGTAAATATTATTCTAAATAGAATAGGAAAAGGTGGATTATAATTAACGAGGATTGTCATCAACATTTATTTTCCAAATATAGTTTTCAAGCCTCTTGGAGCATGTAGGGGAAGAAGCTGACATAGCTTATGAAATTATGCTATGGTCTTATTCTACAAAACCAATTTTTGTTGAGGTTGGACACCAAACATATTACCTCGCAATCATGTTCATGGTTGATAAGGCACTGTTAGAAAAGATTTCTCAACATATTCATTTTGTTAGAAAATAGTCAATGCACAAGAAAATTCATCAATGCACATAAAAATTCAAAAATCATTCTAATGGATATAGAAAATTAATGAAATAAGGGGGATATGATCATATTGTGTGACTTATGAAGATAGATATTGGAACCCTTAACATGAACTAATATACTACTATAACCTCATTAACATGTTTTTTTTTTTTTTTTATAGCAGATGATCTGTGATGTAGCCACATTGTTCTTCGGCATTGAGATCCCGGTCATGTTTGTAGGCTTCATAGATCAAAATTTACAATTATTTTTTACTGATCTTTGAAGGATTCATAGATTAATTTACAATATTTTCAGTAATCTTCAAGGGCTTAAAAAAAAATTTACTTTGTGTGTTCTATGAAGGCATCAAAGATAAATTCATGATATTTTCAGTTATCTTTAAAGACTTCATAGATAGATATGTCAAATTTTCCTAAGTTCAAAGATTTTAGAATTTATGTATTTCATAGAAGGATAAATCCCACGGCGTAATTATATTGTTAGTATCTATTTTCTTAGAAACTAATTAGAGAGGAGTATATCATTGAATATATAGATTTTAGTGGCTTAAAATGAAATTCCATGTGGATGTATGGCCAGGATTGATATGATGCCTGGATATCCAAAACATCTCAGGACAGGGGTATTGCAAAATGTAATGACACACAAAATGATTACCTAGAGATTCAATATTAATAAAGGAGTGAAAGTCTCAATTAACAAGAGTAATGAACCATGTCTAATAAGGATAAGATTGAAAACTAAGAAAAGATGACAACTAAAAGAATTAAATAATTTTCCAATCAACTAGAATGTTAAAAACTTTCAACAAATCCAATCCAATTGGATAAAATGACTCACCTCTAGATTTTTGAAGCAATGTTGGAATAGAGCAATGCTGCCACCACCCATGACACCCATTCAAAATGCAATTTGAACCTGCCAAAGCTGTAATCCTTATAGAAAATCCAATGCAAATGGATATTGGGTCCACCCCTGAACCTCATTTGAAGCTCAATTTTATGAGGAACAAAAGAAATTATACATACCCCAATTCTCTCCCATTATACCTACATAATCAAAATACAAATTAAAACAAAACATTAAAATCAAGATTCAAGGATATGGAAGTTAAATCACAAAAAAAGCATTTATAATAAAACCTAGCACTATAATTTTCTCTAATTCGGATATGTATCTACCAAAGGATTTAGTCCACAACATAGCTTTTTTTCTTTATAAACTATTATCCAAACCAAAACAACTCTCATAAGGAAGATAGGGCTCAACCTTTTAGACCAATAATTACATGGAAATGTATGTGAAATGTCTGATCCTATAACCCACTTCAATTTCTTGATCATTTTTTTTGTTCTCTCTCATAAGATTTGGCAGACATTTGTTGGTTTTGTGTCTGGATGAACTAATTTTAGAAGTTTACATTACAATATTTGTGAAATTATCCTTCCAAAATTGAGAAGGAATTCCATTTACAGGAGAGATTCTTGGGTGAATCTATCCACTTATTTACAGTAGCTATCTTTATCTAAAGGAATTTGGCAACAAAGAAAACTTGAGGAAATGTCACCCTTGTACAAATGGCTTTATGTCTTTAATATGTTGATTTGATTGTACAAAAAGCTAAGTTATCAGTTTGGCACTCATAGTCCCTGGATCTGGGTCTGATATAAAGGTTATTTGAGATCCAGTTCGGTGTAGTAATGCCTATGGGTTAAACCTAGCAAACTCAAAATGAACTGAGTTGGCCCCTCTTTAGAAGAATACCTTTATATATCATCTTAAAAAGAAAGGATGTTGTTTTGTTTGCCTATAAAATCTTCTTTAACTCTCTACTCATGCTTTTGTATAGACTGTTTGTAAGGCATTCTTCCTTGCCCAGGCAGGAGCTAATAAAGCCCTACTGTATTCAGTTGTCTACTGTCAAAGAGTCTTCCCCAAATCAGGCCTTTTTTTGTCGTGTGTCATCCAATTATTTTCATTGTCATTGTTTTTGTTTTTATATTTCAATATGTTCAGATGGAATATATATAGAAATGATGTAACATAAAGTACTGCAAGCAAGATCTTGGTGGGCATCAGTATAGTAGGGTGTCAAATAGTGCCTGACAGGTTGTGATGTGTGCTGGAGAGTTAGAAAGTGCTTAAAACACTTTATGCCCTCTTGAACTTCTCAATCGAACCAAGAGCAGCTTTTCCAAAATTGGACCATTGAAAATAGGTAAATACAATGGAAGTTTGTATGAAGCAATTTTAATTATATTTAGGATTATGAAATAGACAACAAATGGTTGTGGGCGTCATTTCTTAACCTTTTTATTAGAGTAGAAATAGTAGAGTTTTGTATCTTCCACTCACCATTAGGCTTTTAACTATCCAAGGGCAAATAGGTAAGAGAAGCCATTGATAAGGCATTCAAAGAGATCATTCAAAAGCCTTGTAGCATGGAAGGAGTAGATTGTGAAGACTTCTAGCAATTCTATTGGCTTACCAAATGACATACGTTGTTACTATCAAACATACTTTTCTTCAGTGGATGAGAAGTAGAAATCCTTAGGACATATCCTAAAGTTGGATCTCATCCGCTAGATCCAATATGGATGAGAAAAAAGAGTCAGCTTCCCTTAGTAATGGCAATCCTCTCATCACTTTCCCATATGCCCCTTGAGTTTTGTTTTCAAAGTGTTGCTTCTTAATAATTAGTAGGTAATTTTTCATGTTTTGATGGGAATTGTGCCATTAAACTAACAGTTCCCACATGGAGTAGTGCCCGCCAAACTGCATGCAGGCTTTTTATTTTCATCTTTTGAAGTTTTACCTATATGGGTGCATGTGTAGTTTTTAATGTGCATGAGAGTCCCTCATAGAAGACCTCAAGGGGATCATTTTTAAGTCTTTCGAGTTAGTAACTTTGAACTTTTGATCCTCTTTCTTCTCCTTATTATGTGACCATCTTATTCCATCAGCTTGTGTGTTGGTCTAGGTCACAAAAGCCTCAGGCTTATCATCAAAGTAGTATTCTAAAACTCAAATGAGGATTTTTTGTATTATAATCTAGTATTATAAACTAGTATTGGATTAGTTATGCATATAATTTCATACATCTACACTGTAATTTTATTTTTATGCATGGTTAGAACACTAGCTATAGTTTCTTAGTTTAGGAATTGAAGCATTATATAAACAAGTATGTACAATGTAAATAATATATTGACAATTTTTTTGCAATAAAGCTTTATGCAATTGTTGCTTCACTCATGGTTTGAGAATGCTTATATCTATGTCATTTGATTTTTTTCCACATCTTGTTTAAAACATATAATGCAATCTCATCTATGAAGCGTATTAAAAGCCAAGGGTTTGGAGTGACTCGTATACAATTCATTTTTTGTCATTTCATTATATAGTTTGAACAAGTGTGGAAAAAAATCAGATTTTTATTACGAATTTTCTGTTCACCAATCTATGTTAAACTAATCAGCAAGGTCACTTTCCTAATACTTTATGAACTGGATGCTATTCGCAAGGTCAGTTTCCTAATACTCACTATAGTACTTGCTATTTAATTGAGATAGACACGGCTCATTAGTTTGTTTGTATTCTCTTTGGATTTTGTTAAAGAAGACAGTTGAATGCTATATGAACTAAAAAATTTGTGGTGTCAACAGGCTTGTGCATCTCTTGAGCCAAATTACTAGCCCCAGTGACATTTTTTGTTGTTCAAAATCGGCACCATACTAGACTATTTGCAAACAACCATGCAGATAGGCATTCTATAGATAGACTTAGGAACATCTTGCCAAGTCTTCAATCATAACAAAGCAACTAAATTTCATAAATTGTTTTTTTGATAGTTGATTTCTTTAAATATTTCCCATCAAAAATTACTTAGTACATCTCATCTTTTTTCTGCACAGGAGCTTGCAGTTCTGAAGAATCTGATAGCAAAGAATTTGAAGAAGATATTGTAGCAAAGGTATATTTGGTGTTCTTTTTTAAGCGAAAATGTGATTGGAAATTTTGTATGTTGTCATATTTCACTTGCAAAGAGGTCAAATTGATTGGATGATAGAATGGATTGAACGATGTCAACAAAATGGTTGCTCATTAACATGGGAAGGTGTTGCTTCATTAGTTACAGAAGCTCATCGCAATGGAGATTCCAATGTTATGTCGATGGTAGTTGATCTAGTAAAGGGTTTAAGAGGTGGAGAGGTACGTAGAAATTTATTAATGATCATAACTCGACGTATGTTTCGTATCAACTCACGATGCAAATAATTTACACACACTTCAAAAATTGCAAGTCAAGCACCATAAAGCTATGTACTATCATGGCCACAAATTTTGCATAAAAATGTTGGATGACACAAAGAAAACCTATGATTCTAGGATAACTGCAATTTTTGAGGTCACCAATATATCATCTAAAAATGACATACATCCTCAACAATCTCAAAATCAGTACTATGGCATCTTGGATGATATAATTGAGTGTGAATTTAACACCTTCAAAGTAGTTCTATTCGTCGTCAAATGGTACAAGTTACGATGAAATCAAAATGATCCAGATAGAACAGTTATTCAACATGATAATGGATTTACAATGATCAATACAAGGTCATTTGAGCCAGTTGGAGATGAGCCCTATGTTCTTCCAAGCCAATGTGAGCAAGTGTTTTACTCAAAGGTTCCACATAAACAGGGTTGGTCATTTTTTGTTAGACATGATCCAAGAGGAAGGCCAATAAAGTATAATGTTATGAAAGAAGAAGATATTGATGATGATGAAGAAGCAGATGATGAAGATCAAGATGATGATGATGACGATGATGGTGATAGTGATGATGATGATGATGATGGTGATGATGATGATGATGATGGCAATGGTGATGATGGCGATGATGATGGTGATGATGGCGATGATGGCGATGATGATGGCAATGATGATGGTGATGATGGGGATGATGATGATGATGATGAAGAAGAAGAAGAAGATAATCAATGACTACAAATGTCATCACCCCTTCTATTGATGATCTTGCATTCCATATATAAGGTAAATTTGTTCATGTTTACGATGTTGCATATTGTTCATGTTGTCTTCTAAGTTATTTGTAGCATACACGTATCATGCAATTTTTAGCTAACTTAAGATAAATGATTAACATATGCAAGAAATTTGATTACATATTTATTGTGTTCATTTCTAATGATTACAACATATGTTATTTATAGTTACCAATGTTTATGTTGTGTCTGATTTGACCCTTTTTGCAAATATCAATTGACTACAGGTACATCGTCACCCCTTATGTTGACGATCTTGCATTCCAATATAAGGGAAATTTGTTCATGTTTTCGATGTTGCCTATTATTCATGTTGTCTTCTAAGTTATTTGTAGCAAACATGTATCATGTAATTTTTAGCTAACTTAAAGTAAATGATTAACATATTCAAGAAATTTGATTACATATTTATTGTGTTCATTTCTAATGATTACAACATATGTTATTTATAATTACCAATGTTTATATTGTGTTTGATTGTCACCCTTTTTGCAAATAGTTAACTGACTACAAGAAATTTGACCCGTTTGGCGTGGATTGTGCATAGTGACATGGATCAGCATGTATAAGTCAATAAATAGACATAATTTTCTTATATTCTTCTTGTTTATCATTGAGCACGTATGTTATAAATAGACATATTATATAATCATATAATGTATATATAGAAAAAGAAGGTCCGTATAGAAATATAATTGTATAATCACTTTCAACTTACTACATTTTATATTTGTCACTTTCACTTTCCATTTGATGGATTGCAGGACCCACCAAATAGGTACTTGTCAAATCTATCTACATCAAATGAGGGAAATGAGGAACTGGTAGATGAAAGCTCTACATGTAGTACAGCTAAAATAGGCAGATCAACTATAGGTCAAAAGAATAGAAAAAAAATTGATAAACACATGCAATTTTTCCTTGCTAATGGGGGGGTCATGTTCTTATGATGATGAGACCAAAGGCGACATCAAGGTGCCCTTTCGGTACTCACACATTGAGAAAGAATGGGTACCCAATGAGCTACCTCCAATTAACACATATTTTTGTGTTAATGAGAGGATATATCACATTGCTCCATCCTCATTACATGGTTTGGGCCTATTTTCCATGGATGGGATAAAGGTAGGTTACAACAAAGTTATTGAATTGTTCAAGTATGTTGGTCCATATTACAATTACAATGATTGGATGTGGATTGCTCGGTATATAAAAAGTATGCGTAGGTATGGGGTATCAGCTAATTATATACAATGGAAAGAAAATGATCAAAGTAAAAGATTTGCTATGTGCATTGATGGGAGACCAAAAGCAATAGGTAATATTGCAAGTTTTATAAATAGTACGCAACTTTCTTCAACTAGTAAGCAACCCAATTGCATATTTGAGGTGCGTGAGGGGACTAAAGTTTTTGTTTGTGCAATAAAATCAATAAGTGCAGGGGAAGAATTGCTAATCGATTACCATTTAAATCGCATAGATACAAACAAAGTTACTATCATGAGGGCTGTAAATACTATTTACCATTTTGTTAATAAATTTTTTTTTTGCTGTCTATTGCTTTCAGTTAGCTGAATTTTTTATGTTTAATATTTGTGATAGGACGATATGGATCTGATAGATGAAAAAGGTCACTAGGATGCTACTCCCACCCCTTCTTCAGCGAGGGTAAACCTTTTTGAAATTGTAAAAATTAGATAGTTGAAAATTGTTATATTATTATGTTATTTTATTTATGGTGTAAGTACTATTTACCATTTTGTTAATAAGTTTTTTTTTTTTTTGTCTATTGCTTTCAGTTAGCTGAATTTTTTATGTTTAATCTTTGTGACAGGACAATATGGATCCGACAGATGATAGAGGTCACCAGGATGCTACTCCCACCCCTTCTTCAGCAAGGGTAAACCTTTTTGAAATTGTGCAAATTAGATAGTTGAAAAATGTTATATTATTACGTTATTTTATTTATAGTTTTTTAGTTTTTATGATAGTTTTACTGATATTCCTCTCACAATTTGATGTTCAGGATAAGGGTAAAGCAGCATCAGTAAGTGTCGAGCCACTACCTACACCTTCTGATGAGGATATTGCTGAAACTCCCAATTTCATAAAAATGTTGAAGAAATTTTTTTTAAAAATTAATTTAGAAGCAATGAAAATTTTGGATGAGGCAAATATGGAATCCGAGGAGATGATGAAGTGGCTATCAGATTTGAGAGCACAAGCTCATCGTTATGAAGTAAGCTCCAATGAATATTTAGTTATAAGAAAAGTTTAATAAAGATTTGTTTTTTATAATCTTTTATGTTGTGAAGTAAAATTGGTAAAAATACTTTATTGATGCAATTTTTTTAAAGAGTTGTAAGAAACTTTAACTATTAAATTCTTGTTGTACAGGAATTTTTGGCAACTAATATACAACTTGGTCAAGGAAAACGTGGTGAGGCCAGTAGTAGCAGATCTCTGACTGCCACTAGTAAAATAATCTTTTAGTTGACAAGTTAGAAGGAATTTTTTATTTCAAAACTTCTTAACTCTTACTTTTATTATTTCAAAATGTCTTTGCTAACAATGTAGTGTTCAAGTCATCCAGTGCAGGAGACTCCTAAGAGGTTGATGGATGCCCATACAAGATTGTCGACTGCAATGTCGACAATAAGGGGATGTCTAGCTGGTAAATCCTTGTTTTTCTATATTTGGTTTTGTGTTAATTATGAGTTGATAATATCTAATTTAATCTTGGGTGCATTACATAGTGTATTATTTTTTTTGTGGTAGGAGATGCACCATCTGGTACGTCACCAAATGTGGATCATAGTGCATGTATTGGTGATAATTCACTATCATTTCTTAGAGCTACCCATATTTCTAGCACGGGAGCTATGCAGACATCGTTGTTGATTGACGATGATGAATCAATGCCTTTGAAATGTCCTAAGATTCCAGGTACCTTATATAATATTGTTTTATATTGTAATAAGGATTTTCTTGCAAGACGTAAACATGATAGGAAGTGGTTTGGTAGGATCATCTGAATTGTCAATGCCTTTTGTCTATACCAGTAATTCTCTAATTTAGTAATTTGGTACATTGCAATTTCATGCTTTCAGTAGAAGATACTAACCAATTTTTCTATAAAGAACCAAAAGTGGGAGTCTTCTTTCATATTCAATGTTCAGTTTTCAATGATTTCCCACATGATTACTATTGCCTATTAGAGTTTTAGAGTGCTCACTTTCAACTTCACAATATTTGTTTTCGATAATATCCCAGGTATGATCAGTGACAACATCAATTAAGAATGACAAAAAATGAAGGTCATGGCAAGTTATATGTATTATGCACTATATTTTTTTTTCAAGGTATACTGATTAATATAGTCACAGTACATTTTTTAGTTTCAGAACATCAGCAATAGAACCCTGGTAGAGTTTGACTGGTTTTAGACATTTTAAAATTTTTTCCAAACTTTTTTGGTCGATTTTGGTCAAGTTGATCCTCCAACCCTGAAATAGATCACTAAAAAGATTAAATGTATCTCATTTTATGTATTTGTTATTCACTATAAAAAGTATTCTTCGCATGATTCATTTTAATGGTTCTTACTATTAATTATCCCATGACATTTTTTGTAGGAAACGATACATTTTATAGGAGGCTTTATGACCTCACGCTGCAAAGATTCGGGCCCACCATACGTAAAAGGTGGAACATCATAACTGAACTATTTTATCCCACTATTTTTTTTCATATCATTAATTGGTGCAACATTTTTCCTTTCATTTGGGTCTTTTCTTATACTAGCTCTATCTAACAATTTTGTGTTTTTTCTTAAAAGGTGGAACTACCAAGATCAAAAATTAAAAGATGAGCTCATCAAAGATATAGAGCATGGGTTTGATAGTAATATTTTTTATCATAAGAAATTGTTACACAAAGCTTCTAGACATCTTAAGGTTGTGAAGGACACATATAGAAAGAGCCTCATCCTAAACCTAAAGTATTAGCATCCTCCCTTTGTTTCAGTGAGCGGCTGGAATGAGTTCATTTTGGATGCAAAGGAGAAAAGGGAATGTCCAAAAGAAAGTACACCAGCAAATCCAAAAGAAAGTACACTAGAAAATTCGAAAAGGTATGCAATAGTATTAACTACTACTACATTAATGAGCAAATTTAGGGTTCAACTTCAGTATCAACAATTTCAACTAGCTCAATTTAATCTATCTATTGATGAAAAGTATGTAATTCATATGCTGACACAATTGCTTATAAATCTCAATCTCAATCTGGGCATAAATCCTACATAAGATATAAATAGTGCACTTATAACTTCACATATAGCTATATTATATCTTGAAAATATAGTAATGCTCAACTACATGTACCATAGTTGTATGTGTTAGCAGTATAGGTGATAAATGATATTTGGTAATTGTAATGACGAGTACAATTTTTTTGAAAAACTTTGCAAGAATTTTACTAATGGTCTATCTCCTAAAAGTAATAAGCATCACGTTCAATGCCAGAAACACAAGTTAATGACAACAATCATGTTCCTATCTTTGAGGACTGACAACAACCCTTGTAGATTTATATTTATTGGTATTGTGGAGAGATGATCCAGCCTACACTAAATAAGACAAACTATTTGAGAATTCATTTGGATGACATGATGTATGTTACCTATAGACCATGGCTTCTCCTAGCTAGGATTCATGTTGGTATCTTAGCCACTAAATGGCCATTCTTCATTGAAAATAGAGAGATTTCCGCTAACCCATGTCTAGAGATAGTTCAACTATCAATACAATATATCATAGGAGTACTATAGTTACACCTGCTTCACCAAGGAGGTAAAGAAAGGTTTTTCTCCTAGATTGGACCCAATTAGATGTATGGAAGATGTTAGTGGCCTTACCATTTATAGGTGGGACTACTTTCTAGATGTAGTGAATGATGGTGTCACTCCCTAGTACATAGAGCATTTGGCCACACATTCATTTCCTCATATAACTGATCCTATAGGGGTAGTTAGTCAGGCACCACACCCTGATGTTCAACAAGCACAAGAATATCCTTTAAGGGAGGAGAGACCATTATAATGGCCACTGGTAGTTCTTATTACAATTCCTTCTCACACTATTAGATTGGATCTTAGATCGAGCAAAAATGAATAGGCACATAGGCCTACTCATGTGAGAACTCACAGAGTGATGAGCACCATGGGTGTAGTAGGAGGTGATGCCAAGAGACATAGGGTAGAGAAGCCACCACAATAGGATGTGGGTGGAGGAGGGGATGATGACATGCCAAATTAGCCTCCACAGGTTTCACCCATAGGAGATGTATTAGCACAGACTCAAGATTCTCTATGACATGTGAGGGAGAGATTGAGAACTTCTCAGAGGTAGGTGGGCAAGTTACAGGTGCAAGTTATAGTTAGAGATGCATGACTAGCTAGAAGAGGGGAATTGTGAGATAGTAGATCTATGGTCTGAGATCATAGAGCTAAAGAGATAGATAGAGTTAGAGCGACATGATCACATACTAATTTTCTTAATTTGTACAGTAAAAGTGTTAAAGTTGACTTTTTATTTTTTTCTATCCTTAATTCTTCTTTTACTGTGTGACTTTTAAGAATAGTTGAAGCTTATCTAAACAGTTTTCTATCCAAGTATCAACTTTGAAATTGTTTGTTGTGGATGTAGACTATACAAAACATCCTCCAAACTATGATGTAACATTTCTAATCTTCTCAAACATTTTGAATGGTGCTCCACTGCTAGAAGTAATCAAAATAAACATAGATTAAGATAAGTCTTAAGTCGTGAATCTTCTGCTGGAACAATGCTAGGTAGTTCTTGTTAGTTGCTAGTTATCTTAGCAAATCAGTGGGGACTTTGTTTCAGTTACAACCACCATTTATAAAATCAGTTCCATGCAGTGTGGAGGCTAAAGAAGCACTTGATGCACAAAGGTGATGTCTTTTAAATTGAAAATAAAAAAATACTTATTTTTCAGCCATGGGTAAAAAGGAATGCTACTAAAACAATTTGAAATCTAACATTCACCCTCAAGTTTATACCTGTTGCAGCCTTGGGGATAAAAACACTTTGAGTGTGGAACCTAGGGATAAAAAATTTAATCTATAAAATCTAATAGTTGTTTCAACTTTTAGCTTATCATTTACTTTGTGTGACAATGGATAATATAGACTGTCAAAATTGATGTGTAATTTTATGGAGAGGCATGTTAGAATATGGATAAATACTTAGCATGAACTCCATGGATAAATAACATGATTACACATGTCAATTAAAGGTATGATGCTATAATTTCTTCCATTTTTTCATATTTTTGGTGGAACATGCTACTTTATGCTAAAAGCTTCATACCATATAATAATCCACTATTTAGTATTGATCTTTATATTTATATCATCTTAACATATTTCAAACTTTTCATAGGTTGTAGGACACATCAAAGGCAACAAAGGTGAGGTTGGAAAAGGTTGGGCAGCACAGACTTGGCTTTAGGGGATATTTGAAAATCAAAGCACGCATTGTAAGTAGCAATAAATGAATTACAAAGAAAAATTATTTATAAAATGCAAATAATTTTGTTAATTAATAAAAAAATGTTGGGTGCTGATTTTAATCTGGAGGCCACAAAAAAACACAAAAAAATTGCCTTCAAGCAAGGCTATGCAGCGGTGGCTGAATGCCTATGGCAAATTTCCATTGCCCCAACCGAACAGTCTCCTGCATCATGTGCACAAGTAAATATGCCAACATATATATTAGAAATTGAATACTTGAGCAACAATTTATTTGATAATAATGTGCATGACATTGCAATGTAGCCTGTTAATCGTGACACAGATCATACGCATCATCATGAAGCCCCTGATGTGCATTTTACTATCGATGGAGGTGCTCATTTTTTATTTAAAACTAATTATATAATTATTAATACAATTTAACATCTTCAATTGAACTCGGTGTAACCTTTTTGTGTTGAGGATATAGAATGGTTGGCCCTGTTAAGTAGAGAATATTTAACTATTCTTGAAACCAAGTGAAGCTCAAACTTTAAAGATAAGCTTATAGTTAATAGTGACAACCAATTAGCAAGTCGAAATGAAGTTCTTCATTACAGGTACCTTTTTAGTTTTTAAAGCACAATATCATGTTTTATTGTATAGTTTTTTTCTTAAGTTAAAGTATTCTTTTACTATAACAACATAATTTATTACCATTTTAGTAACTATTCTAACATCACTTTATGACAAATCCTGTTTTGGCAAAGATAGTGATACGTGGTTCTGTCTATTCCTTGGGAGATTGGATTGCATAGGTCTATATCTCAACATCAACATGGAAAATGGTGTGAAATTTCACTTTCCTTAGTCATGGTTGCATACCTACTGCACTCTTTCGTTTGAAAAATGAATAGAAATACCATATCTAGTAGCTTCTCTATGTTGTATTCATTTATTGGTAATGATTCAATGTCATGCCATTTGATGGTAGCTTCTAGAGTTTCATTTAGTTGTAAGGTGTGTCTTATCTTTTCAAGTTTGTATACTCTATTTGGTAGTTTGGTATTAATTGATGATGTCTAGGATCTTCTACCTTCATTGTAGTCTTCATCATCATCCAACTTGTTGTTTGGTATTTTCCATGTTATCCTCTATTTCCATGGTCTTCAACATGGTTGTGTATTTTATCTATCTATTTCAAAGACTCTATGTGCCTAAGGTGGAAGCCATTTAGAACTAACAGTTGGAGAGATCATGTTTACCCCTGTAAAACTAGAAAATGTCATGAGTTTAAGGTCAAGAAGGAAGAAGTCGTAACATTTTGAGTAGCAAAATATGCTTAAAATTACATATTTAGTTGATTCTTTGGTGAAGTTTCTTATTTCAATTCAATTAATTTTGGTTGTCAACCAAATTCCTAACTCCAATGTATATTGTATTTCAGTGCTACATTTTCATAGGGATCTAAGTAAAATGACAATTGACTATTATTTATATTTGAGAATTTGTGTATTGCCTTACTATGATCCTCTAATTATAGAGGACAATCAATCTAAATTTGTTTCTCATGTCCCATGTTCGATGCTTCTTCTTGTGTAACTAACCACTTTTGATGTGGGTTATGAACTCTGATGCTAGTATGCTATTACACTACCATTTATTATAGAGTAGATATAATAAGTATCTCTGAATATACTGTAAGGGTCTCTAAACATGAGTAAATCAGTATTACATAACGTAGATTTGAACTCAAAATTCATGATGTTTTCCACTTTGGAGAAAGAGGGGAACTTAATATACTCGTAACACACCCCATCAAAAGAGATCCATTGGATGGTTTTTGTTGGGGTTTGACTCTCCTGGTATAGCGCTAAGCTAGGCTTCTAGGTGCTAGGATATTTGCTCTTGTTGGTAGTTCTAGACCCGCTAAATGCTCTAGATAATTGTCTGTCAAATTTTGGTTGAAGGAGCTATGCTTGGGCTGTCAAGTCTTATGCAAAGTTTGTCCTATTTTGTGGTGATAACATGGACTTTTATCAGTACAGAAGTATGGTCTATAAATTTTTAGAGTCTCTAGTGCCTCTAAGATTTACACCGTCGGGTGACTAATTCTTTGAAGTCCCTAATGTTTGGTGACATTGAGCTATACCTATGTGAGTTATGTTTTGGTTTTCCTTCCTCATCTTCATTGCACTTTTGTGAGTTGTTTTGCCCGAGGCCATTGGAAATTCCCTTTGCTAGTTCCTAAAATTGGATGGATCTAGTATAATTTTGGGCTATTCTATGTTTTTATTCTAGTTGAAATAGATATCTCTCCACTTTAATCATGGTTGATGAGAGGCCATGGGTGAAGCATTGAATATGAGGGTTTTCCATTTTTTTGTAGAGATTGCATCTCTATAGGATACATGCCTAATGATTGCCATTTTGTGTTGGATAGGTGTTATCACTTGATGGAGGGCCATGAAAAATGACCATTTGACAATTAGAGCTTCTAATTCTGTTTTAGATTTTCCTTTTGAGGACTTGTTTTCTAATGAAGAAGAAACCTTTTTTGATTATATTGATGCTTCTCATGCTATTGGTCTGAGCTAGACTTCTATCGCTTCCATTCTTGTCAGAATTTTGGATGTTAGACTGTATTTCAAGTGTGATGCCTGCTAGGCTTGTGGCCTATGTTGTTGAAGTTACTGCTCCCACTTTTGTTTTGAACAAAATTCTATTGATAATGTTGACTCTTAAATAATCACTCTTGGGCCTTGTTGACAGGTTGTAGTGGGGTTTCTTTTGTTGCAATCCTAACAATAGTGTTGCTTAGACTTTTGTCCAAGTGCATAGGAAAAGGTTTATTTTATTGTGTTGTTGATGCCCTATGTTTATGCTTTCATCCCTTGTTTGTGTAAAGGTTAACGACCCCTTGTTTTGGCTGTTATAGAAAAACAACATATCAATATCATCCTCTCAGATTGAACAATACTAGACGAGTAATGTACTATCTTGAAAAATACAAGAAGCCAAGACTACAATATACACTCATTTGATGAAGCAAATAAAATCTTTCCAACAATAATTAGTCAGAACTATCAAAGTGAATTTTTAGGATTTTATAAAAACAATTGGAAAATGGATCAAGAAGATTTCATGTCTTTCTCATGGAAACTTTGGTTATTATGTGTAAAATTGGCCTCATTCTTTTAACAATTATTTTCATGTTATCCATAAAATTTTTTTTTATCATTTGAGTTTCTTGTTCTTGCAAGATGAACTACGAGATGTAGTGTTACTGGTGTTTACAAATAAGTAGGATATTCCCAATGCAATGAATGTTAGTGTAGTTTTTTATTTTTTCTGTTTTGCAAGGTTTTTCCTACACTTTTAATAATCTCGCTTAGGTAAATAAAGCATGTCTTATTAGGTGAATGGTTGTGAGGTGTCACCTTCCTACATGTGAGCATCCATTAGCTATCTTGGGAAGATACTTTGCTATCTTTAGTCCGATAGATGGTTGCTTCTCATTGGTTGGTGTTGTCACCTCCTCCCTCTTCCTAGCCTATATAAGCATGCTACCTGGCTTGTATTTGCATCTCTTGTTTTTGCATCCTCTTAATGCTATTTTTCTTTCAACAATTGCATTACTCTCTTGAAGACTAACTCTATGATGCTATTTTGATTTTGTATCATTTGCATTCATAGTTTAGATATTTATTCTTTGCACTAGTTTTCTGGGTTATTAATCTTATCAGATTCTAACATGGTATCAGAGCTTTTCTATGTGCAAGGGTAGATTTTAGTTTTTTTATTTGAGAGATTCGGGGGGTGGTGCTAATAAACTTTATTGTAGTTTTTTGAAAAATGAAGTATGCTCTTCTCTTGCATCTTTGGATGATCCTGAGAATCAAAAAAGTTTTGACAAAAATAGTTTTTCTTTGGGGTTTCAATCTCAAATCTGCCAACCAACTTGCATATTTTGAGTTTTCAATCAGTATTGCAGGTTCCAGCATGCCATTGATAGACTTAGGAAGCTGATCCAACATTTGCATGTCATATTTTGGTTGCTGGGGTCATTTTTTGATTTTTGGAGCCATTTTTTTACTGTTAAAGGCATCTAATTTACACTACAGTAGCATCTTCTATACATCAACAAGAAAAACACTTTTTGGATTGTGTTCGCAGCCCTGAAAAACCATATGGGTATCTTTTAGATTTTGCATGCAAGCTATATATTTTGTAGAATCGAGCATGAAAGGCTACAGCCATACCCCTCTCCATTGGCAGTCGTAGATTTGAATGCAGTTTTCAAATGTCTCATTCTTTCTCATATGCACTCTGATTTTGATGATTCTTGTTATGAACTTGGCTACTTTTTTGTGCTATTTGTTTCCTTGATTATTATGCCCAAGTTTCACTTTTAGCATATGCTCTTCATGAGGGTTTGTAATGCATTGAAATCAAGACCACTAAGTATTTCTTTCTAGTGGTAGTTGTAAATGCACTAAAATAAAGTGCTAAATCATATTTCTTTGGGGGGGTTCTTTGATTGAGTAAAAAGGGGGGGGGCATTGTTGTGGCTGGATTCTCTTCTTTTTAGCATTTCTTCTCTGCATTTCTTCATCATGGATCAAAAAAATATGCCCATCCTAACTCCATACAATTAATTTGAGTGGAAATCGCACATGAAAATTCACTTAAAGAAAGTTGGATTAAATAGGATAACTATGGGACTTGAAACTGAACTTGCTAAAGATGAAGATAAGCCTAAGTGGTTTAACAAATGTGATGAGGCATATGAAACATTGTGTTTGTCTATTTCTCCTAACTTGCTATTTCACATTGAGTCTTTGGATACACCAAATGAAGTATGGATAAAGTTAGAAACACTATTTGGCACACAAGATTCAATGAGGGGTCATATGTTGAAAAATGAATTAATTAGTTTGAGTCCAAGCAATTTCAACACAATCCACAATTTCTTCACCAAATTGAAATCACTAAGGCTGCAGTTAAAACAATGTGGAATTGAAAAGAAAGATGAACAACTGATTCTTAGTATTCTCTCTAAGCTAAGTTCAGAATATTCTATTTTTGTCTCTACCTTCTATGCTACTAAAGGTGCACTTGGTACTCAATTCACCATGCCATCTTTAGATTATTTTTCTATCAATCTCACTCGAGAACAGGACAAGCTAATCCAGATGGGCACTCTTAAGTCCTCTAAGTCACATGCCTTGGCTACCAACCAAGGCACAAAAGAACAACAAGGACAAAGTAGTAACAACAATAGCAAGGATAAGAAACAAAAGAATAGCAAGGAGAAGAAGGATCAGACACCAATTTTTTCAAAAGCAACTATTGATACACCATCTTCCAAGGGCGATAAGCCTAAGAAAGAAAAGGTCAAATGTGCCTATTGTGAAAGACTTGGTCACGATGAACATAAATGTTTGCAGAAACAACTTGATCACTTGACATACATTCTTGAGAAGAATAATATCAGTGTTCTTGAGTCTATCAAACAAAGTTCTAATGAAGGGTCTAACAAGGAAAAAGAAAATAGTAAGGGGAAAGAAAAGGGCAAGGCCCTTTTTGCAGTTGCTTCCTCACCATCCACTTGGGTTCTTGATTCAGGTGCTTCACACCACATGGCTTCATATAAAGAAGAACTTGCATCCTTGGAGCCATGTACTATGCCTTCTATTTTGATGGGTGATAA
The DNA here is from genome assembly GCA_028749045.1 of Cupressus sempervirens. NCBI lineage: Eukaryota > Viridiplantae > Streptophyta > Pinopsida > Cupressales > Cupressaceae > Cupressus > Cupressus sempervirens. The sequence goes on from CM053787.1 coordinate 202,175,585, forward strand.
CACTCCTGTTGAGGTGTGTGAGAGAGGGTCTATTGATGTGGGGGATGACACATTCCATTATGTTCCTTGTGTACCCTCATTGTCAACTAATCTCCTATCGATATACCAGATCACTCACACAAGTTTAGGCAAGTAGGTTGAGTTCACTCCTAGTTTAGTGGAGATATGTGAGTTGCACAATGATTCTACAGTTGTAGTTGGGAGAGCAGATCATCAGTCATGACTCTATATGTTTTCTCACTTTGTTCCTGATCCTCCTTTGACTATTTTGCTCACTCACTCTAATGATGTGAGCAGATTATGGCATGAGAAGTTTGGACATCTTAACTTCCACTACTTGCATCAGCTTAACCAGCAGAGCATGGTCACAGGGTTGCCTTCTACTTTGACATTGGAGTCACTTGGAATACATGATAGATCTTCTAATGGGTCAGATTCACTTGAGCAGTCTTGTATCTCCACTTTTGATGCAGAGAGTGATTCAGAGGACTCACCTCCTTCCTCTCCTAGTCATCATTCACAGGTTGATGATTCTCCTCTAGATTCTCCATCTTCTGGTCCACTTTGGGCTAGACAGACCTTGCAGTTTGCAGGTGATTGGGTTGGGGATCCATCAGACACCAAGAAAACTCGTTCACAATTCGAGGATGCTCTGCATATCTTCATTGCTACTATCTCAAATCCACAGTCCTTTCATGAGTCTTCTGGTATTTTTGAGTGGGATACAGCTATGTAGGAAGAGTATAGTTCCTTGATGAGGAACCACACTTGGGATCTTGTCCCTTTTCCTAAGGGAAGAAAACTTGTTCGATGTAAGTGGATCTACCAGACAAAATTTTCAAGCTTTGTTGGGGGTGCGGGATGCTTCATCTTTTGGGGGGGCCTCTTCCTCTCACTTGGAGTCCTAATTTTCTTTGGGGAATCTCTTTTCTCTCTCTTTTGGGGGAATTTTATGTACATGGGTACCTCATCAGGCTTGACTTGCCGGGACCCATTTCTACATCCACCTAAGCTTCGCTTATGGGGGGGTGTTAGTTTAGTTTTTTATTTTTTCTATTTTGCAAGGTTTTTTCTACATTTTTTATAATCTCACTTAGGTAAATAAAGCATTTCTTATTAGGTGAATGGTTGTGAGGTGTCACCTTCCTACATGTGAGCATCCATTAGCTATCTTGGGAAGATACTTTGCTATCTTTAGTCTGATAGATGGTTGCTCCTTATTGGTTGGTGTTGTCACCTCCTCCCTCTTCCTAGCCTATATAAGCATGCTACCTAGCTTGTATTTGCATCTCTTGTTTTTGCATCCTCTTAATGCTATTTTGCTTCCAGCATTTGCATTACTCTCTTGAAGACTAACTCTATGATGCTATTTTGATTTTGTATCATTTGCATTCATAGTTTAGATATTTATTCTTTGCAGTAGTTTTTTGGGTTATTAATCTTATCAGATTCTAACAATGAATGCTACAGAGATCATGATAAACTTGGGTTGCATTCTCTTAGGCAGTGACACTTGTGAGTATTACATTCTTTATAATTTTCGGTATTGAAATTGTAGATACTAATCATCTATTATGCTGCACTATTTCTACTTTGCATATAGTTTATCATCACTCTAGTAAATGAGAAAAAAATTGGAATGTTTAGTGTTGCTTGTGAAACAGCTTGTATCGTGTCCTAAGGTATATACAAAGCATCTGTGATAGTTTGTTAGAAATAAATCCTTTTATTTTAGTTCTTATGGCATTTTTTTTATTTTGCAGGTTTGAAAGATTACAGTGGAATAGGGTTCAAGAATTTTGTATTACAAAAATGTCTTATTTCTTTATTGATACAGATAGATTGAGGAGGTAAAAATTTAGCTTTGATGCATACTCATATGTACGATGCAAACTCATTTTGATGTGACATTATGTGTGTTCTCTTTCACATTTTACTATCAATTTTCTATCCAATTTAATGACCCAAAACTACTGAGAAAAATTGTGAAGGTCACAATTGCTATTAAAATCTTGTACTACCTTTTTATGTTAATCGCTTACCTATCTGCAACTCCACAATTGATATTGACAGTCTCTTGCCCTCACTGTGCAAATGAACTACTTTAGTTTTATTGATGCAGCTGAACTATGAGTGCCCTTTGTGTTCTTGACAAATTGTAAGCTTTCAACTTTTGTGAAGCCGTTACGGATGCAAATGAACAACTGGTGAGGTGTCAATTTTAAGGCAATTTTTTGTTTCTATAATGTATAGTTCAATTGCTAGAAATATTTCATCTAGATTGTTAATTGATAGATTGTTAACTTTTCATGTCATCTTCTACTTTGGTTGGGTAGTTCTCCTTGCATTTTTAAATCGTAAATCTTGTTGCAGTCTTTAGCCTAATGACAGTTTGGTATTACATCCAAGGCGATAACATAGTTGACTTAAAACTTTGTATTAAAGAAAACATCAAAGGATAATATTTGAATTGTGGATATTTGTAAATTATGTTGGTTTTAGACATAGTTATAGTTATATATGCGCTCTTATGATGATGTGATTGGGACACGGTTATTTGTTTGAAATATAGATGAAATTATTGGCTTTCATTCCTGATATATAATTCTTTCCTAATTTTATTCTTCCCTGTAGGAACCAAAATTTAGATGCATTGTGCCAATTATTGCAAAGGCTTTGCTCTCATAGGAGCCTTTTAAACTACACAAAATTTGAGTTGTAAAGCATAATTGCTTGATGGAAACTCAAGATATCATGCACATTTCTTCCTCCTTCCCATTATTTTGTATGAAATAAATCATGTGACAAACAAAACAATGGTGTGGAGATAGAAATGTGCATGATACCCTGACTCTTATGCACCGAGAAATTATGCGTTAGAATCAAGTTTTGTGCAGTTTAGAAGGCTCCTATGAGAGCAAAGCTTTTACAATAAATGGGATAGCTCGTCAAAATTTCTACATATCTTGGTCTCAATTTTGACACAAATGCAATATTCTGGTTGAAATTTTGACCCAAAATTGGTCCCCTTTGGTGTCGCTTGTATGGCACTAGCTTAGAAAATTAAATTGCTTTCGTCACAATTTCGACTCCAAATTATGAAGGTTTACATCAAAATTTTGACCAGTGCCACTCGCAAATGAGGAAATACCAGTTCAGCTTGGACCAGGGAAATCAACAAAATTCGCGTCGGTAAGTCCACCTTTATGTAGTCAAAATTTTGACGCAGAATGTATGTGGCAAAAAATGGACCAAAAAAGACCTACAGCAAGCTTGGTCACCTTATCGACCTACTCTTGTCAAAATTTTGACCTTTTTGTGTCAAAATTTAAGCCTACATTTATTAGTGAGAGCTCCAAATGAGGGTGGAGAGTTTTGAATGTTATCAAGCCCTTGTGATCGGTGCATTTCGTTGTTGTTCTCTTGTGATTTATGCATTTCATTAATGTACCCTTATGATCTACATGCCCTTGCTATGTGATTTTCTTCAAGGGAAAGAAGTGGTACCTATGTAAATGTTCTTTTCTTTTCCTTCTAAACATGTATGTCTTTATATTTCCTTCTAAACATGTATCTCTTTATATATTCAGAGAGATCTTTTTTAAGGTGCTTATTACATATTAGCCCACAACAGAAAAATCGATCCAACTACATACATATTCTAGAATCCAAATAATTAGACAATAAAACTCACTCAACCCGTGCTAAATGACTTACCTCAAGATCCTGCACAAAAATAATGCAAACCACAAAAAATGGGTAGAATTTGCAAGAAATTTTACAAAAACATATCATAGAAAATAGTTTTAGAAAGAAACAAGCCATAACCTAGTCTTTATATACAAAGAGATCTTTTTGAAGGTGCTTATTACATATTAGAAAAACATAAAATTGATCCAAGTACATACATATTCCAAAATCCAAATAATAAAATAATAAAAGTCACTCAACTCGTGCTAAGTGACTTAGCTCAATATCCTGCACAAAAATAGTGTAGACCAAAAAAATGGACAGGGTTCCCAAGAAATTTTACAAAAATATATCATAGCATATATTTTTAGAAAGAAACAAGCCATAACCTAGTTAAATTAGTCTAGTTGTTGATTAGCTGGGTTGATTACAAATTCCTGTAGAATTGCCATCAAATTAGGAACAATAAAATGAAAAATTAGTTGTTCCCAGCTAGCAGGATCAAATACAATTTTTCAATGTGTTAAAATTACATAAGCAGATGCATCACTTTCATGCCAAGCATGAAGTGTATTCCCTCAACTTATAATGAATGGTTGGATGTAAAGGCTCCATACATTGGCCCAACAATGGAATCCAAAGATGTAACCATGCATGTACTGGCACACTCTCCCTACGAGGATCTCGAGTATCTATTGTTGTTGTTAATTTGGGCATCCTATATGATCTAGAATGTTATGAAGTACTGAATCTAGTAGTAACTTTTCCCATGTCTCCAAAAAATGTAGCATAGGTTTAGGGTCCCTTGGCACCCAGGAATTTGTAGCAACTATTCTCATTGTTGGAAGAATAAGTTCCGCTTCTATGTAAATGTACCATAATCATGAGGCTCATTTCCTTGTAGAAGCTACAACACGAATCTGTATGTAAGAAAAATGGAGAGATCTTATGGAGTTTTTCAAATAGGTGAAACTTCTTCAGATAGTAGAGAGTTAAAATGAGAAATAAGAGAAAATTAGATTAAAAAATTTCCTAATCTACTTTAGGAATAAATATTATATATTGTCAATATTTGATAGGACAATTGACAAATGACTAGTGCAAGAGAACTTTTCATCTTATTTAAATACATTAGCAATAAATATTATGAAATAGTGATATCATTATTCTTGACCAAGGACTAATGTTTTTACTTTTTGTACCTAGTTTCCACATTGATCTATAAATATTTATGATCAATAAATATTTTTATTGTATTGGGTGTTCTATTATAAAAATAATTTTAAAATGAAAAATGTTGACTTAAAGAAACGAGAAATAGGAAGGATCAATATTATAGATTATAAATATTTGATATTATTATATTGAGCAATTGACAAACTACTAGTGTCATAGTTTTTTTCTTTTTCTTTTTTTCTTTTTTGACCTTGAGTGATCTATCATTAGAATAATAGAATGCTATAAGAAATGAAAAAAGATTTAGATCATACTAAATAGAATAATAAAGAGTTGAAGGAAAGAATTTTTTTTTTATTCACACTTAATGAGAAAAGAAAAACAAATCACTAATGTTGATGGGAATTTATCATTACACTTCATTATCAATTATCATGATAATTTAAAGCTAAAAGAAACAATAAAGAATTCTAAATCAAATTTGATAATCCATCATCAGACAATAAAAGGAGAAAAAAAACCTAAAAAGAATTTTGAATAAAGACAAAAAAATGTAATCCAAGAAGAAGTTGTAGCACAAGCTACAACACAAAGCACGATGCTCATCTTCTTGTAAAAAATTAATTTTGTTGAACAATTGTAAACTCTTAGAAAATGCATTCTTGTTTTCTATTACCATTGATGTGCTTCCCTTAAACAAAATCAAAATGAAGAGGCATAAATACACCAATTTTTTCTTTGAAAACCATATGCATAGATATAAACATAAGTACAACATGTCCAAATATTTTTGGAGATATACACATTAATTGTAACGCCTCGCCATGTGACCCAAAAGAAGTTAACCTAAAGTTTTACCAAGTTTTACCAAGTTTTCCAAACACTTTTTTTTTAAAGATAACAACTTAACAACAATACAATAATATAGCGGAAGCAATTAACATTTACATAAACACATACCATAAAACATATTACAGTTCTTAAGGGTCCCATGATGTTGAATCACATTTAAGTTTAATTAATAATAAATCTAATATATAATAAATACACATCAAATAATAATATACCAGTATGAATCAATTTAAATAATATACAATTATATATGATACCACTTGGATATAAACAAAATGCACAATCATCCACTATACAGGTCACAAGGTATGAAAGGCTGAAATAATATACATAATGAAATAAATTACATCACCTCTTAAGATCTTATGAAATCAAATACAATACAATAGTACAACCATCCATCATAGAAATACAAGAACAAATAGAAAGGAACATTTGCACAAACACATCTAACAGTGACATTTGACGATTGGATCTCAATGGTACAAGAAAAAGCACTACCACTTGACCTGATGGAAACCAAAAAGGTCCACTCACACTGTGCTGAGGATATAATCTCAAGTACCAAATAAGACAACAAACTCAACAATCAAATCCAACATCTAGGTTCAAGGAATCACTTGAAAGCAATCTAACTCAAAGGTACCAAGACACAAGTATCAACTAATCCCAGAAGCAACATAGACACATAGAAAATCTACTATGCAAGTGGGCAAGTGTCATCACATGAATCAACTCTAGGGTTACTTGGCTAGTGTTTTAATCCTCTGGCCCCCTAGTGACTCTATGCGGCACTAGTATCCTTTTGTATTGACAAGGCATACTAACAAGTTAGCTCTAAGGTTACCTAGCTAGTCTTTTAATCCTCCATCCCCTTAGTGACTTTTTGTGGTACAATATCTTGTTAATTCATTTTAATCCCATTTAATGAAATATTATCACTTATTAAAAAAATTATAAAGGGTTTCCCTAGCAGCCACTTTGGGCCCCAGCCTCCATTGAAAGCCACTTCCCAACATGACATATAGATAACCTACCCTAAGCTCAATAAAATCAAAATATCACAAAAGACCACATACCATACATTAGTTCTTAAACAAGCAATTGACAAGTATTGAAAAACACTGATCATAATCACGAATTCCACCAATATGATCATCCTAACAGGAGTGATCCCAAAATCAAGTATACATAAGCCAATCCATGTCATAACATGACATCACTAAGAACAAATCATACAAACACCTCTGTCCTATAAAAGTGATTGGAAAGCAATCCAAATACAACTAATCAAAGACTCAAAGGTTATATCAGATAGATCACACCATTCACCTCAGTTTCACACAACAACACTAGAAAGCAATAACAATAAATAGATCAACACACATCATAGATAATACTAGACACATTAGCATAGTTGAGTATAAAAGAACTAGATCAAAACCTCATTATGACATCACAAACATAGAAGTTTTGAGCCTCTGGTAACATCTTGACTGGTCAAAGCTAAGACAAACCCAAAAACCCCAACACCAATACATCACACATTACATAAAGTGCATACAAAAGTGAATTTCATAATTCATTAGGTTTTGAAAACCCTAAAGTTTAATATTTACTAAATTTTTTAGATTAAATCACAGACAATTCTATAATGGAAATCAATTTTCTCAAACAGGAGTTTCAACCTAGAAAAATTCTGAATACAGAAAAACAACAGACACGAAGAAGACATGAATTCAAAGAACGAGCAACTACTGCACAAACCCACAAGATCCTACCAATGAATGCACAAACATGCAAGAATCTTCCTTTTTCTTCGAAAACCCCCTTTCCAAAATTGGCTCCTCCAAACCTACATATCTAGAAATGAGATCTAATTTCCTTAATGAAGAGTTTTTCCCCCAAATCAAGGCTTTGATCATGCAATCATGCAAAAACCCTTTGTCTTTAATTACTATATTTTAATTTTCATGCACACACTTTATGCAATTTAATTAAAATAAACTTTGTTAAATTAAAGCTTTCTCTCCCTTATTATCTCATGTGACATTTTTTTATGTAATATTTATTAATTTAACTAATATATTATTCAGAGTTTATTAAAAATAAAATTCTTAACTAAATATAAATATGCCTAAATTATTACTTTAATCAAATCTTTTAAATTTAATTCTTTCACGCATATTTAATGAGCTTTTTAATTAAAATATTCTTTTATATTTTCTTTTCCTCCACTTATTAATTAGTGTAAACACTATTTAAAGCATGGTTTATTATTTAAATTAATAAGAATAATTAAAGCTCATTATTTAAATGCAACTCTAATTTAATAATTATTAATTAAGTAATCATAATAAAAAATATTAAATCTTTAATCTTTTAATATTTTAATTCTATTTTTATTCAACTTCTTAAATTAGACTTTTAAAATAAACATTTTAAACTGAAGTACATATTTAATTAATTTCTAATTAATTAAATAACATCGTATTCTAATCTTTCTTTAACCAATTTTCCAAATTTAGACATCTATTTAGACTTCTAAATTTAGACTTTTTATTTAAAGCATAAATTTAATTAGTTTTTAATTAATCAAATATTCACATATTTTAATATTTTCTTTTTAATCGAATAATATTTATTACTCAAGTAATAATATTATTTAGAGTTTATTATTAAAATAAAACTCTTAATAATAATTATTAAATAAAATAAATATAAATATGCTAAAATTAGAAGTTTAATTTAATCTTTTAAATTTAATTCTTTTATCTAATTAATTTTTTCAATTAATTAAATATAATTAAATATTGAATTTCTTTATAAAATTTTCATTAAATTATCTTTTAATTTGATTTAATTATAATAGAAAATCATAATAGACACACAAAACCAAATACGACAACTCAACTGAAGGCACAGGACAAGAATCAAATTCTAGGGTTAAAATCACGAATTCATGTCACTTGATGAATTTAGATGGGTAAACTAACTCAAATACTTGTCCTACTTTCTAGGACAATTGGTTTAGGGTTTAGGATTTGGACTCAAGAGTTATCTCCCCACTTATACCATTGAAATACTATGATAGGGTATGCTCATCCTAGAAATTTAGGGAAGTCGATACTCGGTACCTGCAATCTGCATAAAATCTATGCATGTACAAACACAATATTCTAAACTAAACAAGAAATGGTAGGAAGTGGTTGATCATGTAGATCCCGACTAGAAAGTAACTATGAATCCCTTCCTCAACCACATCAGAAATGTCAAAGATTAAGAAAATATACACACACCATACACATGCAAGTATGTGGTAAGTATCCTTAGAAATTGCATAAAAATCATTCATCTAACTAACATCATTAAATAACTAAAAGTCACTACATGAACATATATATCATCATCGAACAATCATGCATACATGAAATAATTAGGTAACATAATATATAATCAACTAAGTATGAAATGACATATAATCAAATATGGTGACTAAGTACTGACAATCATAAAACACAATTACAAAACTGGCCTAAAAGAATCTGACAATATAATCAAAAAAGTCAAGTAGAGGTAGGCATTACATTAATTACACCATTTTTTTCTTTCAAAGCCACATGTGTAGATATAAACATTAAGTACAATGTGTCCAATATTTTTGCAAATATACACAACTAACTCAATAAGGCTATAAGAATAAGTTATTCCTATAAAGAAGGATCATGCCAGATAATACAAGGAAATTTGATCAAAATAGGGAGACAATCACTAGATTGTTGTCTAACTCTCAAAAAGAAGGCAATGACAAATGTTATTGTCCTTGCAAGAGTTGTAATGGCTTAAAGACAAGAAGAATCAAAATCAAAACAACTAAGAGACATTATATGGAGAATGGTCACATTGAGGGGGGGCTTGATTATTATCTATTGGTAAGTTGTATGTTATATTGTTTTCACAATTAATATACATATGAACCACAGAATGGGGGTTTGATTATCATCATTTTTATAATTGTCAATCTCCCTAGGGTAGTATGTGATATGGACAAACACATCTTGGAGGATCATGGAGGTGTGAATATGGAGGAACATTAAGGTGTGAGTATTGATGGAGAATATCATGATACCATGGAAGATGATGATCATGCACCAAAAAACACATTTGAAGATGATGGTACAAATGCATTGATCCATGACACTTTTGGTACTGGTGTTGCTAGTGTTTCTACTGATGATGATGATTATGAGGAGGATGACATTTAGGCTGTCCATGATATACCTCTACTTGAGAAAAAAAAAAATACAACCCTTTATGAAGGATCCCAATCAACTCTTCCCTTTGTTGTATTGTTGTTGGTGAATTTGAAGGTTATGAATGGTTTATCCAACATAAAAATGCCACATATGCTAAGGTTTGTGATATATGTCATTATAGTATATAAAAGGTGAAATATGTACGATTAAGATTGTTTATACTAATGACTTATATTTTTTGTTGTAGATTAATGGGTGACTATTTGTTACCACCGTCAAATGTTCTCCCTCGCTCATACTAATAATTATGTGCCACTATGAAACATATTGGAATGGAGTATCAATCATTAGATGCTTGTCCTGAAGATCATGTAATTTATTATACAGAACATGAAAATGCAACAAAATGCCCCGAATTCCATACAAGTGGATATAGAGATGATCAAGTGACAAAAAAGGTTCTTCGCAAGGTTCTCTGTTACATCTCCATTATTCCACGTCTTAAACAATTATTTAGGTGTAGTAGCTTGACACAATTTATGGATTACCATGCACACAATAGAAGTCAGGATGACATTATTCAAATGCCTACAGATGGTTCAACATTTATGGACATAGAGGAAAAGTGACCACTCTTTAAAGAAGAACCTCAAAATCTCAAGCTTTCTCTAGCAACTAATGGTGTCAATCCATTTGGAGAGATGCAATCTGCTTACTCGATGTGGCCTATTTTTGTTAGCAACAATAATTGTCCTCCATGGATGTCAACAAAGAGGGAGCACATTATGTTGATAATGATTGTTCTAGGCATTTTATTATTTTATTTTTCCCTACATGTAAATTATAAGTATTGAAGTGAAATGACCAAAATAATTAACTAATATTGTTCATTCAACTAGGTAAGTACCAAGTGAAAGATATGAATGTATATATTACACCTCTTATTGATGAGTTGTTGGTGTTATGGAATGGTTTTAGTATGTATCATATCTCTAGATCAATTGGACAAAAACAAATTCAATTCCATGCAATGCTTGCGTGGACAATTCATGATGCCCCAAGGTTGACACATTTATGTGGTTTGTTATGTTGAAATCTAGTTTTATGTGATAATACTAATTCCAAAAATGAACACATTTAATCCAATTGTATCGTTATCTTGTAGGTCTTCAAAAAAAGGGAAAAATTGCATGTCCAAAGATGAAATATCATCATTCCAAAAGTTTAAGAAAGTAGGTGTTTGATGAGAATAGACACTTCCTCCACACAAATCATAAGTATCAAGGTGTCGAAAAAAATCTTTTCAATGGGAAAGTAGAGACTACATCAAAGTCACAAAGAATGACACCTCACCTATGGTAGGTGGAATCTAATATAATTCAAGGTCATCAAGGCATCAATATTGACCACCTTCTAAAGGGACTAAAAAATTATGCCAAAGAATTTAGAAGGTTGAACTACTATGAGTAGCTATAAATTGTGCATTTTTTGATACTATGCATATTGGAAAGAATGTAATAGAGACACTGTGGAAAATTTTGGATGGAAGGCATGACAAAGAAAAAATTACCAAAATTTGCAATGACATTCATGATTCCAATCATGCAATGAAAAATATCATTGAATCAAATAGCAATGGAGACTCAATTAATGCAAGTTCCCTTCCTTGGTTATTAATGGAGCAATAAAGTAATTTCATAAAAGAAGTCATACAAAAAATTTGATTTTCTATAGGATTTTTTGTGAATCACTAATACATTTGGCATCATTTTGTGATGGCTATGTGTCGCAATTACGACAGAAATGTGTCACCACTGCGACAGTCATAGACGTCACTATTTTTTAGTCTCAAATTATGATGTTTATCCTATACCGTCGTAATTGTGATGCCTATCTGTTGCTATGCAACCACTTTATTGTTACATCAACCCCGTCATAATTCTTGTGGCTGACGTCGCAATTGTGACAGACACCCTTGCAATTGCGATGGCAGTTGGGCATCGCCGCTATAGAAACCCCATTGCAATGCTGGTGGCTGACATCGCAATTGCGATGGACACCCTTGCAATTATGACAAAAGTTGGGCATCACCGCTACAGCAACCCCATCGCAATGCTTGTGGTTGATGTTGCAATTGTGATGGTAGTTAGGCATTGCTGCTAGAGCAAACCTGTCACAATGCTTGTGGTTGAATCATAATTATGAAGAACACCCTTGCAATTGCGACGACAATTGGGCATCGTCACTACAGCAACCCCATCGCAATTCATGTGGCTGACGTCGCAATAGCGACGGAGACAAAGTAAAACAAAAAAAATATTGTTGGATTCCAGCTACGTCAAACCAAATCAAACCTCCTAAACCCTATGTAAATTCATTAGGTCACATCTTATATTTGAGCAGGATGGTGTCTTATTGGTGCTCCTTCCATTATTTCATGATATATTATTATCAGGCCATCCAATCGGCTATAGGAAAAAGATGATTCCTGAACAATCAAATTAGCAATACGGTCGATTTGCATTTTATTTGGACACTTGGTTTGAGGTTCATCTCATCAATTTCCATTCATCACAAGATCTTTATCTGATTAGACCTCGATAGAAAACATTGAGATTTCCCGAGCCCCAAGCCCAAATCGTGCAGGCTTCAATCTCCACATATCATAAAGCTTGTATATAGAGTTGAGCATCCTGTAGCTAGAAGCTTCACTTGCATCAGTTCTCAGATGGTGTGAGAATGCTCTGCTCTATATATAGGCTTTATGATATGTGGAGATTGAAGCCTGCATGATTTAGGCTTGGGGCTCAAGAAATCTCAATATTTTCTATCGAGGTCTAATCAGATAAAAATCATGTGATGAATGGGAATCAATGAGATGAACCTCAAACCAAGTGTCCAAATGAAATGCAAATCAACCGTATTGCTAATTTGATTGTTCAGGAATCATCTTTGTCCTATGGCTGATTGGATGGCTTGATAATAATATATCATGAAATAATGGAAGGAGCACCAATAAGACACCATCTTGCTCAAATATAAGATCTGACCAATTGAAGTTATGTAGGGTTTAAGAGTCTTGATTTGGTTTGATGTTGGAGGTAGTTGAGAATGACGTAGCTAGAAGCTTCACCTCCCTTTGCCTCACTCTTTCTTAGGCCTTAATATGTCATACTTATGTTGCTTAAATCATTGAGTACTGACAATTTTGCTAAAATTGATTCCTTACATTTCTCTTTTCAGAAGCTTTCTTATAAAGATAAACTATGATAGAAACAATCTCTTGAACATGCACACACTTTTCTGGCTATGGTGGACTAGGAATGTGCAATATATATTTTGTGCACTGCAATATCATGTAGTGAAATCAATTATACAAATATAGAAGTAGTGAAACCATGGAAGCAAAAGCCAGTAAAATTGGGAAGGTTCAATGAAAACAAATATTATGAAGAAAGATTGCAATGATGTGGCATTAGATTGAATACATTGATATATGTAATTAGATCAAAAATATCTCTGGATATTAATGCCAATAAAGCAACATCATAATTTTCTGAGATGTGCATATTGATCTCATCATTTTTATTTAATTAACGTTACTTGAATGATTTGAACAAAAACTGACATAGAATAATAAAGCTACTTTGATTTTTAATCCATGTCACTCAGGTAGAAGAAAAGCAGAACAACTTTCTTTTTTAATATGTATAGCATACCTAAAATGCACCTGTAAAGCCCCATCTTAGTTGATTTGTTGTCAATCTTGGGATGACAACAGAAATTACTGGCATAGTAGGCCTGTACTTCACAATCAACCTGGGGAAAATAAAACATAAATATCGTGCTGAGAATCAGAATGTGCAGATGTCTTATTTGTATATCAGAAAATCAAATTCAGATATAAAAAAAACCTTAATTGCATCATGAAATTTATTTGAAAGTTCCAACCATTTCTGCTGCCCTTTTGTTGAGACCTTTCTACATTCTTCCTATCAAAAACAAAGCCCAACCATCAAACTATCATGATCATACTTTAAAAATTTACTATTTAGCTTTTGACTTGACATTTCAAAAGTTAAATCACAACAACAACAAAACAAAAATCCATTTTGTGAATTTCATGAACACCCCTGAATCTAGAGGGGTATGCTTGGGAAGTAATTTGTTCCCTATCACCTTAGAACTGAAATAAGAAATTAGTTTGTGTTCGAAAGAAACATTGAGACCATAAATAGACAGAATGACAAAATAACACAAAATTCAGATATTATAATTTATTATCACAATTTGAAATAGAGAAATTTCATAACAACAAATGATTAGGGAGCTCCATGAAAGTTGGCTTACATGTGCTTTTTTTAAAAATGTAATTTCATATTAGCTCTTTGTAACTTTCACTAAAATAAATACACAAAACATATCGAGATACAACCCAAGCTAACTTTAGTAAATAAACAAGAAACAATGTTTAGGAAAGCCATGAATAGTAATAGCGCTTTTAAGTAATATGTGGTGAAATTTAGAAAAAAAAATGAGGATACAATTCATAACTTTATTGAACATTGAGGATTCTGCACTTCACTGTCACAGGGACAGTTTTCTAATTTGCAAGATTCAGAGTGGTAACTCAATAAGGTTCTTTCCATTCAAAAGTTACTATTTTTCTTCTTGAAGAGATTTTCATGTTTGGTTAACTTTGTGCAAGGGTTTTTTAAGTTAGTCTCAAGAAAAACTACTTTTTAGATCTCTGCTGTCACAAAATGTGACAGTCTGTCACTGTTTTGAAGTAATTTGGGAAAATGTGCCTCTCCCACTTTCTATGATTAAAATGTAACTTGTGGGAGAGGTAATAATGCTTGTAAATATGATGACTTTAACATGATTTAGATGGAGGTGACAGTGAACAAAGAAAGGAATGGCAGGGTGACTGTTGAATCAAACAATGAAGGTGCATTTACAAGGCACCACATGGTGAATATGATGATCTGAGGGTTGGAATGACTAAATACTACTTGAAAACATCTGAGAGGGTTTTTTTAAAAGTGTTTGAGCCATTAGAAAGATTTTTATAATTGATTTAGGGTCTTTTCTAGGAAGCCCTAGGCTAGAAACCCTTAAAGGAGGGTTTGATGGAAAAGTATCTAGAAATGCATGGAGGGTTAAACAAGTTGAGGAATCATACTATTTATTAGATGCCTTAAGGTTGTGTAAAGGTTTGGGAGGTTGATAATAAGCACAAAAAGTAGTTGCTTTGTTAGGCAAGGGCTAATTAAGCTTAATTGATTGTAGAGATGGCCATAGAAGGGTTCATCAGTCACAAGTTGAAAGGTTGATATTTGCAGGGGTCTAAGAACTCATTAAAGGGTATTTGAAGAGGTGGAGAACTTACCATGGTGTTTGAGAAATTTGGAAGAAAAATGCAATTTGCTTGCAAGACAGGGCTAATAGGACAGTCCTACAAAAGGCAATTTTGAAGATTTGTATAGATTTGATGCTTGGTAGGGGTTGGGACTCCTTAGTTATGTTGTTTGAAGGTTATTGATGCATTGGAAGGATCAAGAGAATCTTTGAAGACAGAGATTAAGTGTTGATTGCATTAAGGGTGAATTAGGAGTGTTCCCAATGAAAGGGAAGTTGAAACATGGACAAAGTGAATTGAAAGTTGTTCAAAATGAATCAAGGTAGTGAACCTATTACAGAGGAATTTTTGATTGATATCCTAAATTTAGGGACTTCTTATTGATCCTTGAGTGGATTCCAAGACATTGTTGAATCCTCGAGTAACTTATGAAGGGTGACTATTGGGAAGACAACAAATCAGATATAGATCAGAGCCAATAATTAAAACATAGTTTTGGCAATGGATATATATATATATTGAAGATGATGAAAGCATTGATTACTACTAAGGAATATCAAAGCAAGACAACTCCATTTATCATGAAGTAACTCATACACATTAGAAACATAATCATACTTGATTTAAGTTTATAAGGCTCATCTGAAATATCAACTACATCACTGTAGATTTATTATCCCATTAACCATTCTATGAAATCAAGGACATTATATTAGACAATTATTTCATCAATAAAAGCAATATTTATTCACATCTCATTGCATGATCAAGCACATGAATATGGTGCAGGGCACCTAACCTAGGAGTTAGGGGAACAAGTTAGGTGTTAGGTCACCTAACCTAACAAAAATAGGCCACACTAAGTAAACAAATCTCATCTCTCCAAATGGATTGATACCGTCCACTACTAATGAAAGCTTGAGATTACAAGGTTCTTCTTTGAAGTGTTGCCACTTTTCCTCTATGCGCATAAATGCTAAACCATCCGCAGGGATTCGAATAATGTCATCTCAACTTCTATTGCATGCATGATAATCCATAAATTGAGCCAAGCTACTACACCTAAATAATTGTCACATCTGTGGAATAATGGGGGTGTAACAAAGAACCTTTTGAGGCACCTTTTTTGTTAGTCGATCTGTTCGATATCTACTCGTATGACATACAGGGCATTGTGTTGCAAATTCGTGTTCTTTATAATATATAATATGATCATTGGGACAAGCATGTATTGCTTCATACTCCATTCCAATATCTTTCATAATAGCAGATAATTTTGGATATGAGTGAGGTAAAATATTTGATGGTTGTAACAGAAACTCACCTATCAATCTACAGCAAAAAATATAAGTTGTTAATATAAACAATATTAGTGGTATATTATTCACCCTTTGTTAACTATAAAGACATATATGACATACCTTAACATATGTGACATTGTTATGTTGGATAAACCATTCATAACCTTCAAGTTCAACAACAACAATACATCATAGAGAAGAGTTGTTTGGGAGTCTTTGTATAGGGGCTCGTATTTCAATTTTATTTTCTGGTGCATGATCATCATTTTCCATGGGATCATTATCTTCACCTTGGATATTCGCATCTCCATGTTCCTCCACTTTGAAAACCATATTCTTCGGATTGTTGCGGTTCATATCATGTACTTCCCTGGGGAGATCAACCTATATAAAATTGATTAACATAAATAAACCATGATCATCAACTCATCATCAATTGATTTCATATGTATATAAATTGTTAAAATGATATAATGAACAACTTACCAGTGGATGATAGTCATGCCCCCCTTCAATGTGACCATTCTCCCTACAATGTCTCTTAACTGTTTTGATTAGCAGTCTTCTACAGTTTAAGCCCTTACAAATTTTGCAAGGACAATAACATTTTCCATCACCTTTTCTTTTCAAGTTAGACTGCAATCTAGCGATTGTCTCCCTATTTTGTTCTTCACTTATATTATCTGACATGATCGTTCTTCGCAGGAAGCAAAAATTGGGCTATGAAAACTTTGGTCTACAACTTTCAAAAACTAAGAAAAATTTTCAAAAGTACACAAATCTTCTTAGAAATAGCTAAATACTTTAATATTTTAAAAATACTTTCTTTGAATTTATTCGTAAGACATTTAACCCAATCACCTTTTATAACATTCAGTCAATTGCTCTAGGCAAATTTGTGGATAAGATTATTTGTAAAACTTTGACCAACTGCCTGAAGGTCTTATTTCAAGAGACCTTACAACATTAAGCCACTAAAAGCAATTACAAAACATATAAGCTAAAAGTCTAGTTAAAATATACATTAGATTAAAAAATATACAATTTTCATACCCAAGCACGCGGCTATAACTCGTGCAACGACCTTCTTGCTTAGCTGTAGAAGCTCTCCAACAATCAAATTATACAAGCTACAAGGCCTAACATCAATTTCAAAACATATAAGCTACAAGTCAAGACATATTACGTGACATGGAAAAAGGAACAAAATTTACAAGATTTAGCAAGACATATTAAATGACATCATAGTGCTAGAGAGATCACAATTATATGAGTCAAACATATTCATGAAAAAGCACATAAATTAGTTATTATATGCAATTAAAAGATATATAGTTAGATAGGGATATCCATAGGGCATATTGAAGAAATGAAATGGTCATCCATAGGCCATATTGAAGAAATGAAATGGTCATCCATAGGCCATATTGAAGAAATGAAATAGTTAGATAGGGACAGCTGGAATTTTTCTTGTCCTCTAAAGAAATGATAGAAAATTTAAATCAAACGTCCACAAACTTGGATCAAAATTCTCAGCAGGCATCTGTAGTTAATATTTTTGATGTACCAATGCCAGAACAAAGTTCTTAGCAGGCTCAGGGAGTTAACATCATCGATGCTCAACTAGATAATGATTCACAGTAGACATTAACAACTACTGCTTGAGATGTAATTGTTGAAGATAAAAACAAGGATGATGTAGGAAGCACATCTAGTGAAGTGGTACAATGGTGTAGGGGCACCCAAGGGACACATGAACCTATAGGGTACACCAAAAGTCATGAAGGTACCAAGGGAAATCAATGCCTAATGAAGACATTTCAAGTCATTTGATGATGGATTATGGCTATTGAAGCCATCAAAATGTAAGGAATTTCATAAAGTTGTCAAATTGTAATGTATTGCCAAGAACAGGCAATGTCATGTAAGGGGTCATTGTGAAGTCATTTGAAGTCCTAGAGTGTCCTAGGAAGAGTTATAGGTTGATGGCAATGAATAATATTGTTTACATAATGTAATAAGGCTCTAACTGATGTAAAATGCAATAAAAGTGCAAGATCTTGTAAATTGCCAATGTTGGCAACATAAGCCAAATAAGGCTTGAATGGGTTAGTTGAGATTATAGGGTGTGAAGGTTGTTTTAAAAGTCTTTTAGAAGTCCCTAGGAATGAAAAACAAGGTTTTATAAGTCCTTTTCACAAAGGATAACAAAACAAATAATGAGTGTTGTTAAAAAAGTGTTTGTTACTATCATGTGACAGTTATGAGGGATAGTTGGCAACCAAGGGGTCTTTGGTTCAGTTTTATGAGTGAGTTAGATGGGGGAAAGTCTAGAAAAGTAAGGTATTTATAAGACACAAGAGTAGTATTCGAGGGAGTAGCGAATGTATCAAGAAAAGAAATTGAAGTTTGCATCCCAAAAGTGAGTGTAGGGTTATTTTTGAGAAAGCCCTAGTTAAAAGCTTGAATTGGAGAAGAATGGTGTGCTAGGTTGTAACTAGGGGTTCCATGGCCCAAAGGATGACAAAATCCTTTGTTTTGCTTCATAACTAAGGACTGTTGAAAGTTATAGGGTTAGAGTATATACCCTTGATAGGGTTGATTTGTAAATGGAAGGCTAATTAGGCTTAGAAGCATGTAAGGTCAGCCATAGAAATGTACACCAGTTAAGGGTTGAAGGATTGAGATTCATAGGGTTTCAAAAAATCAGTAAAGGGTATTTGAAAAGGTGAAGATGTTACTAGGTTGTTTGGGAAGTTTGAGAGTAAAGTACAGATTACTTGTAGGACAGGGCTAATTGGGCAGGCCTATTGAAGGCAGTTTTGAAGATTGAGATAGAACTAATGCTTGGTAGGGGTTGGAACTCCTTATTTATGTTGTTTGAAGGTTATTGAGGCATTATAAGGATTAGGGGAATCCTTGAATACATAAATCAAGAGTTGGTTGGATGAAGGGTGAATTAGGAGTGTTCCCAAGGAGAGGGAAGTTGAACAAAGGCAAGGTGAATTGGCAAGTTTAAATAAACCTTAATTCGTGGATCTAATTAGTTAGAATTTTCATTTCATGAAAGACTCTTATACCATTGTAATCACTTCAACTTTTTTCTTTATTTCAACCAAGTATTTTTATTTTAAAGTTCTAATTTTGATAATGTTTATATATGAGATTTTTAATTTTGAAATCATTAAAATTATTTTAAGCTTATTTCATTAGCAAATATAACCATTAAATTTTTATCTTTACTACTTTATCAAATTAAACTGCTATAACTTTAAGGAAAATATAGGTCACTACTTTGATTTAACTATATTTAGTTGAATGTTGATCTAGCTATTTTGATAAATTTCAATATTTAAATTTATGAATCCTCTATATATAAATTGATTAAAAAAATTTAAAAATAAAGAATCCAACTTTCATCTAAATAAGACGGAAGTGGAGGGAATGAATTGGAAATTGGCTGTTGTGATTAGGCAAAATTTGAGATGTGTAGCTTTTCAGTCTAGCTCAAGGGAATGGAGGAATGGAACAATGTGGCCAACTATCTAGCTAAATGAGTCTCTTATGAGATGGGGCTATGCAATATTGGGATTGAAATGACATATCTTTGGAGTACTCTAGGATTTTAAAAGATCTAGTAAGAGTCTTTATTGGGACTATGGCTTGATTGGTTGGATGTTTCTTTTACTGTTTTCTTCAAATTTTAAGTCAAAATTGGTCAATAATATATTTTTTACCCTTTTCTTTTAAGTAAACCATAATTCCCGGATCTAATTATTTAGCATTTCCATTTCATCAAAGCTTCTTATTACAGTTGTCTTTCTTACCCTTACTTAAAAACACCACCTTTTATAAGTCCTTGAATTACCCATCTTTGTTGTTAGGTTTGGAACCAAAATTGTAGTCTCTTTTGAATAGACCTTAACACAGCACAAAAAATATATATAGTCACTCTACATGCAACTGCATTCCAGGTGCATACAGAAGGTGCCATCTTCCCAACCCATAGTTAATAGCTGTGCAAGATTTAGTTTTTATGGAGTCCTCAGCTCCTAGGTTTCATTATACACAGACCTTGTCTCCTACTCTATGGAATTTAGAAAATAGTATATAATATTTGTATACCCAACAAGAGTATAGGCTATCACCGATGTAGGCACCATAGCAATACATCCATAACTTCATTACCAGCAAGCATTCAATTTTTTTTGAGCAAATTCAATGGCTTTGGCTTCATGAGAATGGTGATCAAGAAGGACAATGATTTGTTAGATGATCAGTGGATTTTAACAATGGCAAGAATGTTTATCTTTAAAGGTAAGAAATGGATGCAATATGAGGAATATGTTTTAAATTTGCCAGTAAGTAATCTAATGAATGTTTGCATCAACTCTTTCATCTCTTCGACTAGATTAAGATACCTGAAGCAAAGCTATCTTTAAATTGTTAAATAATTAAGATAGAAACCTCAAGAATGATGTAATTCTCGAGAAAATTTGGTGCTTTTGACTTGACAGTGTTGATCAAGATATGAATTTGATGAAATTCAAAGCTAACAAGAATGTTTATCTTTAAAGCTAGAAATGGATGCAAATTTAGGGCCTAGAATTTACAAATTACAAACACGAGGAAGCACTCCTTTGAAAAACTGAATATTGGTGGGACAAAGCTAGATATTTTTTCTCCAAAGACTTTGATAAATGAGAGCTAGAGAAATAACCAAATGCACAAGTGCATCAATTTCATATTTTCTCAGAGGCTAACACGCGTTCTTTAATCTATGCAAATCTGCAACCTCCAAACTTAAGTCTTAACAACATAATCAACTTCGAAAGAGAATTAAGACATTTTAGCCACAAACCTGAATTGAAAGAAAAAAACTACAAAAATAGCCAATCGAATCCTCTAAAACCAGAAAAATAAATGAAAAAGGATTCCATTGCAGCACTTGGAGTCAACGCAGGCAAGGATCGATCGACCTTCATGGTGATTTTGAAGATCAAACACATTTCTTTCCTTTGAATAAAGTCACAGCCTGCATAGGTTACAAGACGGTCACTTTCTCCACAAAAACTTCACATGCATGGTATGATTTCATGGCCCCCTGCTCAGACAAATGAAAATATATTTCTGGGCAATCTAAATACTAGTGATTGCACCTAAGGTTGCAATAAGGACGCTGAAGATAAATATGTTATGCTATAATTTTGGTAAGAAGTGATGTTAAAAATAAATTGATTCCATATATTCGAACAAAGATAAGTAAAAAAGTTTATGTAGCGTACAGATAGCTTTCAATGGAACCATTGAATTCATGCTGGGTATTGCTTAGTTCCTAATAAAGAGACTAATAACACATGCAAGAATCAAAACACATGTCTGAATCATTTGAAGGAAACTAAGTGTGATGTGTAAAGAAACATTTATATATTATCTTCCATATATTTTAAAGTGAAAATTTTGATAATGTATTGCTCATTTTTTACTAAAATAAAATAAAATTTAGAAAGTTTGACCCGCAGACCATGAAAATTATGAGTCACATTGGTATAATGACCCCAAAGATGACCTTGATATAAGAAATTTTTGAAATTTTGACTACTATGAAGACCATGGTAACAAAAGATTGAATTTTTAAAATAGGGTAAAATTTACAAATATTGGTTATATATTTTATATCAAGATGGGGAAAATTGTTGAATGAAATTAAGTTGGAAGCTCTATATTTTCTTTGATTGAGAAAAAAATCTAGTAGTCATGTGGATACAAGTCCTTGTACAATGAATCCCAAGGAATGGACTTGGAAATCAGATTCACCAACACGAGCAAAACAATGCATTTCTTCCCAAAAGAGCATTAGAAATTAATCACGATATTACACCAAAATTTAGAGCTCATATGGAATTCAATGTCGAATTAAAGATTCTTTCCCATCTATTTCAAGGATTCAGTTCCTCTAGCTTAATACTACTCTTGAGAGGCACATATTCCTCAAATAATCTCAAAGATGAAGAGAAATTGTAGATTTATCAATGCTTTGATAATGCATGATATAAAATTGTCTGCACAAGTAACATTAAACAAACAGCTACCACAGACACCACAAAGATTATTCAGTAAATCCTCTTGAGACATCCCACTCCAAGAACAACCTTCTTGTCAAAATCACTATTATCAACCTTCTTGTTAAAATTGCTATTAATATTTGCAAACATCACAAAATATTGGAACACCATGAAAAAAGCAATGAACCTCTTCCCCTAATCAAATCCTACTCTTCTAAATAGAAGCCACCCCATGCTTATCTCTAACACAAAAATCACATTAACTAGCTGCCACAAAGTATTGATATAAACAGTAACATTGAACGTACATTAAAAAACAAAAAATTATCTAGAAGGCGCTTTACTCCATGAATATCCTCATTGCCAAAAGCACCATTAATCTTTGCGAACACCACAAAACATAGGAGCACTATGAGAAATGCAATGAGCCTCTTCCCACTCTTCAAATCCATACTCGTATGAGTAGAAGCCATCCCATGCTATCTCTAGTACAGAAATCACAACTACTTAGATGCCACAAAACATTGATACAATAGTCACAAAACACCTCTAGTAGAACATGCAAAAAATAATTGACAATCTAGAATACAAGCAGGGAGCAAGAGGCACTGTGTCTAGGCTTTGGACGGACCTATGGTGTATTATATCTTGAATAGGAATACAAATAGAATATTTGAGAGGGATTTTGATTTTGTGTTAAGTGTAAAATGTGCGAGTTCCAAAGATGAGTCAGTACAAGGCACGCATGGTAGTGTTGGTGTATTTGGAAAGCATTGTGGGTGTTGTAACTTCAATGGTAACTCACTAACAAATCCTCGAATATAAACATCCATATATTATGGTTTCTATTATCCCATAGTTGCTTCCAAAAATAACATGTTTTCCTCTGCAAAAATTAGCTTAATCAATATACTGTGGGTGGCTTCAAAATGGCATTGTCTGAAATACTTTGAATCTTGTCAAAAATATGATACAATTATAGAAAAGTAAATAGTTTACTGAATTGCAAACAAAAATAAAATCCATGATGAAGATCGATCAATTTTAGCCAAAATAGGGTAGGAGAAATCCAAATATAGGGATGGTATATCGTAACCAAAAATCAAGGAAAAATAGCAAATATTCCACCAAAATTGAGCTACTTTCAAAGAAATGCATCATATCATCCACCACTAATCTTTGTTCGAAGAATTCATTCTCAGACATAAACAATCACAAAAATAGAAATAATCTATTCACTGAGAAATAAAATGGATTGAGAAATGATAATAACCTTTGTTCCACGAATATGGGTTTAAACGTAGGGAAGGTAAATTCTTTTGCACTTTAAATGGCCCTAATTCCAATGCCGCACCATAGCCAACAGATGAGCAGCCAGGCCCTACAAGGGTTACAAAAGCCCCAAATTAATTGTCAATATTAGAACCCCGATTTTTAGAAAATAAATAAATTGAAGATGTTCTAATGAACAAAAATGAAAGAAATTAATTAATAAGATTGAATATACCTTCATTCAACCAAAGAACAAGAGACCTTTCTAACGGATCCCTCATGGCTTCAAAGAACTAGTAAAATAGGGCCTTCCTTTCATTAATGCTCACATAACCAGCATACTAAGAAAAACCTACGGGGGGTTGGCTTGGGAGGCTTTCCACTTTTTCTACTTTTTTAGCAACTCCATTGCTCCCCTTCACCAACAAAACCAAAGCCAACTCAGGTCAAAATGTGAATAGGAGTTTGAAAATGGCCTCACCTCAAACTTGCCCTAAATCATCCATCCATCCGACATTGTGTCTAGTAGTAGAGAATAAGACGGTGGCGAGCCAAATGAGGTGATGTTGTATAACAAATTACCCAAATAAGCAACATTTTTTTTTGTTATATCTCATTAGTGTCACAATTGTGACATCATCGGGCTATAATTGAAAAAAAAAGCCAAAAACACATTACATTTGCCTGCCGTCGCAAATTGACCCCTAATGTATTAGTGAATATAAGCAATCTCATAACAAAGAAAAGTGAATTTGGCCTAGGGCTGAAAACACATGATTGACATGCCTTCATCAAGGTAAGTCATAGTCTTTTGTATTTACAATATATTTGTGAAACTGCATTCAATTTTCATTGTATTATGTTAGAAAAGATTGAAATGATCAGTTGACCATTGTTTCAATATGTGCTACCCCTATCACTCCCAAACAACTTCAACAATAATATCAAAAAAGTGATAAATGATCTTGCAAAATACATGAGGTAAGTAGTGATATTTGTTCAATATATCAAACAAGTAATATATTGTAAAGTCTCATAATTATATGTTTTTATGTCTTGAATCCCTTGTGGGTGGTTACCATCTAAAGAAATCTATAAAGAAGATAAAAAATATTGGAAGAAAATAATTTATCTACTAATGTGTGAAATGCAAAATTTTTACCTTCAACTTTTTTCAATGCACAAGTACACTACCTCATACACCTAGTTGAGGAGATTGAATTGTATGGACCTATACAACCTAGGTCAATGTGGATGGTTGAGAGACACTTAAATTTTTTGAAGGATTTGGTTTGAAAAAGAGAATGTCTCGAGATTTCTATGATTGAGAGATATATGGTATACCAGATGATGGTGTACATTACTCAATATCTTCCTAATCTTACAACAAAGACCTATACAGATTGCAGTTTGGATCTCAACTCTATTAAAAAATTCAAAGGGGAGTACTTGGTAGGGAAAATATATTTAGGAAAGTCAAAGGTAATAAATTATGAGATGTTATTATAGTTAATTAATTCTTAATATTCAAAATAAATCTTTTGTAAGTCATATATTTACTTTTGTACAACTGCTAAAGAGTGGGATGCAATACATTTTTTTATTGAAAATAATCAATATTGGATGATGGTATGGATTGAATGATGTCAACATTCTAGTCATAGATTAAAATGGGAATCTGTATCTTCATTTTGTTGGAATTTAAAAGTGGGAAGATTTACTTCTAAGAGGGGGGTGAATCAGAAGTAACAAACTTTAACCTTTAAAACTTTTAAATGAGATCAATCACATGCATCTAACATATCTAATAAACATGAAAGTAAAGACATGCATGAAAATAGATAACACAAGATTTTGATCACCCATAAACCCTTCGAAATGAGAAGATAAAACTGGGATGGGGATGACACCCACAACTTATTACTGCAACAATATGTAATTGGTTAAGGTCACAAAGTTTGACCACTATCAATGGTCTGCCCTGTGAAAAGCCTACCTTGTTAAAGGCTTTACACCCTGTTAAAAGTGACTTGGTTAGAGGATTTACAAACATTCACTTGGAATGTTACCCTGTTAAAGGATTTACAACCCTGTTAAGGATTTATAAAATGGCTGCTAAACCAACCTATCACCATAGGATTTTCATTCTCCTAATATAATGGTTAGAAAGTATAGTAGAATTTCTTGACCTGATGACTTACAATCTTCAATTGCTGATTCCAGATCCTTGTTCTACTCAATCTGATATGATCCTTCTTGATTTGATATATCTCTATTTGTAGTGTTGATACTCTATTTTGATCAACTTGATTTTGCAATGATGCTCTTCCTCTAAGTCCTGACACCCCTTTTTCTTCCTTCAAAATTTTGCTAGCATTCACTCATGCATTCCCACACAACCTCTTACTCACTCTTCCAAAAAAAAATTATGGGGTTACGACATCCTTATAAAGGCTTCAATACTTAGGGTTAGTTATGAATTCACAATAGAGATTCATGCATCTTTCCTGCTCAATTCTTTAAATATTTCCTAATTGGTTGCATGCTTTCTCCATTTTTCTAATTAGTTTCATGTTGATTACATAGTAAATGTAATAGATTTGATCTTATCTTTTAGATCCTTTGAGATTCATCTTGAGTCGGCTAAAAATGGTTTATATCTGAGTTTGTGAAGCCACAAACTCATATGTTGATTCTGTGTTACTCGATACTTACTGATTATTGATGCTCGACACATATAGGATTTCTATCTTGCTTGGCTCCTATAGTAACTTTATTTTGTTTGACACCTATACTTTACTTGTCTCCTATACTTTTCTCGGCTTCTATACTTTTCTTGGCACATATACTAACTTGACA
This sequence comes from Cupressus sempervirens, assembly GCA_028749045.1. Taxonomy (NCBI): domain Eukaryota; kingdom Viridiplantae; phylum Streptophyta; class Pinopsida; order Cupressales; family Cupressaceae; genus Cupressus; species Cupressus sempervirens. The sequence continues at coordinate 202,202,418 of CM053787.1, forward strand.
TCAATTGTCACCCGGGATTTGAAACTTGCTTGACACTTGTTGAATTTCTAGCTTGGCATATACTATAGTTCAGCATCTATATTATACTCAACATCAACCTTAGAATTTTCTTAAGTGTGTTGACACTCAATTGTCAAAACCAATCTAAGACCAACAATCTCCCCCTTTGACATGAGTGTCAAAAACACTTAACTAAGCATTATGAATTTGATCTTTATGATTATAATACAAATCTTGTTCGGCATATACACAAAACTTCAAAAACTTGTTCAAAATCTTGTAGAAGACTATACACCTCAAAAACTTGTAACTCCCCCTAAGCTAATGTGCCATTTCTATATCCAAAATCCCTTATGCTAAATTTTTCTCATGCATATTATTTTGATACTCTTTATCTTTTCCTTGTCATTCCTTCCCTTTATTTGCTCTGTTTCCACTCTATTTCTACTCTATTTCTGCCACCCCTTTCACACATCTTCCCTTGTAGTTGTTGTTTCCTTTTGGCTTTGTCTCCTTATGTATCCTTATTTCTCCTAAAAACTCAAAATTTTATTATATCCCCCTTTGGGTATCTCCCCTTTGGGTTATTATCTCCCTTGGGTCTCCCTTGGGTATCACTTGGGTATCTCCCCCAATTTATTAAATCTCCCCTTTTTTTACACTTATTTCAAAGGGTTCTATGAATGAATTGAATATTTAGCCAAAAAAGATTTATTTACCTCCATAATGATCTTCAGAGTAGCATCCCAATTGTCTAATGCAATTTATAGTGCTTTAAGTTGGATGGTTGTCTTTGCTGCAAGGTGTACTAGGCCTTCTAATGTAGAAAGATTGGGATCTTTCTTCAAGACATTCTTTGCATAGGCCATCTCTTTGTGAAAAACTTCCATGTGAGGGGTTATGGAAGACTATATCTATATCAACTTGACCTTGGTGTTAGCCTCATCTATTGGGAGTACAACTAATTCCTTTTGTGTGTGAAGCATTGTAGAAAAACACTTCTCACTTTGAGCTAGATCCTTTGGTAGCTATGTGCTAGATACTTTGAGGTTCCTCTCCAAACTCAATATCATTTGGCTTGTTTCTTGTGTGAAGTATGAGGAATCACACAATTTGGAGTACAATGAGAATATGTTCTTAAGTACCGATTTCACCTTCTCGACCTTCTTTGCTAGTTCTACTTGTGACAGTTCTATTTCACCAGATATTTTCTCATTTACCTTCATCTAGAATTTCTTCTCAGACCATTCAAGCAATTTAGCATTGATATCTAGGTCTTTATTTTGTACCTATTCCACTATGTTGGATAGTTGCTCCATGATGGTCTTTATCTCATCAGGTACTTGCAAGCTAAAAGCATCTAGAAAGATGTCCTTAATTTCTATCAATGCTTGCCTTTGCCTATACTCATTCCTGAGTATCTTTTTCTTTTTCTTCTTCTCCAGTGCCTCTTGCACTTCATTGATATGTTCTATGTTCATTTTTTTATAGTCATAGCTTGGTATGAATATCTCCTCATCAAGTGCAGGGTCTCCATAGTGAAGTACCCTTGCTACTTTGGTAGCACTCAAGCTTGGTGCTGATATTTTTAGTGGTACTACATCAGTGTTTGTCTATTGTGTTGTTCTAGTAGGAGTTCCTGTAGTAGGAAAACTGACTAATGTTTGGATTGCCTCTTGTTCCTTCTCATTAGGGATCTCCTCCTTGTCTTCTTTAGTTTTTCCTTGATCGATGATTTTAATTAGAGGAGGTGCACCTTGACTTTGTGTTGTAGGAGCAGAGTTATCCTTCTATCCTATTTGCTCCTTTGCTTTCTCCTCGATAGTTGAAGTTACTGTAACTAAGGAATCAACCTTAGCAAATGCATCTTGTGTTGCTTTCTCTTGAGTTTTCCACTTGTAGCTATTGTAGTTTGTGAAGGTGGTTCTTGTGGATTCACCTTCTCCTTGGTTATCTCAGCTACTACCTTTTGTAGTTCCTCTACACTCACCAAGACTGGATTGGTACACAATTGTGCTTGCAAAGTAGTCTAGTGAAGGATCTTTTTAAGATCCTCTATAGTTAGTGGGTTGATGTTCTAACTAGAGGTGTCAGGAACATCCTTCACAATTATTGTTTCTATAGATGTAGGTGTTATATGTGGAGGACTAGGTGGTGGTAGTTGTGTGTCTTACACACTCTATTCCTATTGTTGCTCCTTAGCTATTGCCATATCACCCTTTTGTGTTTCTTTCTCCACTATAACTTCTTCCTTTTCTTTCTCTCCTTCTTTCTCCTTTTCATTTTTCTCCTCTTCCTTATCATTATTCCTTCCCTCAAAGGGATCTTCTTGTCCTTCCTTCACTACAGTCACCCATAAATCAATTTCCACATTTGTGTGGACTTTTTCACAATATCTTCTATTTTATTTTGCAATATGTTTAATGCTCTATATTTGGGTGCAAATTTTCTCCCAGATTTCTTATTTGCCTTGCTTATTTGACCTTTTGTGAGGTCAAGCATCACACGAGAAAATGTTGACTCTCTTATTTCCTTCTCCATATTTAGGAAATAATGCCCATTATTTTCTATAATGAAGTATAGCTCCTTAGGCATAGTATTATCCAATTCAAGTAGAGTATTCTTGAACTTGGCCATCATAGTGTAAATTGACTCTTCCACTATGTTTTGCTCCTCTCTACTTAATTTATTGAAATCAATAGTTTTCAATCCAGAAAAGTCTACATTATCTCTTATATTGTCACAAATGTTTTCTAAATCAGATTTAGTATTGTGACTTACCACTCTGAATTGTTCATTATCATTAGACTCTGTCCTCTCCTTATCTAACTCTGGAGGTACCACATATTTTCTCCTCTTTTTCTCTACTAGCCCTCCCTGCTCTATAGCTTTCTTCTTTTCCTGTTCCTTGGTTACCTTTGTTGTAGCCCTTGAATCTGCACTTCTGGTGGGTTTTGTTGGGCTTGGCTTGCCTAACTTCTTCTTGCCTTTAGGCTATGTAGCAGGCTGCTTTTGTGCTTTCTTCTTTTTGGGCTCTACCTGAGGTGTTTCTTCTTCTTTCTCAACACCTTCTTCTTCTTTAGCATCTTCACCCATGCCTTGGGTTAATGCTAGTGGCCCTTGCCCATGTTCCTCTTCTTCTTCTTCTTCTTCTTCTGCCTCTGTTGTGCCTTCTCCAAACTTGGCCTTGAGCTTCTTTACTAATTTTACCTTTATCTTAAGTGTAGAAGTTGTCTTTAATTCCATATCCATTTTGAATCTCACCACATCATATGTACCAAAATGTGGGGCACTCTCATCTACTTCCTCTGCTAACAATGTTGTTATGGTTACAAATGCTTCATTGATATTTATCTCATACCCAAGTGGTCTAAGCCATCTTACCCTTGTTATGGCTGCTTAAATGTAGCTATAATCAATTTCAACAAGAAAACAAATGTCATTTGTGTGCTTCTCCACAAGTGAGACTAGAATCCTAAGTCTTTGTTTCATTGAATTCTTAAAATCTTCAAAATAACTAGTCATTAATGTCTCAAAATTTGCCTCCATTTGTTCAATGTATTCATTCACTTGGGCTACTACTACGGAATTATTTTTTTTCCAACTCACCTTTCCAAAAGATGGGAATTCATTCTGTACATAGAAGAATATACATATAAATTTTTTTCCAAATTTACATTGGGCTCCCTTTGTTTTTCTTATAGCTCCTAAATTTTAATTGATCTATTGTAGTTGCAGTTCTGCTAGATCATAAGTATGATCCTTTTTTACAAGTCTATAGCCAACATCTACTACAATACATGGTACACCATTGAGTTTTCTAGATTGATAAAATTTGTGGGAAATAACTCTAACATCAAAATCAACAAGAGGATCCTTAATGGTATCTATGGTCATGCCTCTGTTGTTCTACTTGGCTCCAGTATTCTTCTTAATAGCTTCCTTGGAGTCACTTCTTAGGGTCTTAGGCCGATCTAGGGTTGGATACCATGTTACCCTATGAACAATCCTTTTTGATATCTTAACTGGGCCATCTTCTAACCACAAGCTACCATCATGAATCCTAATCAACACAATTCTAATCTATTCGGTCTTAAAGACATTAGGGAACTATAGGGCATGGGTTAAGTCCTTCCTTTCAATGATTTGGAACTCTTCCTTCAAGACTCTATTTTCACACAATCTATCATATGCTTCCCTAATTTCCATGTCTCCAATAGCTCCTATCTTATAGTTGTAGCATCTCCTAACATCTTACACCATTACTACCTTAGGAGGAATTATGGATAGGGCTCTAACTAGGTCATTCTTATAGGAAACTTCAGGGATAGGTCAAAAATTAGGTTGCTTAACTTCATTTGACACTAACTAAACTTCAAACGGCTCTTTCTACTAAGGTTTCCTAGAATTAGAGGCCATTTGTGCAATCTAGGATTTCAACATGAAGAAATTTTAAAATTGCATAGCTCGGCACAAGTATAAATACCTTGAAATTGATGAAGCTGTGTTGAATCTTTGTTGAAATCTGCTCAAATGCTTGGAGCACTACTTGGAAATCATTCTGCGCTCTTCTTGTCTTTGTTGTTTTGTTGATGATGGTGAAAAATGATTCAAAATGTGATCATGTACCCTTATTTCATAGCATTTAATGCTTAGTTCTTTTATAGTTGTCACCTCGGCTCTTTAAGAAATTATGCTTTACTCGGATTCCATTTTCTTTTCGACACTAAGCATATACTGGAGTTTTCCTTACTTGGCTTCAATACAAATTTCCCTTTGCTCGACATCCACGGCTAACTCAGTTGCAACTAACCACTCAAAATGTACTATGATTTTTACTCAGCATCTAAAGGAAACTTTGGCAACACTTGAAATTTTAACTTTCTAACTCTATTCATGTTGATCTCTCCTTTTCAGTACTTACTTGTTTTGGAACTAATGTATGATAAAACATTAAATATCAGTCCCACATACCTTCTTTTGCTTAGTTGGATGAAGTTTGACCACTTGACCTTTTGGGTGAAGTGATCCCTTCATTGGATGTGCTACTTCCATCTTTCTTCTTCCATGTTTTATTCATTTCTCCTCTGATGTGTTCAACATCTACCTTCTATTTTCCTTTGTTGAACTCTAAGTTGGGTGCCTTTGACCTTGTTGGAAAATTTCTACTGATATGACCAATTTTCAAACAACTAAAGCATGTAGTTTAGCTCAACTATCTGCTATAGTTTCCATTGAAATATGTTCTTATGCAATTTTTAGGGATGTGTCTATATTCTTGACAGTAGTGATAGTTGTGCTTGGTGTTGTAGTCCCAATTGTAGTGATGTCCATAATTGTTTCCCCTTGCTGGTTGATTAGGTCTCCACATAGGCTTTGATCTGCATTCAAAAGCTCTATGTCTATACTTCTTACAATTATAGTAGTGACCTTCAAATCTTGGTGTTCTGATGGTTCTATTCCTATAGTCATGTGCATGATGTCCTTGCTTGTTGCACTTGTGATAGTGACCCATGTTCTTAGGTTTGTCATGTTGATGGGAATTCTTGCTCTTGCAGACATTAGAGATATGTCCTTTTTTACTGCAAAAATGACAAGTAGGTTTAGTGTTCTTACCTTTGTCACTTATTTTTTTGACATTCTTGGATGACTCTCCTTTTTCAGTGCTAGTGTATCTTACTCCTAAAGTATCATTGTTGGCTCTTGGTGAAGAAGTTGTTCAAACTACTTGGTGGATTCATTGGGTTTGTTAAATCTCTATACAATATCCTTTTCTCCTTTCAAATCATTTTTTAGTTCTTCATTTTAAATCTTTAGTGTGGAGATCTCAATGTCTTTGACATTTAGTTCATGATGTGCATTCATCATCTGGCTTAGGGTGTCTAGTTGCATGTTGGAAATTCTTGCAAGCTCAATTGACTTTTCCTCCAATCTATTGCCAAGGTTTCTCTTGTCTTCTTCTATCATAGTCTTATCTTCAATGACTCTTTTCTTCTATTTAGTGACTTCATAAAGCATCATGGCTTGAGATTCTTGTTCAATCTTGAGAGTTCTAATCTCTTCTACTTGGGCTCTATTATTTTCCATCAAGTCTGCTATTGCTACATCAAAATCTTTGGAATCTCCATTTGCAAGCACATTTGAGGTGTCAATCTCCTTGTATTGTGTATCATTCTCAGCTATGGCAATCTCTCTTTTTCTCTTTAAGGATTTTCTCAAATCTTCCCTAGCTTCTTCCAAATAATGCAGAATGAGATGTATCTCAATTTCTTGGTTTTCTATGATCTTCCCAAGTTTGTAAACTTCCATTTCTAGATCTTTTTCTCCAAGTTGTAAGGCTTTTTCTTGGGAGAACCAATGCTCTGATACCAATTATTAGAATTTACAAGTGGGATGATTTACTTCTGAGAGGGGGGGTGAATTAGAAGTAACAAACTTTAACCTCTTAAAATTTTAACTAATATCAATCACATGCATCTAACATATCTAATAAACATGAAAGTAAAGACATGCATGAAAATAGATAACACAAGATTTTGGTCACCCAGAAACCCTCCAAAATGAGAAGGTGAAACTGGGGTGGGGATGACACCCACAAACTATCACTATAGCAATATGTAATTGATTAAGGCTACAAAGTTTGACCACTATCAATGGTCTGCCCTATTAAAGGCTTTACACCCTATTAAAAGTGACCTGGTTAGAGGATTTACAAACATTCACTTGGAATGTTAGCCTGTTAAAGGATTTACAACCTTGTTAAGGATTTACAATATGGCTGCTAAACCAACCTATCATAATAGGATTTTATTCTCCTAATACAATGGTTAGAAAGTATAGTAGAATGTCTTGACCTAATGACTTACAATCTTTAATTGTTGATTCCAGATCCTTGTTCTGCTCAATTTGATCCAATTCTTCTTGATTTGATATATCTCTATTCATAGTGTTGATACTTCATTCTGATCAACTTGATTCCGCAGTACTGCTCTTCCTCTAAGTCCTAACATCCCTTTTTCTTCCTTCAAAACTTCACTAGCATTCACTCATGAATTTCCACATGACCTCTTAATCACTCTTGCAACAAAAAATTATGGGGTTACAACCTCCTTATAAAAGCTTTGAGACATAGGGTTAGGTATGAATTCACGATCGAGATTCATCCATCTTTCCTGTGCAATTCTTTCAATATTTCTTGATTGGTTGCATGCTTTCTCCATTTTTCTGATTGGTTGCATGATGATTACATAGGAAATGTAATAGATTTGATCTTATCTTTTAGATCATTCAAGATTTATCTTCAGTTAGCTCAAAAATGGTTTACATCTAAGTTTGTGAAGGCACAAACTCATATGTTGATTATGTGTTACTTGGTACTTACTGAGTACTGATGCTCAGCACATATAGGATTTTTTTCTTGCTCATCTCCTATAGTAACTCTATTTTTCTTGGAACCTATACTTTACTTGACTCCTATACTTTTCTCGGCTCCTATACTTTGCTCGGCACTTATACTGATTCGACATCAATTGTCACTTGACACTTGAAACTTGCTTGGCACCTATTGAATTTCTAGTTCAACACATACTATAGTTCGACATCTATATTATACTCAGCATCAACCTTAGAATTTTCTTAAGTATGTTGACACTCAATTTTCAAAACCAATTTGAGACCAACACATTGGTTAAACAAGCTCATTACAATGGAGATCCCAATGTTACAAAAAAGGAAATAGATTTAGCATATGGTTTAAGAGATCTCTACGTACTTATGATTTTGTTAATCAACTGTATGTTTTTGAACTTGTGATGTGATAACTTATACATGTTTGACATTATTGTAGGTGACATCATGTTATTACATCAAAGATTTAGATGACACAAAGAGAACTTCTAATTCTGGGATAAATGTAGTCTTCTAGGTGACCAATATTTCATCTAGAAATGACTTACATCCTCAAGAATCACAAAATTGATACTATGGTATTTTGGTTGATATACTTGATTGTAACTTTAATTCCTTCAAATTAGTTATCTTCATCATCAAATGATATAGAATACAACTCAATCAAAATGACCTTGATAGAACTGTTATTGAGCATGAGAATAGATTTTCAATGATTAATAAAAGGTTGTTTGAGCTAGTTGGGGATGAGCCTTATGTTCTTCCAAGTGTCATGCCCAAACTTATACAGGGAAAAATACAACTGACAATTTTTTTTTTTGAAAGGTGAATTGGCATGAAATGACCTATACTATGCTATGAATATTCTATCAAACTATGGAGAATTGAAATACATCAATTCATGTATATGAGTCTGAGGTATAAATTTTGTATCAATGAAATTGCAATAGTTCAAATGTTTGTGAATAATAATGTAACGTCAATTCTTTGTCCAAATAACTTCCAAGGACTTAAAAATTTTAAGAGTGGGTAGGTGCACATATTACATGTTCTTAACTTATTCCATTTTTGGGCCAATCCCATTCATTTTATATATATATATATTTTTTTAAAGAGGGGTAAACGCTTTGACCTGGAGCTATGAACAAATGAGGCCACAAACAGGGGACCTCATCCCCATTAGATTTGAACCTTGATGGCAAGGATAACAATGCAACAACTTAACCATCACAACATGCCACTATTGGCAACCATTCATTTTATATTTTATTATTTTATTTATATTTTAATTATTTTCTTTTATTTGGGTATACTATGTTTAATGAGCTCTTACACATGGTCACTTCATTAAACTTTTAATTTTGTTAAACTAACCCTATACCATTATTTGAAACATTAAAAATGTATATATCATTCGTTTAATTCTACTACCTCTATAACCTTATTATTAACTGACACTATTAAGCATTGATTAACACCTAGATTAGATTATGAAAATAAGTTATTTAAATCTATGTGATAACCCAAGGGTCCACTGACTAACTAGTCTACACTTATCTCATTAACCAATTTTTTCTTCACAACTATATCATTAAACTTTACCAATTCAACTACAAATTTATCCACAATTTTAATTATTACATCTCCTAGTGCACTCTCTTACTTCCTACAATCGAAAAATAGTTAAATATTTTCAAAAAAAATAATATAATTGTTTTGGTCAACAATTTTAATCCCTATACTTATTTGAATACTTTTTTTAGCTACTATTCACTAACCCAAAAAAAATTCACATGACTTCATACCTCCTAATTACTATAAATCTTACACAATATTAACATCTAAAGTCCAATCTATATTTACTTATGTTCTACTTTACTAGCCCTTGATTTTGTATAAGCACATCCCCAAACAATAATCATTAACCTATTAACTTTCATAGACTTCCTTTACTTCAATCCTGGCCCCAATATCCACATATCCCTATCCCATCTTATGGGTTTCCACTTTCCAAGGTGCTAGGTTCCTAGATAGGCACATTCCCTAGTGCAAGGAAGAAGGTGCCTAGGGAGGAGAACTTTTTGACACATGTCAAAACAATGACTAGCTTCCCACCTTTTTAAATGTGCCAAGTCTTGAGCAAGGGAGTGGTTAGGTGGATGGAGACCACTGTTCCCATTTTCTAGTTGGAAATCTAACACTATAAAAATAATCCTAGGACTCGTGTTATTTCATTGGCACTTAAGTTTATTTATTTATATTTATAATTTTATTTTTTTTTTGTCCCCCGCCCCCCGCCCCACACTTGATGCCTAGGTAAGAGCATTTTGATAGATGGTTCCACCTTTTTTTTGGATTTATTATATGGTTGCATATAGGGACACCTTTACACTCAAGTGCCTACAGTTAGGACATAGTACTACATAGCATTACAAATGTGTGTAGTCATATCCTTAAATGGATATTTTATTTATTTTGTTTTCTAGTCTTTAGATAGGGATGACTAATTATTTGTGTTCTATAGTGAATATCCTAGGTATATTCTCCCTTAATATTGTATTTCTCTATAATAGGCAGTGATAAAAAAAATTTCACACTCTCATACTTTTTCTAGAGAATAAAAGTGAAGCTAGATGAAGTTTTCTCCTTAAGTTTGATACATTTCTCCTCTTTATTTTTTTTAGGTGATCATATATTTTGAGTTTCCAATGTTCTTATTTGACTTCCCTACAAATTTTACTTAGCAAGTTTTTTATTACTAAAACATCTATCACATCTAAGGATCTAATTGAACTTGAAAATAAATGAATCATTCTCTATGCATATGCAATAAACTATCAAATATAATACTTTCTTTTCATTGTATCTAAAACATGATATATGATCTTACTTTTCAATCACCTATGTTTTCAAATCAAGCCAACCATATCAATAAGGATCTACAACAACCCATGAAATGTTTCCAAAAATTGACTTATAGACCAACATAAAAAGAGTGTCTCATTACTTAACTTCTCCATATGACATCAAATTACACAATGTGAAACTTACAATGATTCTAATAAATCCTACTTGCATAATGGTTACAAGGGTTATCCTATATGAAGAGTCCATAAGGTGTAAGTTTAAACTAATTGCATACATCTCCATGGGTGCAACAACCTGATCATCAAATTTTTAACATGCTTTTCCTTACAAGGGATATTTCCATACAAAGACAACGATATAGAATTTTCCTAAACTTCACATTACATTATCACAACAAAATACATCAAGAAGTAGATTCCATTTTCTTTACAATGAAACAACTAGGAAAACTTAACATCCCAACACATGAAGAGGTGACATGGGTAGGGTCAATCTCTCCTTGCACTTGAATTTTAGCATATCCAAGAGTGGAACCCTAATATCTTCATAGGATCTAATTTCTCAAAAACTTGCAAAACAACACAAAACATGGAACCATGGAGGCCCACCTCCCAACCTAGGCTTCCATGAAGCCACCCACCAAGCAAGGGAAACAAGATCCAAAATGAGATACACACATACAACAATTGATAATGCATGAGAAACATAAAAGACAACACATAACACTCCCTTCCAAAGTTTACACATTGATTCACCATTGGAATCATCATCACATTGGGTGAAGGTGGACTCTTCAAAGAGGAGATGTCATAACCAAATATAAACATTATATTGCAATTGCATTTTGCCTCTCAAGGTTGTCATAAAAATCTCCTCCTTACACACAAAACCCCTTGTATCTCCCAAAACAACAAAGTTATATGGCTTCAATGGAGCCCATACTCCATGAAAAGAAAGAGCAACTCCTTGTCATGAGGTAAATTTTCCCAATTACAATGTTAAGCCCAACTAATCCCTTCACCCAAGGCTTCTCTTTCCTCCCAAGGGTGAGTGAAGCCTTCAAACCCATGAACACATTCCACATTCAAAACAAAACAAGATATCAAAGAGAAAAACCAATATAATACATGAAATTCATTGCACATTCACAACACAACACAAAGATTTCAATAACAACCCTTGACTCCTTTACACATTCTATACTTGCAGATTCATTATGCCATACTAAAATAAAATGGTTATGATTTAGCACCAACCTTGGTCCAAGCTAATGGTAATGGTAGTTGATGAAGAGTTCCCTTAGCCTCCCCCCAAAACCCTAACCATATCTAAACTTAGAGAGTGGGTGAACACCCCACTAATTTGTCCAAGACTCTTTAATAAGGCCTTCCTACTAACTTTTTTAGCAAAAACACCAAGCCACTTCTTCTTACAAACTTGTCTCCCTCTATGTTTGCTATATCTGACTTAGTGAAAACATGGGAGAGAACACATGTGACAGCTCCATTTTCGAATTGATGGAAGAATGCATGAGTAAAGGGCCCCCCTAGGCTGCCTAAGCACTATCATGGTCAAAATTAGGTCCCTAACATGTTTTACTATCATATGGGCAACTCATTTTCACATAAAAGACACTTTGGGAACACCTAATGACCCCTCAAAACCCTAGTCAAGTCCAATTTCGAATTTCCTTTGATTGTGACCCATCCCACCCCTTGTCAAGTGGGTTTAGTTATTAATTTGCAAGGTAATTAGTTTTAGGGTAAAATGCCACCATGACCAAAACTCTAGATGACATGTCATTACACATAAAATCCACAAGTGTCAAGTGACAACAAAAGAAAGACACATTCCACATCACCATGACATGTCTGTAATGCATCTTTATGATTACAAGTTTCCACATACAAGAAAACTTACATTTACAGAGAAAAATACTTTCAAAATGAGGCTTTTGAATCTTCCAAAGATTCACCTTAGTTAGACTATATTCGCATAGGTTTAGAACTTGTTTCCCCCAAGAATTTCCATGGTTCCACTTTTTGCACACTAAACTTGAGCATTAGTAGTCCAAGGAGGTCATATAAAATACATATCATAAATGCATAAGAATTCAAATGTTACATAATCCATATTAACATGATCCAATGGAATTCCTTTACTTAATAATTTCAATATAAATATTTAAAATGTTAAAATATCAACATTTGTATATCAACATTAATATCTAATCAAAATTCATTTCCTATCATAGTGAGGGAATGTTGAATCTATACTATTAAATTAGTCAACATGGAAATTAGTTCCAAATACATATTTTAGGTCAAAATCATCAAAATGAGAACATCTCAATTAATATTATTTGATTTAGTTAAATATCATTTGATTGTTGTCAATATCCCATCATCATTATGAGATAACTATAAAGTGTATCAATTATGTTAGGCAGACAGGATGTTTGCATAGCCATGTCACATAGCTTTAGGATCCAATCAATCAATTGATTATATTTCATTGGTTCATAAAATCTTTCCTTATAGCAACCAAGATATGCACTTAATTGACTCATCACATTACATTATATCAAGTTCTTCCATGTAGACCTTTATCCCAATTTGATAACAATTTTCATCTTATGACTATTAATATTATTCACAAGAGAGGGTGTTGATTCATCTCTCATACTAGCCATCTAATTTAATATTCCTAATAGGCCATCAAATATCACAAACTCGTCGACATAGTTTTCTAAGCTATAGCACCTCCAGTCTTTATTCCATAGGGTCTAAGCTTATCAATTCTAATAAAATTTAAACATTATACTTAACACCACAATGACTACAATATACATTAGTCTCAATAAGATTTCAAGTTCATTATAAATCAAGGCATACTTAGGTTCCAAGACCTTCTTACCATCATTCTATCATAAGGTGTGTAGTAATAGTCTAACATTCACAAAATATAGAACACAACATCTTATCTCCTTTATTCCCCCTAGATCTAACCATATTCATGTTATTAAGATTTATAATAAGGTACTAGGGAAGGGGCCTTACACCAAGCGAACGTGAGCAGATATTTTACTCAGAGGTTCCACATAAACCAAGTTGGTCATTTTTTGTTAGACATGATCCTAGGAGAAGGCCAATAAAGTATAATGCAATGGAAGAAGAAGATACCAAGGATGAGGAAGAAGTGGATCACAATCAAGAGTTAGTCGATGATGCTCCTAATGCAAATGATGCTAGTACTAATCACAATGATGATGCTTCTACTAATCATGATGATGATGAGGAGGAGAAGGAGGATGATGATGATGGTGACGATGTCGATGATGACAAGGATGACTAGGATAGTCATGGTGATGATGTCAATGATGATGATGATCTTGATGATGAGATGGATGAAGAATAATATCAATGACCAGGGATTGTTTGATTAGCTAACAAGGTAAAGAGTGCTACAATGTTCTTTAAAATCTTTGAAGTCTCAAATTTTTATAATTTAACCTTTTTATTTGTTATTGCAAAGGAAAGTGAGTGCACATCCATAGGTGAGAAGAAATATTGATGACGACATGGATATGCATCCGCAACAATATAGGGAAGGACAAAAAAAGGAAAAAAAGAAAAAGAAAAAAGAAATGATTCATGTGAACTTATGTAACTTATTTGATAATGACTAGTGTTTATGTCTAGATGTTTTATTAATGTTCTATTGAATGTTCTAATGAATCTTATGTTTTAATATTAATGTAAATGTTCTAATGAAACTTATGTATTAATTAATGTTATCATGTGATAATTCATGAATGTTAGAAATTTATTAATAGAATGGATGAATTTTAAATGTTATGTGGAATTTAGATGGGGGGGGGGGGGGGGGGAGTCAAATGAGCTTCCACCTTCACATGGTTGGCCTTGATTAGTAGAGAATATTAATATATTGATGGGGACAGAACCCAAGCACGAATGGACACCACAGGAAAGGGAAATTTTTATTAACTGTGAAAATATGCTAGTACACTTAGTACAGAGAAACAGACTCCAAAACAGGCCCTATGGGCTTACAATAGCATAAAATTGGAGATAATTTCTTCTCCCAGTACCTTCTCTCAAACTCCACTCCAAATTGCCTTTTACAATGCCAAAAATGTTCTTAAATAGACCCCGGAGGGTTAAGAATTGGGAATACATTCTAAAAAGTGCTAGTTGGCATCCACCGACCAAATAGAAGGCTCTAGAAGTCACATTAGAAGTTGGCACAAAATTAGAAGAATCCAAAAATGGTAATCAAACTTTCGGAAGGCATAACCTTTGAACCGTAGCTCCGATTGATGAATTATTTACATTTTTGAAAAGCTCTCGAAGAGCTCTATAGCCTTATGGATAGGCTTCACTCATCCCCCATTTTTTGGCCCTATTCGAGGTCATTTAATGCCCCTAACCTAACTTTGAAGCATTCTTAGGAGGCTTCCAAAAACTGAAAAACTGCAATAACTTTCAAACCGTGGGGACTTTTTACCTGATTCTTTTTTTGGAATGCTCTAAATTAAAATTACATTCATATGGCCAATTTACACCTTCTAGTTCACCAAAATGATGGCTCAATTACATACTCCTATTTTTGACATTTACACATATTCCAAGGTGATTAAAAACTCTAACCCAGAACACTAATAGTGGAACTGTGAAAGTTGGAACCTTTATTTGACCCAAATGGGTATCCAAAAATTAAAACACATGAAACAGAAACTAAGTCTAAGTACATTTTTTTTGGGTGACACAGGATTGCCCTTATACCTCTGGATGCTCCTGCATCAAACACCCAGGGTAGATTGAAAAGTGACCCTGTCACTTTATGAATGGTAGAGGAAATCCCAAATGGGAAACCTCAGCTGTTGATATCCAAGTTGAGTCCTCTATCGATCATCCTTTCCACTTGACTAGATACTCTTTATACGGCCTATTTCTAGTACTCCTACCCACACAACTATCCAGAATCTCCTCTATCTCCTCCTTCTTAGAAGTAGGAATTGGGCATGGCTCTAACATCGGCTCCTTATCTGCACCATCATCATGATACTCTGTTAAGTCTGCAATGTTGAAAATAGGAGAAATGTGAATTCCATTTGGCAACTCTACTTTATATGCATTTCCTGAGTCATGTTTCTTCATAATTTTGTAGGGGCCAAATTTCTTCATTTTCAGCTGCTTGTAAGTACCAGCTAGAAATCTTTCTTTTCGTAAGTGTACCATGACTAGATCCCCTACTTGGAATTCCTTATGTCTTCTCCTTTGATCAGCACTAGCTTTATACTCTTGATTCATCTTGGTAATGTGTGTTTGAACCTCTCCATGTAGACACTTGATATGTTCAGCATATTCTTCAGCTTCAGCACTTGTCCTCTCGCCTTGCTCTATCTTCCTCAATTCTGATGCAGTCCTTGGGCTACTTCCATATACAATTTGGAATGGTGATCTACTAGTACTCCTATTTATAGAGTTATTGTAAGAAAACTCTACTTGTGGTAGAATCAAATCCCACCCTTTGGGCTTATCCCCAACTAAACATCTCAGCAAATTGCCCAAACTTCTGTTTACCACTTATGTTTGGTCGTTAGTCTGCGGGTGATGTGTTGAATTGAATTTCAAGTCTGTTCTCAACTTTTTTCACAATGTTCTCTAGAAATACCCCACAAATTTAGTATCTCTATTAGAAACTATACTCCTTGGGAGACCATGTAGTCTTACCACCTCCCTGAAAAAAGAGTCTACAATATGGGCAGCATCATGAATTTTGCGGCATGGAATGAAATGTGCCATTTTGGAGAACCTATCAAACACCACAAATACTGAGTCATTACCCCTTTGTGTTCTTGACAATCCAAGAACAAAATCCATACTTATGTCCTCCCATGGTTTTGATGGAACAGGCAATGGCTGATATAGTCCAGTATTGTGACTAAATCCCTTGGCAACTTGACAAATCTGACAACTCTATACAAACTTCTTCACATCCTATGAAATCTGAGGCCAAAAATAATGTTCTCTAAGAATGGCAATGGTCTTACCTCGACCAAAATGTCCTACCATCCCTCCACTGTGTTTCTCCTTAATTAGATTTTCCCTCATGGAACTCCTTGGAATGCATAATTGACTACCCTTGAATAACATACCATCCTGAATCAGATAGTCTAACCACTTAGTTCTATCTACAGCAATAGGCTCTTTACAAGCTTTCCACGTTTCAGCAAAATTAGGATCCTCAGGGTACAGATTCTTGAGTTCATCAAACCCAACTACTTTAACCTACATTACTATAAGCAACAACTGTCTCCTACTTAGTGCATCTGCAACCTTGTTAGATTTCCACTTCTATGCTTCAACACAAATGTATAGCTCTGCAAGAACTCTACCCACTTCATATGCCTCTAATTCAATTTACCTTGGCTATTTAGATACTATAATGCTTGGTGATTAGTATATTAAAAAAATTCCTTTGGCAATAAATAATGCCTCCATTTCTTTAAGGCTTGAACTATTGCATAGAACTCTTGATCATAAACAGAATACTTCTTTTTTGCATCATTCAATTTTTCACTAAAATATGCAATAGGCTTACCTTCTTGGCTTAATACAGCCCCAATAGTGCTGTCACCAGCATCACACTCCACCTAGAACACCTTTCTAAAATCAGGAAGTGCCAACACAGGTTGTTCTATCACCTTCTTCAGCAATTCAAAACTTCTCACAGCAGCCACAATCCATTTGAACTCTTTTCTATCCCCTCTTATTGTATCAGTCAGGGGTGCACATATGCCACTGAAATTCTTAATGAACTTCCTGTAAAAACTAACTAGACCATGAAATGATCTTACCTTAGTAGAAGACCTTGGAGTAGGCCATTCCAAGATGGCCTTTACCTTCTCTGGATCCATTTTGAGACCTTTAGGTGATATAACAAACCCCAAGTAGACTAACTCCCTTTTTGCAAAGATACACTTCTTCAGATTAATTAACAGTTTCTCTTCCCTTAACCTTTCAAGGACACTACGAATATGCAATAAATTTTCTTCCAAAGTCTTTCTACAAATTAAAATATCATCCAAATAGACAATAACAAATTTTCCAAAGAACTTCTTAAGTACCTCATTCATAAGCCGCATGAAGGTGCTTGGGGCGTTCGTCAATCCAAAGGGCATGACTAACCACTCATAAAGACCCTCCTTGGTCTTGAAGGCTATTTTCCACTCATCTCCTTCTCGTATCCATATCTGGTGATAACCACTCTTGAGATCTATCTTTGTGAAGTACTGAGCTCCACTCAAGCAGTCCATAAGATCATCCATTCTTGGCAAAGGAAACTGATACTTGATGGTTATCCTATTTATAGCTTGAGAGTCTGTATACATCCTCCACTCTCCATCCTTCTTTGGTGCTAGTACTGTAGGTACTGCACATGGACTCGGGCTCTCCTGAATCAAGCCCTTCTTCAATAGCTCCTAAACCTATCTATTTAGCTCCTTAGTTTCAGTAGGAGTCATCATGTGAGCAAACCTTGTTAGGAAAATTAGCTCCTAGGATTAAATCTATTTATGATTGATTTTCCTTACTGGTAGCAATCCTTTTGGAACATTATCAGAGATGATATCTCCAAACTCACCTAGTAAACCTAAAACTTCAAGTGGTATTTCACTACTACCTTCTTTATCTTTCCTAGGAATCAAAGCATAGCACATACGCTGATGTTTCATGCCATCTAAAAATTTTCTTCCATTAACAAGACAAATCCTAGCACTACTACATACCTTTTCGCCTTCCTTTTTCATGAGCTTCAATTTGTGGTGAATTCCATCCTTTGTTAGAGAGTATGTGTTTGCAGGACCATCATGTATTGCATGCCTATCAAATTGCCACGGTCTACCCAACAATAAATAGCAAACATCCATTAAAATAACATCATAGAGAACTTCATCATGGTAACTCCCAATTTTGAATTTCACTAAACATTGTTCACTTACCAGGACCTTATGATCATCTTTCACCTAAGCAATCCTATAGGGCTGGGGGTGTTTCTCCCTCTTGAGCTTTAGCTTAGAGACCATCTCCTCTGATACCAATTTATCAGTGCCACCACCATCAATGATCACATCACAACATTTATCCCCACACTTGCACCTGGTATGGAATAAAATCCTCCTTTATCTTGGTTCAATCTCACCACTTAGTAGGACCCTTTCATTTACTAAAGTCTCTCCTCTTTCTGCATCCTTTGAATGTGATGATTGTGCATCCTCATCCACATGCGTAACCCTAGCTTGACCCTCAGCTCTCCTATCTGTCCTTCTTTTTTGTTGAGGGCATTCAAAGGCATAATGACCTTCTTCATTGCAATGGAAATAGGTACCATAGAAGCGTCCTCTTCCTTTTCCACATCATCTACCTCTTCCTCTCTGATTTCCAAAGTCTTGATCACGGGCGTGGTTGAAACCCTCATTCCTTTGGTTCCTGCTAGTACCCACATCTTCATTTTTCTTTTGGGTTTCATTTTGGCCTCCAGATGACCTACCATTGCCCCTTCCTCCTTGATCACACCCTCTTTGTCTCCCTTTAAAATTTTTATTTAGCTTCTCTTCAACTCATAGGGAAAATTGGTATGCCTCTTCAACGCTGGTCATTCTTACCAGAATTAATTCCTCCTAGATGCTAGGTCGCAACCCACTGATATAACAAGCAACCTTCTCCTTATTTGCTTCTGCATGCCCCACTCTAATCAAAAGTTGGTAAAACTCCTCTGTATATTCTTGGACTGATTTTCCTGCTTGCTTTAACCCATGCATCTTCTTAAACAAATCAAGCTCATAGTCAACAGGAATGAACTGCTTCTTTAGTTTGTCCACCATGCAATCCCACCTTGTGATCTTATCCTTTCCTTTTCTATTTCTTTCCAATTGAACCTCTTGCCACCAGATTTTGGCATGTCATTTTAGTTTGGCCTTTGCAAACTTAACCCTATCTGGGTCCCTGATATCCTCATACTCAAAGTACTCTTCCAGTTCATTGATCCAATCAATCAACTCATCTAGTTTCAAATTTCTTGAAAATACACCCACATCAATTGTAGATCTTTTCCCAAACTTAGTAATGGCCCTAAAAAGCCTTTCCTCTACCTAATTCAAAACTTCTCTATTAAATTCCCCTTTTGGTCCAATTTCTTCTTCTTCATTGTCATCCTCACTTTCGTCACCTGTAGTAACATTTGTTCCTCTACGGAGCTCCTCCTGCAATGCTTGTACCTACCTTTGGAGGGCTCTAACCTCCTCAAGATTAATAGCTCTAGCCCTTCCACCACGCTCTCTTCATGGAGGCATCTTCTTAATTCAAATCCACAACCACACAGTCCTAGTACAATCTACCTCATAGTCGGCGCTCTGTCTACACACTCAGGAAAACTAGCTCTGATACCACTTGATGGGGACACAACCCAAGCACGAATGGACACCATAGGAAAGGGAAAATTTTATTAACTATGAAAATATGCTAATACACTTAGTACAGAGAAATAGACTCCAAAACAGGCCCTATGGGCTTACAATAGCATAAAACTGGAGATAATTTCTTCTCCTAGTACCTTCTCTCAAACTCCACTCTGAACTACCTTTTACAATGCTAGAAATGTTCTTAAATAGACCCTGGAGGGTTAAGGATTGGGAATACATTCTAGAAAGTGCTAGTTGGCATCCACCAACCAAATAGAAGGCTTTAGAAGTTGCATTAGAAGTTGGCACAAAATTAGAAGAATCTAGAAATGGTAACCGAACTTTCAGAAGGCATAACTTTTGAAACATAGCTCCAATTGATGAACTGTTTACATTTTCGAAAAGCTCTCAAAGTGCTCTATAGCCCTATGGATAGGCTTTAATCATCCCCCATTTTCGGGCCCTGTTCTAGGTCATTTAATTCCCCTAACCTGACTTTGAAGCATTCTTAGGAGGTCTCCAAAAATTGAAAAATTGCAATAACTTTCAAACCGTGGGGCTTTTTTACCTGATTCTTTTTCTGAAATGCTCTAAATTACAATTACATTCATCCAACCAATTTATACCTTCTAGTTCACCAAAATGATGGCTCAATTACATACTCCTATTTTTTTGACATTTACACGTATCCCAAGGTGATTAAAAACTCTAGCCCAGAACACTAATAGTGGAACTGTGAGAGTTGAAACTTTTATTTGACCCAAATGGGTATCCAAAAATGAAAACACATGAAATAGAAACTAAGTCTAAGTACATTTTTTTTGGGTGACACAGGATTTCCCTTATACCTCTGGATGCTCCTGCATCATATATTCTCAAAACCATGTAAAATTCAACATTAACCTCTAATTGCATGACAACTAACTGTGTGAATCTCTTGGTTTTAGGCAATGCAAAAGGACACCATAGTCAAACTCATTGATTCATGAAATTTAGTTGCAGCGTATGAAGTATTCAAAAGAATGGATTTTTATGGGATTGCCTCAAATTATTCCTCTCTAATGTATTCTGTTATTGAGATTATACTTACTAATGAAAATATGGTTTATCATGAGTGCAAGGCCTAATTTTGAATCTAATTTGTGTTGATTATATATTGTGTCAAAATTATGATTGATGAGTGAAGGTCTGATTTTGACTATTTTGAATGTGATTTGTGGAGATTATAAATGTATATTTGTATATGCATATGTGGGGGCACGGATCGCAGTATAAAAAAGGGCCAAATCAGATGTTACTACTACATGGAGGGCTCTCATGGTCGAGAGCTCTCCAACTTAAGGTTGGCAGAGTGCCCAAATGCCTCAAGATAAAATAAATTATGCTTACAGTGCTAATTTTCTTTCCCTTACAAGGTAATCAACAATATGCTTGTTTTGAAAAGTTTCATGTTCTTCT
The DNA here is from genome assembly GCA_028749045.1 of Cupressus sempervirens. NCBI lineage: Eukaryota > Viridiplantae > Streptophyta > Pinopsida > Cupressales > Cupressaceae > Cupressus > Cupressus sempervirens. Next base: position 202,223,635 of record CM053787.1, read on the forward strand.
TTGAAGTAGCTTTGAAAAACATTGCATGACATGCTCCATGAGATGAAACAACAATAAGAATGAAATGTGATCAATGTGAAAAAAACAACTATCAGTTTTTTATTTGTTGTCTAAACTTTGATGTTCAATACATTTTTATTCCTATGGTTTATGTTTAAGTTTGAATCTATTTAAATTAGATTATGTGATTTTTTCTTTTATCAACATTTTGTATCATATTTTTAACTATCTATAATTGACTACTGGATAGCTTATCATTGCGTTGAATCATAGCGTTTGATCCTAAATTCATTTTTTTATTGAATAGCTCATCATGACATCAAATCGTAGAATTTCATTTCATAACTCATGATGACAATGAATTATAAAATTTGATTCAAATCTTCCTAGAAAAAACTCACATAATATATTTCAAAATGCTTAAACAAAAATTATGAACTGTTAACACAAACATATACCGATGGTCTTATTTTTCTAGTGATATAGAATGTTTTTATTTATATTGTATATGGCCATTCGAGTTTAGGATATATAGAATGGATTGAATTTCTTCAAGATTCATCTAGTTTACATGTAGTTAGAACTAATTTCTCTCACCTCGTCAATTTACCTACTTTTTACACCAATTTAGTCATGGCTTTTCTTTGATTGATTTATTAAAAATTGTGACTCATTGAGTGACTTGTTTGGTATTTGCAGGGTCCTAGCTTTGACATTGGATACACAACTGATTATTTGGTTAAATTTGAATGAATTGTTGAACTTTTGTTGCAACGATGACCATCACAATTTTTTTATTGTAAGATTCAAGTAAGATTTAACTACTTTAGTGCTTTTACTATTCCAAATGTAACACACATTATTTCTGTCAAACAATCCTTGTGTCATTATTATGTACACAATTTCAAAATAAACAAAAAAATTGTTTAAGAAAAAAATCGTAAAGGTTTGTCATGTTATTCAAGAGTGATCCCTAGAGAAATATAAGAAATGAATAAAAATGAGGCCTAATCTAATGAGAAATGCAACAAAAAATAATATTAAGACAAAGTCCACGTTCTATGATTGCAAATATAACATGACATAGTCAATAGTTCTAATATGGTATTAAAATATAGGGCATAAGAATTAAACCTGCATATAAGATAGCCGCTAGATAAATAAATTAAATCCTCTTTATTTTCAATAAGCTACATAAGGTAAAGGTAAGAGTTCTACAGTCCAAGGGAAATTTTCTAGAGTTGTATTACTATTTTCTAGAAGTGATTTATTTAACTCCTTAAGATTACAAAGGATTGGAATAAGATAGGATATAACTCATTACAATGGGTGATAGCTCATGTTGAAGCTTTGCAACAATTTTCCCAAGAGCCCAACAAGAATTATTTGCAATAGAAACAATATTCTTCACTTTTGCTAGTTGCAGTTTCGTGACAACATTTAGGAAATCAGCCAAATGTGGTTGCAAATGCATTGCACAGACTTTTGCAAAGTTACCAAGTAGTGCAATGGAACTTCGACAAACATCAGTAGCCTTATCTCCATAACATTGCAAAATAAAATTTCTAAAATCACTCCTTGTAACCAGACTTTCAATTCCACTTCCAAGGCCTTCAACAAGATTGGAGAGAAAGTGCAATGAGAAAAAAACAAACTCCTTATCATATGGATCACCTTCCTTTATAGGATCAACCTTAAGAATTTTTTTGATTCATATCAGGTTGATAGATCTCACAAATACGGGTTCAACACAATGAGTAAACCCAAGACCCAATGCCTATGCTATAGTTGTGAAATATTCAAGCAAAGGAAAAATATCCATATTTGAAGTTGAGTTTTGTTTCCATTTGGAAATTAGTGGAGGTATCAAAATATCAAGATATTTTTCTTGGTTGATTCCCCCCCTCCACCCACAACATCTTCAAGTGTACCAATCACATCATATACAATAAAAATATTTGGCCTTTGGTATTTAGCAAAGGCACACAAAAAGGTATTGTAAAATAAGCTCTAGATGTTGTGTCAACTCTCTTGATGCCTCCTCTTCAAGGTAGAAAAGGAAGAGAAATAAGCCTCCTAAACTCTCTTGTTTTTGTCTAAAATTCATCTAAGAAGACTAGTAAGTACCTTAACAAACTATTCATGTCCTTCTAGATGACTTGTGACTTTAACAATCCATTTATTATACTGAGAAAGAGTCCAACATGTGATGCTTCACTCTAAAGGATACTTGTCATAAAGAAGAGGCACAAGAAAAGAAACCATCTCCTATAAATATGGGAAGAGTCTGTTGATAGAACCCTCTATAATTGCACCTAGTACCAAGTCAAGCTATATCAGTGGTACTTGACTTGGACTAAACTAGAGGCATACGGATTGGAAGAATTTCATCACCAAATATAGTAGAAATCATATCAAGTTCTACAGCACTTCATTTTCTCAATTTCCATGAATTGGTGATATCTTATTCCTCTTCTCCATCATAAGTTCCATATGCCACTTGTGGTTGTGAATAAAAAAATATAGGTTTCAAATATTGATCCCCATCAAAACCATTATCATCAGTCTCTGCATCAACAATTGCCTCATCATTATGTGCATACACCATGTTTGATAATAGAACCACAATCAAATGTGGTAGAAACTCCCTCAATATTTGTGGATATAGATGAGCTTCAAAAAATATAGATCAGAATTCACATGACTTGAGAGCCACTTTTTCATCAACATGCTAATTTTCTTGCAACATATATATAATTATATTTTTCATCTAGGGCTTTAAGAAATTAGGCCAAGTGTTAAGGAGTTGAACCAATACAACACATACCAATTTCCTCACTTCAATAGCTAAATCATGAGAAAGAGTAAATAGAAACTGAAGATACTTATCGATAGATAATAGCAATATTTTAGGCATAACCTCAATATACTAGTTCATAGAGCTAAGTGCCAGTTTCTTGAGAGAAACATATGTGACTAAAAAAGCTAAAATAATCTAGGCAAAAAAAATCAATAAGTCACTCCTAAAAGCTTGGTACACCAACATCCATCCCCTCTTGTATATATTTATTGATCATTGATAATGTATCAAGAGCACCTTCCATCAGATTGAAATAATTGCTATCAAAGCATTGAACTAATGTTTGCAACAATTTTAGCCAACCATGTACCTATCCTTGTTGGACTATAACACTAACAACAATTCTCATTATTAAATGAAGTTCTATCTGGTAACCTCAAACAAGGAAGAAACTCTAATTGTATGTATTGTTGATAAGGAGTGATCAATGTAAAATTGGTCTTCACATTTTTTTCCAAGTGGAGCCCTGTTGCTTGCCTATAATATCCCCTATCTTGTTCTATTAGATTTTGGACTGATTTCTTTAAATTCTATTGAAGGAGAATTCTTGCTAACTGATACTTCACTTAGATCACAAATTTGGAGCTTGCATGGCTAATATTGATGATATTAACCATGTAAGACTGATAATTGATATTCAAATCTGCAAGCATGAATTTCATCAATTGGATATAATGGAGCATCTCTTCCTATGTTTATATGGTTTTAATGTCCCCCTTTGGGATCTATTTTTATTTTGTCCTATATCATGTACTTTTTAATTTGTATGGTGTAGTTATTGATTGTAGATATACAAATTTGCAAGCTCCCTTATACATTCACTTGTTTTGTTAATTATTTTACTTAGCATCTTGTTTCATCATAGTTGTCATCTTAGATATGGATTTATTATCTTGGCACAATAATTTGAGGTTTTATCTGATATATTGTAATGTTTCCACTCAAAATTTATCCAAATTTAATTATGATTTTAGAGCCATGATATTCCATAATTATGTTATTGGTTGCATTTCTTATTCAATCTCATTACAATTTATTGTTTTCCCTTATTGAGTTATATTTTTAATTTTATTTGTCTCCCATAAATTCTTTTTATTCTTGTCAGATTTATTCCCTAATGACTGCATGGTTGTAATGCCTAATACTATCCTAGACATATGAAAGTTATCTTAGGTTTCAGATAACTCGTTCTACTACTCACTATTTACTCTTGTGTCTATTCAAATTTACTTTGACATATAGGACCATCTTAAATCATATTTTTTTAATAATGCAACAATCTGTTGCAATTATGATGGCTTGTTTGACCGGCAGTCATCATTCAAACAACATTGTCATTGCATGTTGTCACAATTGTAATGCAAACTACTAACGGATGGCCATCACTCCAATGGCATTTTTGTCAAATGTCATCTTCATTGTGACATCCCTTTCAATGATCCGTCGGGCCTAAAATAATGCAGTCAAAACTATGATGGTTGTTTGAATATGTAGGTCATCATAGTTATGATGGTAAGCTGTTGAACATATGACGACATGAAGAGGAAGTGTTCATCTATATTTTTACAAATTGTGATGGCTTTTTCCATCACCATTGTGATAGCCACTCTTTCCATTGTAATTTTTGACAATAAAAGTATAATGTCCATCCAACGAGGGCCAATTTTTGTTACTATCACTCAGGTAATAGGTGGCCATTGCAATTCAGGCCCAAATATAGTAGTTTGATAGCTTTCATAATCCTAAGGTATTTCATGGGGTTATTGGGAAGGATTTGGAGAAATGGAATAAAGTAGTGTTACTAGACCTAAAGCAAATAGGCCTAGTTAACCCTATTTAATGGTTGTTGATGTGGCTAGATGTGTTAGGAAAGGTCAAGAAGGATATGGAGGGTATCTTAAAAATTAGTAGAAACCAAGGAAGAGAGAGAAAGATCCTAAGCAAGGGCTAGGATTCTAAAGGAAGGGCTAGTAGGACTAATGTCTTAACAAGGGAGATTAAGTCTACACCTATCCAACTATACCTAGGAGGCAAGTTGGTGTAAGATTCTTGGAGGCTAATATTGGTGGAAAGATCAAGAAAACAAGAACCATTTGATGGTTCAAGAGTTAGATCCTTAATTACGAGTGGTTAAGTGTTAGAGCCCTGGTCCCTCTACATCACTAGACTCCACAAGTTTAGTCATATCATACGTTATTGAAATACTCTCCTAAAGTCTACAAGCAATCTTTCTCCATACAAGGAAACTCCAAATTTCTAAAAATTGAAAGATTCTTTGATTCCTTTCTAACCACAATTTCTAGATAATAAAAGTTGGGCCAGGATTCCAAGCTATCTAGAAAAAATTCTTAGTTGGAGGATGACCAAGACTTCTCAAAAACTCAAATAAAGAGGTGGTATGAACACAAGCATAATTCCATACTCCTCAAAATAGATGCCAAATCTCCCTTGAATAAGAATAGTGGAAGAAAAGATGAGAAGTAATTTCTTCACTATTTCTTTAAAGAATATAGATTGCTCTCTTCCTCAAATTATCTCAAGCAAAACATCTATTCTAGGCAAGAAAAATTCCAAATCTAATTCCACTAAGACACACTTTCCTAACCATACAACTAGCCATCCATATCTAGGTATCTAGAAGCAACAACAAAAATTCTCTTTGGATGTAGAATCCAAGCCCAAACATCCCTACAATCAAGGGAACTACAAGGTCTAACAACTAAAATACCTACTAGTTCTTGTCAATTCTCTTTAGTAGTTTTGGTAGACCATTCATGAGGATCTTTCTAGCAAGTTACTTCCAAATGTATCTTGAGCTTGGTGGTTTTAAAATCTGCCACCCTATTGAAACCAACCTCACTCAAACAATCACAAAGGGCTTGAAGATCCAAAAAAGACCCTATTTGATGAGTATGTCTTTTAAGAGTCTCCTAGATCATGGATCCCTTCCCCAATGGACTATAGTGAGCCACATTCACAATGTTAACTCTCCTAAACTACTTCTATGAAAGACTATGTTATCCCAAGCTTGACACTTAACAAGTACACCATATGCATTATATCTTTGTAGCCAAATCTTCTCTAATCATACCCATAGGCTACAAACTAAGACCATCTTCTTGATTTGATCTATAGATTAAATCTCAACTAAGCAGACTCCATTTTGAAGAAATAAAATTTATATTTGTGTGTGTGTGTGTGTGTGTGTGTGTGTGTGTGTGTGTGTGTGTGTGTGTGTGTGTGTGAGAGAGAGAGAGAGAGAGAGAGCATCAAAATCCTTTACTAACCTTGAAGGGGAAACTTGCACAAAAAAATTATAAGTAGGGGGAGCTTGCACCACTGACTTAAAAAGAGTCAACCTACTATTAGACAAATATCATCTACATATTTGTGACTAACTCTCTTGCATAATTTATCCAAAATATCTTACCAAAAATGTTTAAGTTGAGATCCCATACCAAGGGCAATCCCAAGATAAACCAACGAAAGAGAATCAATGTGAAATCTAAGAATCCAAGAAATCCTATTTTGAATAACCCAAAGAGTATTGAATAAAAATGAAAGGTTTTGCCTCATTAATCTTTTGTCTCGAGGTAGCCAAATAGGTGTCCACAATTCTCTTGAAATTAACTCAATTTTATTGACTCTATCTTTTTTCATTAGAATAATGTCATCAACAAACTAGAGATGAGAGTACATATGTAAATTATTGCCCTAGCTCCAGCCCTAAGTTATGTCTTGTATATCCCTATTTTTGATCAACCACACTCCCCTATTTCGAATAGTATTCAAAATTTTTATTCAATTATTTATTTATTTGGTGCATTTTTGTAATAAGTTTTCTAAAGATTAAAATATGATTTTTTAGGTCATTCCCTAATGTCTACAATTAAAAATTGGATATTTATTCATGTTTATACTTTTCCTATTTGTTTAATTAAATTTTTCCTTTTTCTATTGTTGAGTTTGGTATAGGTGCACAATTGTGTTCTATTGCAATATTTTGCTTAGAAATTTGTTTTTGTTGTTAATTATATTATATTATATTTTCTTTCATCTTTCATTGCTTAGGAATGTTATTTGTATTCAAATTTGAATTGTCAAAGTTGGTCGAATTTTCTTTCGCATTCAATTTTTCATAGCATTTTATAATGTATCTTGTTTGATCCTTTGGATTTTTTGGGACCTATTTTCTTTTCTTTTCTTTAAATTTAAATTCAATTGTTAAAGACTTATGTTTATCTACTACTTATATTGAATTTTAGTTTGCCCCAATTGTATAGTAAACAATATTCTTTGATGAAAAGTGATCTTGATGCCTTTAAAATTAATTGCCAACTCTTACCAAGATATTTGATAGAGCAATATTGATTTTATAGGTTTATATAAAAATTAATGTATTATATATATAAGTAAAATATACACACAACTTTATACATATATGTATATTTTCATACATAGATATTGATAGATAGATAGATAAATAGTTGTATGCAATTGAATTTATAACTACTATACTTTCAATATGCAATGTTTTATACAAGGAATACATGTAGAAGTTGAAAGTGTGGCCTTAGTTGAATGGTGTAAATTTGTATGAATCTAATATTGGTTTATAATATTTTTAGTTGGGTTTCAAGGAAAGATTGGGTTCTTACTTGTATTGTCTAATTACTATCTCCAAACAAGAAGGATAGATAGTATTTGATGACCTCTTGTTTGTGTCAACTAAAAAGCCAATCTAGTCTTCCCATTGGTTGATTAATGGAACTACTTCTTATACATTTTTTCATGAAGAAGAATTTGCAATGTATGAGATGTGTCTTGTCCCTTCCATCACATTTTTTAATAATTAGATTGGTTAATTTCATATCATTTTTATTATGAGGATAGTTGTGTGTGTCGACTCCTTGCTTGGATCAATATTCCTTGACCATTCTTTATTAGCTATTCTTTAAAAAATTGTAATAATTAATGGTCACTAAATGGTAGTTTTTTCTATGATTGCATTACATATATTACTTTCATGATTACATGCTCATCATGTTACATTTGATAATCTTATATTAGTATTGGTTTCAATCTATGCTAATTCCTAAATCGTATGTCATTGATTTCTTTATATCTCACAATCTTAGTTATGGATAGTCAACCAGTCATGGAGTGTGGCATGTCAAACAATCATAGAGTTTTTTGTTTCTTATTTTGAGGATATTTATAAATAAAAAAATTTGCCAATTAATCACTTGTCAACTTAGACAACCACCATTTGTCTTACTGACATCATCACGATTTAGAATCATAAATGTAGGAGTATAATGTAATGTCTTAGGGACTCATAATAATGTAGTTTACTCTCTTTAGAGACTTATAACTTTATTGTGTTATTGATTTTTTTTTTGATATTATTACTATAATTATTATTATTTTAACATTCACTCATATATATATAATTATTATATTAATAGGTTATATATAGTCATTAAAGTATAATATAATATAATATTTTAATAGTATGATATTATATCAATTTATATGTTATACTCTTTTAATACAATATTAAGTTAGTTATAGTTTTTTCTATTTTTGTATTTTGTCAAAAGTGGACAAACCACTAAATATATTATTTTTAATAAAATTGAGAAGAACCTCCTTATAGCAATATCGTGAGAATGCTCGAAATAACAGAATACAAAGTGATAGCAGAACTCAGAATAAATCTACTGATCGCAGGCCACTTCGAGGGGGTAACCTCCTTTGAGCAAGCTCAATACAATAAATTCGTCCGTGCCCATCAAGGGCCTCAACCTATTCTTATATACTGGGTACGATCTAGAAAAGTAATACTACCTATGCATGTGGGATAATAAAATAAACTCACGGGACGACTTACAAAGCATATGCGTCCAACAACTCTACTGTAACAAAATAAACAGAAGGAACACACAGGTTCCTAACATCCCCTCTCCCTTAGAAAAAAGCTTTGTCCTCAAAGCTTAAGGTGTGGAAATTGTTGTTGAATCTGAAGAAGGGGTTCCCAGGTAGCATCCTCTGGTTGCATGCCATGCCACTGAATCAAGACCTCAGAGATGGAGCGAGAGCGAAGCTGGCGAGTGCGCTGGTCAATGATTGCCACCGGCTCTAGGATAATGGATCCTTCCGTATCCATTTCAGGGAGAGTAGTTTGTGCTCTGACAGTGGTACCCAGAACTTTCTTTAGACAAGAAACATGAAAGACTGGATGAATGCGGGAAGAAGGAGGAAGTTCCAGTTTATAAGCAACTGAACCAATCTTCTGCAGAACCTGATAAGGCCCATAAAATTTTGGGGCCAGCTTATGACGCCCTTTCAGCTTTAGGGAGGATTGTTTGTATGGCTGTAGACGAAGAAAAACCATATCCCCAACTTGAAATGAGCGCTCAGAATGGTGTTGATCTGCTTGCTGTTTCATCCGATTACGGGCCATGTGAAGATTATCCTGTAAGGTACGAAGAATCTGATCCCTGCTGCGGAGAACTATGTCAACTGCCTGGACTGGTGAGCTGTTGGGAGTGTAGGGAAGGAGCACTGGAGGTGCCTGACCATAGACTGCTTCATATGGAGTCATTTTAGAGGCAGTGTGGTAAGAGGTATTGTACCACCATTCAGCTAAAGGGAGCCACTTGGCCCACTGATGTTGCTGTTCGGAAGTGAAGCAACGAAGATAAGTTTCCAAGCATTTATTAACAATTTCCGTTTGACCATCAGTTTGTGGGTGATAGCCCGAACTCATCTTCAGTTTGGTGCCAGTTTTCTTAAACAGTTCAGTCCAAAAATGACTGGTAAAAGTTGCATCACGATCAGAGACAATGGAAGAAGGGAGTCCATGAAGACGAAATATCTGGTCCATGAAGATTTGTGCAACAGAGGAGGCAGTATAGGGGTGGCTGAGGGCACAAAAATGACTATATTTCGAGAGACGATCAACCACAACCAAGATCACTGTCTTGCCACTAGATTTAGGAAGCCCTTCAATGAAATCCATAGAAATATCAGTCCAAATCCGTGTAGGGATGGGCAATGGTTCGAGCAAGCCAGGAAGGAGGGTCGTTTCACCCTTGTGGCGTTGGCAAGTATCACATTCAGCCACCATCTATTGAATCATCTGTTTCATCCCTTTCCAAAAGAAGTTTCTCCTTGCTCGCTCATAAGTTTTGAGGAAGCCTGAGTGCCCTACTGAAGGAGAAGCATGGAGTTCATAAAAAATAGCCTGATGTAGAGCTGGGTTCTGAGGAAGCACTAGCCGACCCTTGTATCGAAGAGAAGCACCATCCCAAGAGTAATGTGGTATAGCAGAAGGATTATTGGCTAGCTGGTGAATGATTTGAGATAAAGAAGAGTCATTGTCATAGCCCTGCTGAACAGACGCTAACCAATTGGGAATGGGCTTAGAAATAGCGGAAAGGGAAGCTTGATTATCAAATGTGCGAGAAAGAGCATCTGCCACAATATTCTCCTTACCCTTCTTGTAGGTGATCTCATAATCATACCCCATGAGTTTGCTGACCCATTTCTGTTGTGTAGGAGAGGATACCCGTTGTTCCAGGAAGTATTTCAGACTTTGGTGATCGGTTCTGATGCAAAAATGACTCCCTAAGAGGTATGGCCGCCACTTCTGTACAGCATGCAAAATAGCCATCATTTCTTTTTCATAAGTAGAGAGGGCTAGATTCTTACCAAAGAGGGCTTTGCTAGTGAACGCAATAGGATGGTCATCTTGCAGGAGAACAGCACCCAATCCATTGTCGCAAGCATCACTCTCAATAGTGAAGGGTTTGGAAAAATCTGGCATCGCGAGAACAGGTGTACTGCACATAGCCTGTTTCAGTTGTTCAAATGCAGTCTCAGCAACAGGGGTCCAGGAGAAGGCATCCTTTTTTAACAGAGCTGTCAATGGTGCTGCAATTTTCCCGTAATCTTTGACAAACTTGCGGTAGTAGCCAGTCAACCCCAAAAAACCCCGAAGGCTCTTGAGAGTTTTAGGATGCGGCCAAGTTTTCATGGCATCTATTTTTGTAGGATCCACCCGCACTCCATGGTGTGCAACAATATGCCCGAGATACTCCACTTCCTCCTGGCCAAACACACATTTAGATAGTTTTGCACAGAGTTGATGATCAGAGAGAAGTTGCAAGACAAGCTCCAGATGATGGAGATGCTCAGCCCAAGTTTTGCTATATATGAGGATATCATCAAAGAAGACCAGAATGAATTTTCGGAGGTATGGTCGAAATATGTTATTCATCACTGCCTGAAATGTTGAAGGAGCATTCGTGAGGCCAAAGGGCATGACTAAAAATTCATAGTGACCATCATGTGTGCGGAAGGCAGTTTTAGGTATATCCTCCTCATTAACCCGAATTTGATGATACCCAGAACGAAGATCTAACTTGGAGAAAAAATGAGCCCCATGAAGTTCATCAAGAAGTTCATCAACAACTGGAATGGGAAACTTGTCCTTTATAGTGAGATAATTAAGTGCTCGGAAATCAATGCAGAGTCACCATGACCCATCTTTTTTGCGAACAAGCAGAACTGGAGAAGAAAAGGAACTGGTACTAGGGCGAATAATACCTTGCTTCAGTAAGTCACGGACAAGTATCTCGATTTCGGTCTTCTGATGAAATGGGTAGCGGTAGGGCCTGATGTTGGGCGGAACACTGCCAGGAAGGAGCTGAATACGGTGGTCCTCTGGACGAGAAGGAGGTAATCCCACAGGTTTAGCAAATATACCAGAATACTTGTCCAAAATGTGTTGGAGATCGGCAGGAGTGCTAGAGACTGCTGATGGCTGCATCTGAATGGAATGGAGCTGAGCGATGACACCATGTGAATTCTTCTTAAGAAGTTTTTCCATACGGTGTGAATTGATGATGCTGAGAGACCCTGGTTGTAAGCCTTTCAAAGTGTGTTGGTGCCCCTCGGCTGAAAACTGCATCCAAAGTTCAGCAAAATCCCAGAGAATGGGGCCAAGAGTGCGTAACCATTGGGCACCCAAAACCACATCACAACCACCTAAGGGTAAGGCAAACATGTCAGAGCGCATGTTATAAGCTCCAATAGAGAGACGCACATTGCGACATTTCCCTTTACAAGGTAAAGTGCCCCCATTGGCAATCATGACTTCAAAGCTAGAGCAGGGATGGATAAAGCAATCAGCCTGTTTGGCTATTCGTGGATCAATGAAGTTATGAGTGCTACCAGAATCAATGAGTATAGTAAGAGGGATCTTCTTGAAGAAACCCTGGACCCGCATGGTTTGTGGAGTAGTGACTCCTGCCAAAGCATGGACAGATATCTCTGGTGGAGCTTCTGGGGAAGGAGGTTCAGGCTGGTGAGGCTCAACCTCAGCATCCACTGTTTCCTGAGCATCTACATATTCTTCCAGTTCCGGTGGAGAATCCACATCCAAGAGATAGAGCTTTTGCTGAACACATCTATGGCCCCGAGACCATTTCTCATCACAATTATAACAAAGCCCTTTGTCTCGCCTAACTCGCATCTCTGTTTCAGACAAGTGCTTGATCGGAGTAGTTCTGGGAGCTGGTATGACTGGAGGGTTGTGAGAACCTGTATTTCTGAATGGAACAAAATTAGATCTGGAGCGTTGTAGAGCACTAATCTTGTCTTCCGCTAACTTAGCCAACCCAAGGGCTTCCATCATTGTAGTAGGTCGAAACATTTTGACTTCTGAGCGAAGTGCATCCTTCAGACCACTGACAAAACAACTACGGAAGAATTCATCAGACAAGCCCTCTTTGTGATTAGCTAATTTTTCAAACTCTGTCTGGTATTCTCTTACAGTGCCTGTTTGACGCAGTTTAGTGAGTGCTCCTGTGAAATCATCAAAGGAACTAGGGCCAAAGCGCTCCAAAATGAGGGTGCACAATTCGCTCCACGTTGGGCCTACATTAGCCTTGATGTACCAACGGAACCATTGAAGAGCTTCATGTTCCAAATGAAAAGATGCAAGGGAGACTTTGTGGTTATCCAAAGTATTATGCAAGCTGAAATACTGCTCTGCCCTATAGATCCATCCAGTCGGATCAGAACCATTGAAGCGTGGAAAATCAAGCTTTGGTCCACGGAAATTGCCAGAAGAGGACCCAGTATCTCCTGAATGGTTTTGGCTCATGGCTGACTGCTGAAAGTTAAGACCCAGAATTTTGTCATCCAGATCTTGAAGTCTGGTTTTGAGGGATGCAATTTCCTCTTCCATGATTTTTGCTCCTGTACGCGTAACAACCATAAAACAAGGTTTTTTTTTTTTTTTTTTTTTTTTTTTTTTGAAATGGGTAGAAGATGAGAAACAAAAACTTTTTTAGTTACGGCAAACTTGGATTTGGGTAAAACTCATATAGGAAATGGGTGTTCGACGGGTGGTGGGAGACTATCTAGGGACAAGGGAAAAAGAAAAATGAGGGTTTCAAGGGTAGGGAGGCGAAATGAGGCGAACAGTCCAAGAGGGATAAGGGAGCAAAATGAGGAATTGAATCTTGTGGCTCAGTTTGGTGGCGATTGGATGAGAGGTGAAAAAGATAGGGCAAACCCTAAAATTAGATAAATGAGGGATTTAGGGCTTTGATATGTAAAATTTGGGGTTGGGTCGCCAAGGAAGGAAGTATGCGAAACGATATTGCAATAACAAGAGATATTAGAAGTGAGAGGAACCTGAAGGCCACGACAGAAAAAAAAAAATTGATGTAATTTCCACCCAGCGAGCCCAAGAGAGTGCTCTGATACCAGATGAGAAGAACCTCCTTATAGCAATATCGTGAGAATGCTCGAAATAACAGAATACAAAGTGATAGCAGAACTCAGAATAAATCTACTGATCGCAGGCCACTTCGAGGGGGTAACCTCCTTTGAGCAAGCTCAATACAATAAATTCGTCCGTGCCCATCAAGGGCCTCAACCTATTCTTATATACTGGGTACGATCTAGAAAAGTAATACTACCTATGCATGTGGGATAATAAAATAAACTCACGGGACGACTTACAAAGCATATGCGTCCAACAACTCTACTGTAACAAAATAAACAGAAGGAACACACAGGTTCCTAACAAAAATTGGTTCAAGTGCTCAACTGAGAAAGAACCAGAAAGAAAACCTAGCATTGTCGCGATATGTACAAGTATTAAACATTGATATTTACAATATATTATATTGATGAACGTAATCAAAATTACAAAGAGAGGGCATATTCCCATCTAAGTTCAAAATTTTTTGAGTTATTACAATTCAAAAAACATTTCAACCAAATGTGCATGAAGGACTCAAGCTTGACCAAAAAATACAAAAAGATTAAATACATGTCATTTGTCAAAAAATCCTCGAAAACAGAATACCTTAAAACCTTAAGATTTTCATTCCTCCATATCCTTGCATGAAACACCATCAACAAAAATTGAGGCCAAACCAATTTGCAGAAAATGTCCCCACCCAGAATCCAAACTTGGTAAAAGAGCAACCTCCCAACCCGAGCCCGAACTAGCAGTAACATCATCTGTAGTATTTGTAACAAGAGGTTCCTCCATAATTATGTATGCCTCCTTTTGAACATGTTCTAATTCATGAAATGTAGTCTCGGTCAAACTACCAAGCCAATGCACACAATTGGTAATCACTATGTCATCTTGCAAATCGAGACCAAAATCTTGGAATGCTCCTGAAGGAGGCCCTTCATGAATCTAATAATCAAAATTGGATATGCTCAGAAAATCCAATATAGCAAAACTAGTGCACCTAACTCTATCTTCCAATTGGTGACCCAAAGCCCTTATAATAGTTTGGAGAGTAGATTTCATAATGCAGGGATTCTATTTTTCAAAAGCTTTCTAAAGAGCATCAAACATGACCATGTATTCATGTCACTAATGCATGCCCAAACCAAAGATCATACTGTTGCATGGCATTTTCAAGTTTATTTTCATTCCAAAATTGAGAAAGAAGCACTTTCCCCGCCAAAATTTCCAACAAATGAACTAACTATAACAAGCCCATGGTATTTGAAAGAAAGATGGACACAACATTTGATGGGTATAGGAAATGTTTCACAGAAGGGCATAGAATTGCTTCAATAATTACCTACTAAAGACCCCAATGAATTTAAGGAGACTTGGTGAAGAACATCATTTCCAAGGTCCTATCATCAATACATAGGGGTAGAACAGCTTCATTGACATTGGGGTTAATCCATATAGGATAATTTTTGGGTAGTAGAGATAGTGAAATTGATTGTAGGATTTGCACTTGGCACATGACTCCAAAGGTGAAGACATTTTTGAGCAGGATATATCAGAAATCACTCACCTCCATCAATATATGAAACTAAATAAGCCATTGTCACCATTTATAAAAGCACAAGAAAATATCTTCATAATACCCATGCAGGATAATAATTAATCACTTCTTGTAGATATGTGCTGAACATATGTAGGATTAAAAACCATGTGAATATATTGCAAAGTTGATCTCTATATTGATCTTTCCATGTGTAAAAAACCACATGGCCAATTTGAAATCAAAATATACCTGGGTGATGATAGCTTACATGACACTGGGTAATGAAAAATAAATTTGCAAGAATTGCCTTAACTTCACCAAGTACATGCCAGAATGACTTGAAAAAGGGGAATTAATCAATAATCAATACTTAACTCTGATGATCCACTATTTCATTATTGATTAAACTTGAAAATATTTGCATCTCTCAATGAGAACTAAAGGTTGCATTATGAAGTTTGTAAGCCCACTGCATCCTCAGTTGGAAAAATAATTTGCAACTATATTCCTCTCTCTGTATGTGTGAAAAAATGTGACCACATGAAGCTGATAGATAATGTCCCAAATTTATTGCAGCACATACTTAATTTTCCAAGCTAAATACAACTTGATGACAACCAGTCACTCAGTCAACACTACCCACTCAATCATTACTATCACACTCGATCAACACAACACCACTTGATGTCTGGCAAGCACTCAATCATCACTGGCCTAAGTCACTCAAAAAGACACTATGACCAAGCAACTCAATCAACACTAAGCCCAAGTTCACTCAGAAAACACTATGCTTGAGTGACTCGGCAAGAGCATTGCCCCACCTTGCTTGGTAAGCATTGGAGCTCAACAAGCACTAGAGCTTGGCAATTGTTGAAAGCTCGACAAGAGTGCATTGATTATAACTAAAGAATCACCTTCAATCTAGACCCATTAAAATTCCCCTTTCTTGGCAAGAAGTAAACCTAAAAATAAAGCTTCAACCTCTACTAAAATTATTAGACCCACTTAATTTGGCAATTCACTAAATCATTATTAATTAGGAATTATAAATATTTGCATTTCTTGATAAGAGTTGATGGTTGCATTGTGAAATTAGTAAACCCATTACAACCTAAATTGGAAAGATAATTTGCAACTCTGTTCCCCTCTCTATATGTGTGTGAAAATGTGACCTCATGAAGATGATCAATTAAATTCCAAATTTTTTGATGCACATACTTAAGTTTCCATGAAGACAATTGTCTCTTGATGCAAGCTGATATTATAACTTGAGAATCACCTTCTATCTACACATGATGAAAATTCCCTTTCTTGGCAAGAATTAATCCTGATAGTAATGACTGAGCCTTAGCTATATTATTAGTTCCTATGGGTAAGGGTGTCATTTTAATTGCAAGCACTTTACTAGTGCAATCTCTAATGCATGCTCCCAATTCCTATTGGCCTGGGTTCCCTCTAGATGCCCCATCAAAGTTGAGCTTGACAAATCCAGGCATAGGAGGTAGCCACTTAACTGAAGACCTATCTATACTTGTTTGTAATCTTCTAGATGGGCTAGATTTCCATTCCCGAATGATACCTCCATCCCAAGAAGTTATAACTACATTAAATTTACATATACTAACACTTGCATTAGTAACTTTTGAAATCAAATTTTCAATGACTTGGAGCACTCTATCTAGGGATGATACATCTTTTCTGAAGATCCTCTTATTTCTTTCCCACCAAATTTCCCATATCACTAATGTAGGAGCACATTTCCAGATCCCCACAAATAAGGCATTAGGGTAAAAAATTGGCCAGGCCTAAAAGATGTCCCAAATATTATTTTGTAATTGAGTAGAGTAATTTAATTTGTTTAGGATAAATGTCCAACACTGATATGCAAAATGGAATCTTACAAAAAGATGATCAACTAACTCATACTCTTCTTCACATAAAACACATTTAAAAGGAGGAGCAATACTGACCCTATCGCACCGATCACTTGTTAGAAACCTATGTTTAATTGCTAGCCATGCAAAGCACCCAGCCTTAGGTAACACTAGCTTGTTCTAGCAGAACATGAAAGCTCGAGAAGGGGATTTTTTCAAATCAACTTGTTCAAGAAGTTTATATCCTTCCTTGATTGAATAATTACCATTCTTAGCTAGAATCCATGATAATTGATCCTCATTCTTCGACACAAAAGCCTATCTTTCTAATAAATTAGTTTGAAGCCACTGTTTACACTGAGTATCTAAAGGGAGTTGATCATGGTCTTTCCATATTACTTTCCTTCAAAAAATACATACTGCATCCATAAAGTGAATAACAAGATTAGCCCACTCTATTTTTGTAATGGCCATAATTTTTTGAACATTTGGCATTACAATTAAAGGAGGTTTCCCATTCCAAGAATCACCCCAAAAATTAATTTTATTACCACAATTTAATTCCCAGGAAATGTACTTAAGAACAATGGATCTAGATGCAATCATGAAATTCCAAATAGCAGACCCCTTAGGAGGATCCAACATGGAGAATATTCTGTGTGGATCGTTATTATCTATGTATTTCTATTGCATTATTTGACACCATGCTGACTATGATTTAGTGTACATATGCCAAACCAACTTACTTCCAAACACTTTATTCTTTATTGTTAGATCATGAATTCCAGATCGTCCTTAAGTAGGAATATGTGCCATGTCTTGGAGAGAAATAAGTGGAATTTCCTTTTCATTTCTCAAATTTCCATCCCATAGAAAACCCCTAATAAGTTTTTGAATTTTTGAAATGACTAACAACGGTGCTTGCATGACTGCCAATTAGTAGTTTGGGATTGCAGATAGAACTAACTTAATAAGAAAGATTTTTCCTAATAATGACAACCATCTTACTTTCGAAGAGATAATTTTTCTCTTAATTCTTTTGAAGATGTCATCACAAAAGCTTTTCTTATTGGATCGAATAAAAAAAGGAATCCCAAGATAGGTGGATAGTAAGAAATCCTCACAAAACCATAGAATTTGCACTCTCTTGTCTGATATTACTTTGTTTGTATTAATTAAGAATTTTTTTGACTTTTGAGGATTTATTTTCTACCCTGAAACTTCTGAATATTTGTTTCAAATTTTCTTTATCTGCTTAGCCTCTAAATCTAGAGAAGTACCAAATAGTAATGTTTCATCAACAAATAAAGAATGCATGATGGAAATTGAAGTGCCTTCAATTTTTTCTCCTTTCCACTTGTTAGATAAATGATGGTGCTTAATAGACTTGATAAGAGCTTTAGCCATGATGATAAATAAAGCTAGTGACAGAGGATCACCTTGCTGATCACCTTGCATGGAAGGAAAGAAGCCTAACACTAATCCATTAATAATAACTAAAAACCAAGCCCCTGAAATGCATGCATTAATCCACTTACACCAATGTTTAGAGAAACCCATTTTTTGGAGAACTTGAAAAAGAAATTTCTAGCAGACTCTGTCATATGCCTTTTGCATGTCTAACTTGATAACAAAATTGGAGGACAGATTACTATTGATGGAATGAAGGACTTCGTGAGCTACCATTGCACCCTCCATTGTTTCTCTACCAAGAACAAAGCCACCTTGTTTGGGAGAAATTATGAGTGGGAGGATTTTTTGAAGTCACAAATAAATAGCTTTAGTGATGATTTTTTATGTCAAATTGCAAAGTGAGATTGGGTGAAAATCTGCAAAAGTTTTGGGCTCCTTGGTTTTTGGAATGATTGCAATGTTTGTAGATTTGAAATATTTTAGCATAGATTTAAAATTTTTGGATTCCTCAATGGCTGCTAAAAAATCCCAACCAATAAACTCCCAACAACTCTGAAAGAAGAGAGTAGTAAAACCATCTGGCCCTAGAGCTTTGTCTAGGGGGAAGGAGAAGACTACTCAAACTTCTTGAATGGTGAATGGGGCTAGAAGCTTATTATTCTCCATGGGGGATACCATTATAGGTATATGCCGAATGAAATCCTCAACTTGAGAAGGCAAGGGCAATGGATTTTCTACTAGTGCAAGAAGATTCTCAAAGAACTTGACACCTTCATCTCTAATTTAATGAGCATTAGTTAAAATAATACCTGATTTAGAATCCATAATTTGAAATTTTGATTTAGCTGCCCATTTCTGTTGGCCAGAAGCATGAAAAAAAATTGTGTTTTTATCTCCTTGTTGTAACCATACTTCCCTAGATTTTTGTCTCCAATATTCTTCCTCTCTACTACCCAAGTCCTCCCATTCATGCTAAAGATCTTTTTTCTTAACATAAGTATCATTATCCATCCCATACTAAATTATGGAGCAATGAATTTCCTCTAGTTGAAATTTGACAACCTCTTTCTACTTGAAAATATTCTTAAAAACTTGATGATTCCAATTTTTGATTTGCTCTTTGACATGTTCAATTTATTGGCAAATTGATGCATTTTACCCTGAGAACAGAAGGAGCACTAATCCACCATTTCTTTAATAGTGGAGGAAAATGTGGGTGATGCAACCAGATACTTTCAAATTTAAAGGATGACTTATGTTGACTATGATCTAGTGATGTAGATTGATCAATGTTTATGGAAATTGGAAAATGATCAAAGTCTGGCGAAGATAATATCTCTAAGTGAATGCAAAAATTACGTAATTTCCATTCATGAGAGAGAAGGAACGTATCCAATCTAACTAAAATTTGTGCAAAGCTAGACCTCTTGTTTGTCCATGTAAACTTACCATTAGAAGGTTGAATATCCATTAAATCATTGTTCTCAACAAATTGAGCAAAATCCTAAACGGTTTTAATGGGTGGACAAATGCCACCAACTTTCTTTCTTATTTTGATTCAAGATTGCATTAAAATCACCCCCAAGAATAACTTGATAAGAATTTCAAAGCTGAATTAACACTGATAATTTATCCCAAATTTTCAACTTGTCTTGAGTAGAGGTAGGACCATAAACATTAATAAAGTAAATGAAACATTGAAATCTGACACCTGCAGCATTTGCCAATTTGTGTGTTGTTGAATAAGATGTCCCTATATTGTTAATGGATTTCATAGAACATGACCACCAAAAGCTCTGATGTTGGGAGAGTGCACTGGGGACCACCTTGGCCATTTAGCCATGTTTTTTTGAAATGTATCTTGTGAAAATTTTGTCTCTTGTAACAACACAATATCATCTTTCATGGATTCAATAAACTCGTGATCCTACTTCTCTTGTCAGAGGCATTTATGCCTTTGACATTCCATGAGATAATTTTCATAGTTGAAAAAGAGAACAATTTGTTCTCCTCGTCACTTGCTTGTTAACAATAAATTTTTCATCTAATGTGGTTTGAATTTACCTGAAGCAATCTCAATTTTGGTCTTTGATCCCTTAGGACACCCTCTTCATTTGGGTGTCTTGGAAGTTTATAATTCAAGAGAGGGAGACTAAAAAATTGAGTAAGTTTGATGAAGATCAAAACTATTTGGATTATTTTGAGATTGAGATTGAGATTGATCCTTGCAAATCTCAGTTTCCCTCAAAATGGTCTCTTCAAGTAGAAAATTTGAATTATCTACCACTTGTTAAAAAATGAAATCTTTAGAAATGTTTGGATTATTCTGAGATTGACAATCAGATTGAACCTTGCAAGTCTCAAGTTCCCTCAAAATTGTCTCTTCAAGTTGAAAGTCTAAATTAATCACCACTTGTTGAACAATGCAATCCTCAACACCTAATGGATCCTGATCAAAGCATGATTCCAGAAATGAAACCTTTTTCTCTACTTGACATGTAGTTTCTACAAGTTCTACAATCTTACAACTAGAGGCTTTCTTTGGGGTGATTTGACTGTTCCAATACTAAAATTCTTTGAGCAACACATCAAGATCATTATTTTCCTAATTTTTTACATTGAATCCTTCTTCATTTTCTATATCAAATATTATATTATTAGCAATTTTAGATACAATCTGATTTGCAATTTGAGGAGTTTTCTAATCAGAATATTGGCTCTTAGAAAGAAAATTCCTTGTTTTGTGACAAACTAGTGACAATTTAGAATGTGGCTGCTCCAAGCCATCCAAATCTGGGTAATGCAAAGAAGGCTTCAGTGATGGGAGATCATCAAAAACCTTCAACCTAGCTAACAAGCATTGGATGAAAGGCAAGAACAACTATAGGAACATAGAGAGTTTGATTGTTGTGGAAGAAATCAAACTCTGGTTTTCAACTGGAGGAGAGACAAACTAAGAAGAAGCCATAGTATCCATATTATAGGTCAGTTTTGAGTGAACTTTGTGTACACATAAATTAGGGTCTGTGTTATAATTTGGGCAGACTTCTTGTATGTCTTGAACTAAATTTTGGCATTGAGTA
Organism: Cupressus sempervirens; assembly: GCA_028749045.1. Classification (NCBI taxonomy): domain Eukaryota; kingdom Viridiplantae; phylum Streptophyta; class Pinopsida; order Cupressales; family Cupressaceae; genus Cupressus; species Cupressus sempervirens. The sequence goes on from CM053787.1 coordinate 202,245,191, forward strand.
TTAAAATGACCCAATCTATCTTGAAACTTATGAACTATTTGTTCATTCTGAATTGTGATTGACTAATCCCATAAACCCCATTGAGAATTTATAGTCAAATGAGAAGGAAGAGGTTACCACATATCGAACAACAAATAAACTCTCACTTCCAAATGTGGGTGATCATAAGGTATAAGGTCATGTTTGAGGAAGATTCCCAACTTGTTTGCAAAGATTTTTATAATTTGAGGGTCCCTATACTCGAAAGCCAAAGAGGGAAAGGCAATCCAATATGGCATAAAGGGGATTTTGAAATATTGAGGCTTAAAGATGGGAATCCAAATCATAGTAAAGAGCCCAGACCCAAAACAAAACCAACCTTTTTGCTTATGCACCAGATCTCTAGATGCTTTTGAATCAAAAATAGCTACAAAATACTTTAATTCTAAAACAATATAGAAAATCTCCCTTTAATTTGGTCAAAATGAAAAACCCCAATCTTTAATAGTATTGATAAGAAGAGTTTTCTTTTCATTCATTGCATCCATGATCTTAGAGAAATTCATCATTAATTTGTTCATTATGTCCATTGATGTCTTTGCATCTTTCAATGGGCTATAATCCTTATCAAAATATTTAATGAATTATAAAACCATATAATAAACTCTCCACTTTTCTTTCTTGATTTCTTGCTCTTGCAAAGAAAATTCATTTCTTATTACATCTTTTCAAAAATAGAATTGATGCTCTTGAGCACTAGTCCTAGCTCTCTGTCTGAATATATTATAAAATCCTTCACTATCATTAAAATGAGCATGGGATATTTCCATTTTTTAAATCTTATACAAAAACAACCAACCGCCCCTTGTAATGATAAACTGATGAGCTATTATGCAAGATGGGAAAATAGAGCCTCTTGATCTACCAGTCAGTTCTGCTTCATCCAAACCACCTAGTTGCCATAACATCTCAGCCATTCCTAACTTAGGAGGTACCTAGTATGGAAGCACATGCGAGGTTCCTTGGAATCCATATACTCTAAAAACTATTCACACTAGATATGGTACAATATTTTCCCAATTATGAAAAACTTTCAAATTGCTAGGGTTATCCATAGGCCTAATGGAATCTAACAATGCCTTGGGTATCCTAGGATTATCTTTCAATAACAAGTTCCTCAGTCTAGATGCAAAATATCTATCAAACCTCACAAAATTGGCCTCCTCTGCATCCCAAGTCATATCTCCACTCCATAACTAAGCTGGTAGAGATTCCCCATCATGTTCTCTTGTTAACACCATCTCTTTCTCAAAAAATGTAACCCCCTTGTACAAAAACATATGCATTAACAAAGAGTAGAAACAAAAGGTTTTCTCATTTTTTCCTTTTGCAATTCCAATCAATCCTACATGAATTTATTTTTTTAGAAAGGATGCAAAATCAAAGATAACGTCCACTCCAAAGGAAGAAATTTGTACCATCATGTACATGATCTTTACTGCCACAAATTCTTGCTCATCTTCACAAAAAACCTTGCACAAAGTCATATATATATATATATATATATATATATATATATATATATATATATATATATATATATATATATATATATATATATATATATATATATATATAGCCCTAGAATTGAAGAACTATTTCTTAAAAGGCTCTTTGGTTAATGTTGTGACAAAAGTTAAGTTTCCAATTGGGACCAAGTGTCCTCTCAATGCTCCCTACCTAATTTGATCCTTGAGGGACAAGTATTCCTTTTCCAATCCCAAAAGATCAATGACCTCATGATAATCTATTATAGGATTCATTTCAAAAGCTTCTTGTATTTCTTTTGTACTAATTTTCACCAAGCACTCCCCATCTATTCTCCTTACCATCCTAGCTACAGGACCTTAATGATGGGATATAGCAGTGAGGAGGTCTGAATCCATGAAGACTCCAGGATCTACTAACTTGCCTAGGTCAAAATTCCAAATATTTTTGTGGGAGGCAAACAATTTCCTCTTTGAAAACCATTTTTTAAATAATTGTAACCCTGTTTTAGAGGTCATAGAATCCCGAATCCAATTTCCCTTGTCAAATAATTCATCTACAACTTGGAGCCTAGGATTTGCGAGAACTAATTTATTTATTTGGGCAGACTCATTAGTAGATTCACTTAATTTCTATAAGAAATCATCATGGATATTTCTACTAGCATATTCAACCTTCCTAGAAAAACCCTTCTTTGGAGGCATATTGAAACAACAATAAGGAGAATACCATAATTCTTTAATTATATGTAGATTAAGATACTTACTTGGCCTTTTCACTTCTTTTCTAAATGCTGCAATGAATCCTTGATACATAAAATTTCACGGCTCAATAAGGTGAAATACTAGGTTCTTCAACAAGTCCAAGCTCTAAGAATTCAAGAAATATATTTTTAGGATAAATTTCTCAACTATCCTTACTACATTCTTTATATTAGCTCACATGAGAAGCTTTTAATTTCCATAAATGGGTTGCAAAGAAACATAGAGTGGCATTCCCCTTTGAGTTTGAAAATGGGTCGTCAATCTACAAAAATCTAACGATTAAGAAATAAAACGCACTCTGACTTAGCTTCAACCTTCCCACTTGGTAGTCAATCCAATTGAAATTTTCCATATGTATCCTTTTCCACCTCAATGGAAACTTGCATACCATTCATTTATGTAACTTGACACATGTCGAGCCCTTGCTATGTCGCTATGGGTAAAGATCAAGCAGTTTCCCTTAGTGACATAATGACAACCTTTGATCTCTTACACATCAGACAATCAAGGATGATACTATAGAACTTCTTTGAAAGTGGGATATCATGCTACATGTCGATCTCTCACTATGTTTCCAAGATTAAAGACCTTGCAACTCTTGTTGGCGAAAAAGTGACACTCATTGATTAATCTTGCATATGATGGTAGGAAATACAACAACCATATAATAACTAAGATGGGCCCATCGGACATGTGTCTTAATGTCAATATGTCACTAAGGGTAAAAACCATGTAACTTTTTAGGGCAAAAAGGTGACCTCCATCAATCTTTAAAAGAACTAATGGTGCAGACAAAACATCTTTTCTTTGTAAAGCATATCCTTATGGCAAATGAGAGTCTGACATCTGGAATCCATTAGTGACCTGGAACCTGTGGCACTTTTTGCAAGGGATGGTCCCACTATATTCCACGTGTCAAGCCTTCACTATGTCTCTATGGTTAAAGACTGAGAAATTGTGGATAACAACATAGCAACAACCCTAGATTGAATTTGAGATCAAATGTGGATATAAGCATATTGAAAGACTAGCCTTTTATCGCAAAGAACCAATGGTACATTGACAACTATCATCTCACTGTAACACATCCATTACCGAAAAAGAAAAATGGCCCACATGACCATGTGTCGAGTCCTTGCTATGTCACTATGTCCTTTGGTGACAAAGCAACAACCCTTGATCTTAAGGAAGATCAAGGGCCATCATGACTTAACTAATTTTTAGACATAAAACATAACTTGCATAATATTTTTAAAAAAATTGGTTTATAATTTCAAATGGAGACTTAGGGTAAAGTTAGGAAATGAAAATAAATTTAAAAGGTACCCAAGAAAATAAAAGGGGCATTCAAATCATTTTATCCCACACATTTATTTAAAACCTAACTCAAGGGTTTTTTGGGGCAAGAATTAACATTGGAAAAACAATATGAGATTAGGGATTTTTTTGGGATCAACAAAGATTAAAAAACAAAACCCTAATTTTGAAAGAGAACTGGATTTTCACTAGAAATTTTTAATACGTGAAAAGCCAAGTCAATAAGAGGTTTGTCCTGTTAAGAGCTTACAAGATTTATTCAATCTACCTTGATTAAAGGACTTGTCCTCACAACTAAGTGAGTACTTTGCTAAGAGATTTACAAAAGTCTATTAAAACCATTGTGTTAATATATTTACACCCTGAAACACTTGATAGAATGTATTAGTACATGATCCTTCAGTTTTCACTACAATGCTAATGATAGATCTCCTCTATATAGTTTATGACCACTTATATGATATGATTAATCTCTAACTTTGCACTTCACTACTTCTCTAGAATACTCGGTCACTCTTCCTAATTCACCTTCACACTTTGCATACAACCAAACACTTAATCACAAATGCTCGACACCTAAAAAATAGGTCATTAACCCTTCTTAAATAGTCATTAGGTGAAGCTTCTAGATCATGATCAACAATCTAGATTCTTTTTTTTTTGCTAAGTCCTTGAAATTTTGTGATTGGTTAAACTACTTGCATAGGGATTAATGATCCTTACTGTAATGTGTAATCACCTCCATAACTAACTCCTTGATCATACAAAAGCATCTCCAACACAAAAAAAATGGTTTACCTCAATGTTTGTGCCATTACAAATAATCATATCAAAACTAGCTTACTTGAGACTTGAACTTGTTGACACTTAGCCATGTTTAAATTTTTTTGTTGTCACTTGGCTTCAACTCTACTCGGCACACATTATTTCACTCAATCTCTATCAAACTTGGCATAAGAATGAACTTGGCTTACATACTCTTCCTTAGCCAACTCAGTTGATACTGGAGTACTCAATGACCATAGACTTGCTTGGTAATAACTATTGCCTCAACATAAATTAAAAAATATACAAGTCCTTTATTACATTTCTTGGCTTGTATAGGATGACTCAGTTGTAGTGATGATCGACCAACATTGCCTAATGAATGACTACGTGTGTTGCACTAACCTAATAATATCATGATTGCATTGAGGCTCAACAATGTCCCCCTCTGATATTAGTGGCAAAAACACTTTGTCATGATCAAAGTTTACATATCAAAAAATAAATGTAAGTACTCCCCCTTAGGATATACTCCATAAAGATAACTCGGTCAATACATGGACTTTTTTACTTCCAATTTTCAAAATCTTTTTCAAAGCCTTTTAATATACACACCTCTGATTATCAGACTAACTAACTAGTACACACAACAAAATGTCAAAATTTGCATGGTGATGGTTTTAATCATACCTTATTCATTCATTCCCCCTTGTTTTTGTCATGGTTGTTTTTGTTTTCAACTAGGGGCTAGGAAGCATACCATATTTTTCCAAAAATGATTCATGGGACCTTAAAATCATTGCGATGGTGTTGTCTCAATTTGTCTTAAGTGCATCAATAATGTCATCAACTATGGATAGTTTTTTATTTCCCTTAATAAAATCTTTAGCAATCTTCATATGTTTTTGCATGACTAGCAATTGTGTAGTCAGCAAATCTTCAATAGTGAGCAATGTGGCTCTTATTTTTATCTCTTCCTACAATAGTTCAGATTGTTTTCCCTACAAAAAATCTTAACCTTGAAAAATGAATAGAATTTGAACTAGCATCCAAGGTAAAAGTGCTTGCACTCCTTTATAAATCAACATCTATTTTATCCATTTGATCTCTTATTTCCTTGATAAATGTTATAACACAATATAGCTTCCCAAATAATGAATTAATATCTTAAATTAAATTTTCAACATTATTATCTTGGTTAGAAAGTTCAACCATCTTTATGGCTATCTTGGCTGAAACTTTCTCCATGACCTTATTGTCATATTTTCATTCAACTCTTTCCATTAGCTTATGTTGAATATTGACATCAAACTGATTGACCTTATCAACAATTTTCAGCAATTCTTCATGAATGGAGACTTTCTCATCTAAATCATTAACAATGATAGTGTCAAGTAAAATATCCTTGGTATCATACAAAACTTGTTTTTGTTGTTTCTCTCTCCTTAGCTTAGCTTGCTTAGCCTTTCTAGCAAAAAACTCACTCAATATTATCATTTTTTCTTCACTCAAATTTGATTTATTCCATCTTGGTATGACAATATCTTCATCTAAGTTAATTGTCCTACCTTTTATGACCTAGAGTGAGTGTATATGCTTCTTCTTCAACTTCTTGACTTTAGAATCTAGTGTGCTTGAGTTCGGCACATTCAGTTGCAAACCCTGGGTTTGAACTGCCAAATTTAGCTTGTGTGAATCTTAGGTAATGTCATCTTTATTTCCTTCTCCTCTCATTTTCTTCTCCTCTAGTGTTCTTTCTTGACTTGGTTGTAGTGTTGATACATTTGATTGATCTTTCACAATAATTCAAATTTTACTTGTTAAACTTAGTGTTTCAGCCTCTTATTCTCCCTCTAGCTAAGGTTCTGAGGAAATTGTATGACTGATTGTAGCATATTGATATGCTTGATCTTTAGATATCTTCTCTCCTTTATCTTCTTTTGTAAATTATTATTTCCCTTTGTGATCTGATCTTCTTTTTCTTGCTCAGGTGGCTCATCATCTATAGTATTGGCCGACTTGTCCTATTTCTTAGCACCTTCACTTTGTGCATCACCTTGACTAACCTTTTGTTCAATTGTAAATGTAGGAAAGGTATACTTGTTTGGTTTTGTGTCTATAGTTTTTCTACATACTTTTGTGACCCCTTTCTTGATTATATGCTTATGTTGATCCTTCAACACACCTTCTTCACACAACTTCTCATACACCAATCTCACTTCATAATCTCCCACTTCTTGAACCTTTCACGTATAGCATGACCTTACATAATGAATTATAATCACCCTTGGTGGAATTGATGATAGTGCACCCAAGGAATCACCCTTCATTGCAATTTTAGGGATTTCCTTATACTTAGTCGAGGGACATGCATCATTCTTAACTAATTGATAATTACTAACCTCTAATCCTTTCTTCCTCACACTTGATGATTAATTAGTTTTCATTTCTTCAAATTTAGGGTTTTGATCATGAACTTCTGTGTAACTTGACAACTACAACTTCTTCACATTTCACAACAAATGTTGATGACACACTTTGAACCTCCTTGCAATCTCTGCTAAATATTCTCTAGTCACTCAAACTCACTCTACTCTAGATAAAAAATTGAATTCTTTTTGCTTGAAATGACTTAAAATATCTGCTATATACCTCAGAATTCCAAATTTAAGGACTCATTATAATTTTATACTCATAGTGAGTGACATATAGTTGTCATGGCCAATATAAGGAAACTCGGTTATCATACTTCTGAACTCCATCAACTTGGTCAATACCACATCTCGGCCTCAACTACCATTCTATGTCAACCTATTAACACTTACAAAACTTTTAATACTAATACTTGGTCAATACTAAAAGTTCAACTTGGTATCAACATACATATCTTTGTTCAAACATAAAATTTGTCCTTGTGCATCCTTTAACATGTTGATATGGGCTTCAATGCATTCAATCTTAAGAACTGATGTAAAATTTAGCAATTTGAAACTTAGTTCCATACATACTTATTTGCTTAATTTGTAGTAGGGGAATCACTTGGTCCATTGGATTGGGTGATCTTAACATTATTTGCACTGCTACTTTCTTCTTCTCCCTTCTTCCTCCAAGTTTGATTTGTATGGCTTCTTACTTGTTCAACTCCACCTATTACTTTGCCCTTGTCTTGTTCATGGTTGAATAATAGTACTCAATTCATGCAATTTCTACTTAAGTGACTAACCTTATGATTGTGGTATCACACTATGCCACCATTCATCTAGCTTTTGGATTTTCCTCTAAAATGTGTTCTTATGCAATTTTTTGCAATATGACCATACTCTCCACACAATTTACAATTGTACCATGTATCATAATCACAATTGATCTTGTTACCTTACCTAGGTAAATTATCTTGATTCTTAGGTATCCAACTTTTCTTAGCATTAGATTTGCAATCTTGTACTTTGTGACTATACTTCTGACATGAATAATAGTATCCTTCAAATCTAGAAGTAGTTGATGTCTTACTGACCTTTTCTCTACACTTGTATTCTTGATTTCCTTGTTTATAGAATTTGAAACAATATTCATTGAATTTTGGTTTAGAGTTTGACTTATCAAACTTGCTCATGTAGACATTTGCTATGTGACCTAGTTTTCCATAGTGATAACAAGTGGGATTCTTGTTCTATGGATTTACATTCCTTTGTTCTCCTTTCTTAGATGGCTATTCTTTCTTGGTATATCCTAGTCCAAAAGTATCGAGAGGTCTTCTATGTGCTCTCATCTACTTGTCAAGCATTCTTATTGCTTCTTTAAGTTTATTCATCCTTTCAATGAACTCCTTCTCAGATTTCAACTCATTCTTCAATATGAAATTCTTGGATTTCATATTTATGATCTCAAGTTCCCTTCTTGTGTTCTCTTGAGTAGCTCATAATAGCTAATTGACCATGTCAAATTGATTATATGTCAACTTTTTCACTTTAGTAATCTTTTCATCCAACCTTGTAGTCATCTTTCTCTTTTCTTCTTCAATCCTAGCTTTGTCATCTTCAACCCTTTTCTTTTGTCTAGTGACTTCACATAGCCTTACTAATATCATTTCATGTTCTCTTTTCAATACTTTTATTTCTTCATTCAAATTGGTGTTCCTTTCCAGTAGATCTGTTATTGTTGCATTAGTGTCACTTTATTTTCTTTCATTTCATATGTCCTCAACACTTTATTCTTTGTATTGTGTGTCATGTTGTTTGATTGCCATCTCCTTCTTTTGTTTTAATATCTTCCTCAGTTCCTCTTTAGCAACCTTGAATTGCTCCAAGGCAATATGCAAATCAATCTTCTTGTTCTAAATGGTCTTTCCCAACTTATGGGCTTCCATATTCAAGATCTTGTTTCTCAAGTGGTTAGACTTCTGATAAGAGAACCAATGCTCTGATACCAATTATTGGAAATGTAATGGGAAAGTAAGATATTGAGAGGGGGGGTGAATCAGGATCTATTAAAACTTTAACACTCCAAACATTAACCATATCTTATAACTTTACCATTAATCCTTATCTCAACATTTCCATTAACAAAATTAAACATTTACTATAATTTAATTACCATATCTAATATATACTTGCATGAATAACACACATAACATATGACACAAATATTTGGTTATGCATAAACCCTCCAAGGTCAAGGTAAAACTGCGATGAGGATGACACCCACAAAGCCTTCACTATTACAACAAGAAAGTTTGAATGTTAGGGCTACAAATTTTATCACTTTTGATGATCTACCTTGTGAGGGGCCTTCCTTGTTAAGAGCTTACAAGACTTATTCAATCTACCTTTATTAAAGGATTTTATCTCACAACTAAGTTAGCACTCTACTAAGAGACTTACAAAGGTTTGTTAAAACCACTCTATTCATAGATGTACAACCTAAAACTCTTGTTATAATGTATTAATATTAGATCCTTTGGTTTGGACTACAATGATGATGACATATCTTATTTGTACAATTTTCTACCACTTCTTTGATCTGATTTATCTCTAACTCTACACTTCATTGCTTCTCTGGAATGCTTGATCACTCTTCTTGATTTACCCTCACACTTTGCATACAACCCAACACTTAATCACAAATGTTGCACACATGCAAACTTGGTCATAAACCTTTCTTAAATATTCATTAGGTGAAGCTTAGTCCTTGCAATTTTCTAATTATAAAAATTGTTTGTATAGGGATTAATGATCCTTATTTGGAATGTGTAATCACTTCCATAACTAAGTCCTTGATCATACAAAATAATCTCCCACATAGAAAAATGGTTTACCACAATGTTTGTTCCATTACAAACAATCATATCAAAACTAGCTTACTTAGCACTTGAACTTGTTGATACTTAGCTTAGATATTGGGAAAATTTGTTGTTGTAGACATTGACTAGTTTAGCAAAGAAAATCAGACATGTCTTGTGTTCATAACTATTGAAGGAACTTGTGGATTTGAAATTTTTTCATTGAGGATAGACAACCCCACCTTTTCTATTTATTGTTCATAACCTTCTAAAGATTAACATAGTATTTGTTCTTCTTAGTGCTCAATGTTCAAGATAGTTGAGGTTGAATAGAAGCATTATATTGGAGTGCCTCTTTATAATTTGGACAATTCTAGGAAGTAAGTTAATTCTTCTATCTGGTGATTCTTATATAGTTATGAATGACAATATCAACATCACTAAATCATAGAGTATGAGGTGGTGCTTGCTTGACTATTTTATAAACTAGCGCATCCATTGCAACCCACAAACATAAGTCAATATTCTATTTCTTGCTACAGACTGAGCACATAGACATCTTCAATATTTTCTCTTGAACTATGATTACATAATTATTTCTTTTAATACTCTTGGGTTTGTTGAGTACTAACATTTTTGAAGGATGTGTTAAGTTCTTCATATGACATTTTTGCAGATAATTTTTTAGTGATTGATGAGTATTTGAGTGAATCTAATGTTCATGAGAATATAATTTTTATAGAGAGATTATCCCCATTGTTAAATGGAGAAATGAATAATTACCTTGGTAGAAGCATAAAATTGGATATTAGAAGAGAACCAATACTCAGAAGAAAGAAAGAAGTAGAGTGGGAATGTTACATTGTTAGGGGGGATGATAACCAGTGTTCCATTCTCATTTGAACCATATCTAGAGGAGAGATGGAAGACAAGAGGGACCTTTAGAGTAATATTTGAATAACATCATCTTATGTGATACATATGGACCTTCATTGGAGCAACTTGTATGAAGGATGTTAATTTCCAAATGGATATTCTCTTAGAAAAAGAAGAATGATGCATTAGGAATGTTGTTGAGGCATATTTTTGAATCTATGAAATAAAGACAAGTCAAGGGGCTCTTCCTTTGAAGAGGGAGAAGATTGCAATGAAATGTTGTTCCAATATTGAGATTGGTCATTCAAATGACCTTGTGACATAGTCCAAAAGGGAGCAACTAGAGGATTTGTGAATAAATGACATCCAATGAGTTTGGTTATATTTCTTAGTGGTAGCAGATTGTGATGGAATTTTTTGGTCATAGTTCTTCTAAGAGGAAGAGTCAGCATTCAGAGTGAGTATGAAAATTCATCATAGAAAATCTTGAATGGGAAGTCAATAGAAAGAAACATGTATTGGAAGCTTCAAATAGAAGACACATTATTATGAATGATTGTTATCACCAAGCCTATGGATAAATATAAAGCTTATTGAATTCACTCATGTTACTATGAAATCAAAAAGGTGTATTTGTGTAAAAGAAACTATTGCTATGAATAAGAATAATGTCATGTTCAGAACTAGGAGATTTTCTAAGGAAGTAGATCATGGAGGTGGTTTGTAGAAAAAGTATATTATCACAATAATATGAATGGCTAATATTCTCACCAAGCCATACCAAGTGAAGTTTTTTCATTTGGAGACTATCTTGGAGTTATGGAAAATGAAGCCCTTGCTAAGGAGGAGTCTTAGAATCAGTTATTTCTTGAAATATACTTTTATTGGATTCTTCTCTACAAGAGAGAACCTTAAAGTAAACTTTTGTAAAATTATTTGGGAGTAGATATGGTAGATCCACCATTTGATATTTTGGATGTGAAGGCAACACCACGTGAGAGAATCTATCATGATTTTATGTAAATTGTTTATGTCATGTGTGTCACACCATGAAAACACCACATGGGAGAATCTATGGCGATGTTGTGTAAACTTCTTTGTCATATGCATGACTCTATGAATTTATGGGCCCCATATATAAATTACTAAAAGGTGATCATATTTTTGATAATATACACTTGTATTCAACATTGTAAGATGATGAATTTACAATCTCTACTATCACGATGAATGTCATGTTGACTTGATATTCATTGGCATGTCTTGATAGTTGGTATCTCGTGTACTTATTGATAGATATCATGTTGACTTGATATTATTTGTGTATCAATATGTTCCTTATGAGCTAATCATAGTGGATATTATGTGACATAATATTTGTGGATATGCCATGATGAGTTATGGTAGACATCATGCAATATGGTGTCAGTGCACATACCATAACCATGATATATGAATATCATACTGACTTGATGTTCAATATACTCCTTGATACCATAAGTGAAGTGATATCTAAATATGGAATACTTAGTATCTCTTGAGCATTTTGATGGATATCATGAGACATGATACCTATTGTAAATCATTATGTTATGGTAAAAATCCTACAATGTGACATCAATTCTCACACCATAACTAAGATATATGAATTTCATGTGACTTGATGTTTATTATACTCCTTGATATAATGAGTGAGGTGGCATCTAATTTTTTTCATACTTAGTATAACCTCCCTAGCTAAGAGCAAGTGTTGATATATGATAATGTCAGTAAGATTATATTGAACACTAATTTCTCATATATGTGAATGTATGTTTTGAATATATTCACATGTACTTTTCATAATATATTTTTGGAATATTCTTGAATAAAGACTAGCATAATCATATGATACTAATATGAACTTGATGAATACACACACACACACACACACATATTATTATTGGGCTTCATAGAATAATGATCGGTTTAGGCATATTGCTAATGATATGACTAATTACTTGCTAGTTAGTGTATACTAACAAATGCGTAAATGACTTTCCATTGAATAGTCATGACCAATCATGATTGGGCTATTGAATATAATGTACACACACACACACACACACACACACACACACCATCATTTAAAGGAGTATAGGAATTTTAATTGTAATTGATAAATTTTCTATAACTTCCTACACTTAGAAGATAACCATATTTGTAGAAATAGAGAACTATCCTAAATTTAATAGTTATTTCACTCCTTGATGAATAAGCCTTCAAGAATTAGAATTAATTCCTTAACTTATTTTTAGGAATTTTAAAATTCACCATGAACATCCCAACATTTACCATGAATTCTATTGATCAAGTTCCAACGCTCACCAAGAATGCCCTTGATCAATCCTTGACACTCATTAAGAATGTCTTAATCAAGTTTTGACACTTACGAAATGTCTTCAACCAAGCTTTGAGACTCACCAAGAATTTCATTAATCAAGCCTCAAAAATCACCAAGATTTTCTTAATCAAGTATTAACACTCACCAAGAATATCCTTGATCAAGCCTTAACACTCACCAATGATATCTTAATCATGTTTTGACACTCACCAAGAATTTACTTAATCAAGCTTTGACACTCACAAAGAATGTTGTTGATAAAGTCTCCACATTCACCTAGAATGACCTTTATAAATATTTGACACTCACCAAGAATATCCTTGATCAAGATTTAACTTGAACCAAGAATGTCCTTAATCAAGTTTCAACACTCACTAATAATTCCCTCTACTAAGCATTTATTGGATCAATCTCAACATTCAATTTCACTAAGAATGTGCTCAACCAAGCATGACTTAGATCAATCTCAATGTTCACAAATAATTCCCTCCACCAAGCACAACTTGGATCAATTTTGACATTCACTAAGAATGTCCTCCACTAAGCATGACTTGGATCATTCTTTACATTCACTAAGAATTCCCTCCACCCAAAAGGGCTTGGATCATGTTTTCAAAAGGTAAAAAAATTATTATTACTAACATAAGGTACCTTCTCTTAGATTATGATTTATCTATTCTGATATAAACAACTTCTCTCAATCACCTATTCTTATTTAAGAACTCCCTTTTGTCAAATCTAAAATGGATGATTGTTCTTCTTATCTATTATTGTGCTAGTCTTGCTATGATTTTTATATCTCATTGAGGAGATACATTTATTTAAAAGAAATGTCATTTAAAAGATCATATCTCCTAATTCTTTTCATATTGTTTTAGCAACATCTATTTTTCTACTCATAAATCAAATATCTCTTTCCATATGAGTATGCCTTCAATAATTCATAATTCCTTAAGCTCCTTGTTGTCTTACAAGAATACACTTTTTTGTAATTGGTGTATCGTCCTAAATTGGAAGAAATTTCAATTTAGTGGTTGTTTAGCTCATCTTTAGTGTGTTTGCATTTACACTTGTTGGTATATAGAAGCACTAAGAGGGGGTGAATAAGTAAAAATAGGTAAACCACTAATCTAATTATCTTAAAGTAACTTCTAAAACACACATCATATAAATGTTGAAATGAAAGAGAACTAAATAACACCAATCAACCACACATGAAACACACATAACACACTTATTTTTATACATGGAAACCCTTGGCTAGAGGGAGAAAACTATGGTGAGTATGAAACTCACAAGCTCTTCATTGTAGTAAAAAGGTTTTCCCTATTAGAAGCTACAAATATCCTTTCTATGGGTTCACCTTTTTACGAGTGATTTGTACAATACTAGGAGTAAAACAAATAGATACTAGGATTCTATCTCACTAGAGGATTTAGAACTCCCTCTAAGATTCCACCTTGTTAAAAGGATTTACCCAAAGAGATCTATTAGAGTCCACCCAATTAAGGGATTTCCCTCGTTGCAAGTGTTAGGGAACAACAAGTTGAATTATCTATAAGTAGCACCTCTTTCTTGTCAGATCCAATCTACTCTATCCACTCTGACACTGTTCAGTTATTAATCTCTACTTCACACCTTTATCACAACCTTTATAATCATGAAATTCTTCTACCGTAATCACCACATTCAACATAGTTTCTCTTAGAACAATAACATATAAATACTTAGTCATGATTATGCTTAATCTTTGCCATCCATTTAAATTTCAAGTTTCCTATGCATATACCACATAAGATTCACATCTCTCTATACACCTAATACATTTTTTATCACCACCTTAAGCAACATTAAGGTTTTCAAGTGATATTACCAAGAAAAATTAGAATATGTTTGAGATTCTCCAACTTCTTCTCGAATCCACTCTTTATACTTGTTTCCATCAAACAACTTCTATCTCATCACATATTCATATGATTAAGACACATCATCTTATCTTCTACTCTCACCACATCAATCTTACCAATCACACACCAATGAATCTATCATCAGTAGCTCAAGAACATAAGCTATATGTCCAACCATAGCTTCTAACACTGACAACCCTTCTCATCATTCATCATTGTGTTTTTTGATCAATCGTGTAGTTTTTATACATCTCATAAAAGATTTAACTATGACCACTATACTTTATTCATAGGAAATTGTGGTCACCACTAAAATGTCTAACTTATTATTTCTCCTCCCACATAGTAGTTATAACAATTAGCCATTTTCCTTCTCATTGATCACATGCCTTATCTTACCAATCAATCCATCTTTGTGATGTGATTGCATTGCCATCAATGAAAACCAAATACTCCACTGCTTCTGAGTGCTCCTCACAACAAATCAATCTCCATCAATTCTGATGTCATTGCTAATAATCTCCCCCATTGGCATTATTGACAAACTCTATGTGAAAATGATTTTGGTCAGAGCATCAATATGAATTGTTCTCCTTTTAGTTATTACTCCCTTACGTATATATTCTCCATATTTCTATTTGCCTCTCTTCTTTGTTACATTTCATTTTTACATGTAACCTATTCTCCTCCTTTGTCAACAATGACAAAGGTGACCTTGTCTTTCCTTTTTTTTCTTTTAAACTATTTTCCAATAGATAACATATCAAAGAATTCTTTGAAATTTATCTTGGCTGAATCTAGTGATTCCTTCCATGATTTCTTCAAGTGTTGTATCATGACTATCCATCCAAGTAGATTAGTTGCTAATTCTTCCATTGAATCCAAAGCACACATATCAGGTAAACTAAGTAGACCTTCAACATTCTTCACATTCTATTGCATCATCTCTATTGTAGGTGCTAGATAGGACTATAACTCCAATAGAATAGGTATCCTCATTTCTTGTTATGTTTTTATTTTCTTTACCTTGTGTCTTATCAACTTCACCATTGTATTATATTCTATAGAACTTGAGATTGGATAAAACTATTCAGTTGATGTGTAAAGTTCCTTTTGTGGCTCACTATTTCTCTTCTCCAACTTATTGGTAAGATCTATTAGTTTTGATATTGTGGTCATTATTTGACAAACATACTTGAATGTGACCCTTATTTCATCAACTTGTTATGATAAAGTCTTCCTTTCCTTGCCAATATTTCCATCAAATTTTTAGTTAGATCTTCTTCTCATAATTGTTCTTTGTCAACTTTATTATATTTTTATTTGTCTCAACTACTTGTCCTATAATGGATTTGATCAATGTATCCATTTGATCAATCATACTTGCATTGAGATCATATTCCACATTAGGTACTAAGTCTAATATAATTTCTCAGGTCATTTTCCTTAGTCTAGCTTTCATGTTCTTTTCTCTCATTATATCCCTTTCATCCTTCATCTTCAACTTCTCTAAATATTTCAAATATTTCCTTAGGGCTCAACTTTGTGATGTCTACTATCTTTCATGTGTCATCTTGTCCTTCTTCCTCTTCCTCATCTAGACTGACCTTCATATTAGGTTTGTTCCTCTTCCTTTTACTTGTACTACTAAAAAATGTCTTCATTTTCATTGTGACGGATTCCTTAACGTCTTTACCATTTTCTTCTTTTTGCTCTATCATTGGTTGATCATGTTGTACCTTTAAATTGTGATCAACTTCTTTATATGGAATATCTTTCATTTTCATTGTATCTCCATCGGTTTGATCTAATTATTTTTGTCCCACGACATGAATTTTTTTAGGAGTGTCAAGCATAACTTGATCAATAATCTATGATGGAATGTAGGTTTGAGTAAGAACTAGTTTATCTATTTTTGTCTAATACTCAGCTTCCTCCTTTTTTACCTTTAGTTTCTTACATGCTTCCAGAATACTTGTTATGCACATCACCATATAATCACCTATTATATCAACTTCATCAATTATGCCAACACCCCACCCCACCCAACAAAAATAAAAATTGTTTTCCTTATTTGTAGGTATAGATTTATAGGTTTCAAAGCCATAGAACTCATATTTACAAAATAGGGCTTTAGATTGCAAGTTTATATCTAAAACTCCAAACTTCGTGTATATCAAGTAAGGGAAAATCTCATTGCTTAACTAGGTCATCCCTAAACCTATTTTGACCTAGACCTAGGAAGTCATCCTTGTCCTTAGACCTCCAATGCAGAATCTAGGAATCTTAGTTGAGAGGTCCTGAATCCCAAAAAGTTTCAAGTATTGATTTTTTTTTACAACAATTTGGAAAATCTAAGGTTTTTCTCTACACTATATTTCAAGGTTAGTTTCATTTTATCATTTCACATCATCCATCATTTAGTTTTAGATCTTATTATTGCATGCTTTTTTCTTCTATGCAACTTTATTATTTGTGTCTCAATTGTTTGATTTACTTGCAATTCATAACAATTTGGTTGAAATCAATTTACATGATTATAATTAGTTGAGCGTACCTTGTTAGAAAGTGTCCTCGAAGTATAGATTTTGATTAGGGACATAGATTTGGCATTGGCACCCTCCATGAGTTGCGTTGATCTAGTTTTAGCCCCTTTTGAGGGATTGTGCTTGAAGGTCCTTCTTTCACTTCCCTAATGTGGCATAATAATTTATACATCAAACTTAAATAAAACATAAAAATGCATTTAGATTTTAATGTTACACTTGATAATACCCTAATGTTGCGCTCTAGGCAAAATTTGGACCACAAGCCCCAAGAAAATGTCCCCATTGGCAACATATACCTTGGAGAATGGGCCAAATTTTGAATGGGAGTTTAGGAAAATAGGGTAGGTGTTGACATATTAGTTAAGTTTTTTATTAGTGACATACACTTATTCAGATTGTAAGTATCTACTGAGCTTATTGTATAGTTAACAGTGTTTACCAAGCATTTCAGTTGTTGTCAAGTTCTACAGTTGCTACCAAGTCCTTTGGACAAATTTTGATGTTTACCAAGTAGCCATAGTTAGCATGAAGATCAGTAGTGTAAACTAAGCATCTCAATGTATGTCAAGTTTACCAGTGCAAGTCAAGTTGTGCAGTGATTACCTAGTTTGTAGTTTATGTGATGCAAGTCCAGTGTTAATCGAGCTACTGAATGTTAGCCAAGTGACTTAGTTTATACTAAGATCAAGGTGATAGTGTTTATCAAGCTATGCAAAGGCAAATGAGTGATTTAGTTTATATGACAAGTTTCACAATATCTACCGAGTCACCAGTGCAGACTAAGTTCAAGACTACTTGAAAGTGATCAGTATGGACTGAGCTTCTACATCTATTGAGTGGATGATGATGTCGAGCATTGACAATGGATGTCAAGTATCAGAACTTCACTGAGCTAGTCTTCAAAGCCAGAGTGTCTACACTTGAGCCAAATTTGTAATATTTGTGTAAACTTGTATAGTGGCTGACTTTTTAATTTGTATAATTGGATTGGTATATATGTAGTGTATTGTATCACATCCAATGCAAGTAGTAACAATGAATATGTAATGTAATCTTAAGATAAGAGCCGAAAGTGTGAATTACAAAGGCTACAATAGTATAAGGAGTAGAAAAGATTCATCTATCACAACAAGGTGATTTATACACTTAAAGGAATCTAATTCAGCAAACCAATTTGCAGATTAGAGATTAGCTATTGTTTCATCCTAATAGGTGGATCAGTCAAATCCTTTAACAAGGTAGACCTAACAGTCTTTTGTAAATCTCTTTACTGAGTACATACTTCATTGTATGTTTGTAAATCCTTTCACAAGGTGAACCTAGCAATCCTTATTTCTCCTAACAAGGTAGATCATTAGAAGTGATAAATGTAAGCCTTAATAGGTCAACTTTATACTATAGTACTAAATCTTGTGGGTATCATCCTCACCCCATTTTTACTTTCTATTTGAAAGGTTTCTGGGTCACCAAATCTTTGTGTCAAAGTTTTATGAATGCTTTCATTTTTTCAATTTCTTATGCATACAATTAGATCATATCATATGTGAAGGATTAAATGCTAATTGGATTGTTGGAGTTAAAATTGTAGAAGTTTTAGAAGTTACTAATTCACCCCTCCCCTCTCAGTAACTTAGCTTTGTTAAGAATATTTTCAAAAATTGGTATCAAAGCATTGTGGTTCTCAAGAGAAAGTTTAACAACTTAAGCAAAGATTAAAGCCATGAAGATATTTAGACTTGACAAAGTTATTGGAAATGAGAAGCTAGATTTGGAAATGGCTATTGCCCAACTCAAGAAAGAAAAGGAGCAACTCTCTCAATCCCTAAAAAGAAGAAAATAGCTTGCGATTCAAATGAATGATCATCTCTACATTAAAGAAAAGATTGAAGACCTTCATTCAAGCAATCCAGATGAAGCAAATGAAGCAATCAAAGAAATCCTAGAAAAGAATGGTTCCTTACAAGAAGTAAGAAAACTAAGAAGAGAACAAGAAATTCAGTCAGTAAAGCCATGTGAAGTCATGGAAGAGAAAAATAAGATAAGAGAAGAGATAGAAGGAAAGAACAATGAAATCCAACACCAAACCCTTCAACAAGAAGACTTCATTGATCAACTCTCCAATGCAAATGAAGAAATCATGAGCCTAAGATCTAAAAATGAAAGATTATGAAATGATCTAAACTCTAAAAGCCAAATCAATGAAAGAATGATGAAATCCCAAGAAAACATGAATCAATCAAATGAGAAAAATCTCTATAGACAAAAAGGAAAAGCGAGAATTAGATATATAGAAAAAGGAGAATCATCCAAGCAAGGAGATCAAAAGAATCAAAGACCTACTTGAAATCAATGTGGTAAGATAGTTCATACTTATAACAAATGTTGGAGCAATGGAAAAGAAAAATTCAATGGAAAGTGCTACAATTGCAATCAGCATGCTCATAAGGCTAATGAATGCAAAGATAAACCAAGATTTGAAGGCAAATGTCACAAATGCAAGAAGCATGGGCACAATCATTAGAATTCAAAACCAAGATATTAAATTTGGTAGAACAGATTGTGAAAACCATATTTGGTTGGGACTACAACACCTGGTGCAAATGTCATTATTGTGGAGAATTTGGACAAATTGGAATGAATTGTGTAAAGCATCATTAGAGGAAAAGAGATACTACTAAAAGATGTTTCATTTGTATAAAACTTGGTCATCTTTCCAAGAACTACATGAATACCTAGTAGAATTGAAGATGAAAAGAAGGCAAAAGCTGATAACATCTAAAAATAGATAAAATAGTAATGGGTTCCAAAGTCTACCGAGAATGAAAGTCCAAGCAATGATGAACAAGTCACTCAAGAATTGGGTGGCTCCACAATTTCTACTTGAGTTCTCAAAGGGAGAACTAGGACTAGGTTATCAAAGAAGACATTCAAAATAGTTCCAGATTAAAAGGACAGAAAATCCATATCTATATTCAAGATACAAAGGGATCACTAAGTGAGGTTGGGTCACAAACTCTTTTGAATGAGGTTAGGAGTAACTAAAATTTAATATGGCTACCAAATGATGGAAGACTTTGCCAAGTAATCAATGCAAAGAAGTAGATGATAGTTCATCAACTTGATCTACCATAAGTACTAAGCACTTATAGTGAAATTTGATCAAAGCAACAAAATCAAAATCATTTTCACTATGAATTTTTGAGAGCTATTGCGCAGTGCGATCTTCAAAGCTTCCAAGTGATTTGAGTGAATTGTTACTAAAAAAATTGAGTTCTCTCAAACTCTGCCAAGTGAAGACAGTATCTAGCAGTAGCAAGGCAAAGTGAGGTTCTGATATGCTAGTTCGTGGCAAATGGAAAGCCCCAAATTTCAAACTCACCCCTGTAATCACCGAAACCCTAGATCTTAGTGGAGTGCAATCTCAAATCCCTCCAAAGGTACTAATGATAAATTATATTCATTCTCACTTTAAATGCATGATTCAAGATATTGGCACTTTGGAAATGGATGAAGCCCTAGGATAGCTGTGTGTTAATGGTGTCTAAAAACTTGAGGATCAACACCTGGAGACATAAGGGTTGACAAAAATTCTTCATATGCCTTGTGAATTTTAAGTAAAATGGATAAGGTATATTCTCAATCAGGTGTTATGGTTTTGTTGTTGAAGTAAAAGATGATGATGATGATAAAGAGGAGGAAGATGAAGAGGAAAATGTTGAAGAAGCAACTCATTTTGACAACATTGATGATGAAGAGGAACAGGAGCAAGAGGCTACTGAGGAAGAAAAGCAAGATGATGAGGAAACTGACCCACATTTCCAACACAAGCAATACTTTATTTGTTTAAATACAAATATACCCCACTTGTATTGTGAATTGGAGCAGGTGCTTTTTATGAAAGCCAAGGTGCGTTGTGTGGATCTCGTTTGCGGCAAGCTTGGATGACATCAGTGCAATTCATACAAAATTTTAAACAAAAATGCAATAAAGATGACATGGCGCACAAAGTGAAGATCGCACCAGGAGTGGCCATGTGTTCGGATCGGGTGATGCCTGTTTCCCCACAATATGAAGTTGCGCTCGGGTTAAAAACTACAGGAAAGTGGGCAAACGACATGTGGAAATTGGGTCCCATGCATGTGATGACATGGTGCAGACAATCAGTTGCAGACACAGGCACAGGATGTTGCCACGTGGCAGATCCGACGCATTCCACATTTTCGCAAAACAAAGATGCTCGATGGTTAAATATTATGAGAATGCGGGCAGTTGACACGTGGTGACTAAAAAAATAGGCAGGTGACATGGCAGGGCTAGAGGTGATGAGGTGGAAAATTGGCTGGCCAATCAGGAGTTGCCACGTGGCAGCACGGGTGGCACCCAGTGGGCCCAGAGAAGCATAGAAGGAAAAAATTAAAATGCAAAAATAATAATTTTAAATTATTATTTCCAAAAAAATGATTTGTACGTCATTGAAATTCAAAAAGGAATTTCTTCTAAAGTTCCAACTTTAGATTTTTTTAAAATTTTCAAGAAATTTAAAAAATCAAAGTCCATACCTAAACATTTCAACCAGAGGAGTATTTTTTCAAATCAACTTTCTGGGCATTTTTGGGAGGCTAGATATGCACTCCAATATACCATCGGAACTGGGAAGATCTAAATTTTCTAAATATGAGGTCAATTTTTGCACAGGTACCAATTTGTTTGAGCTATAAGGAGATTTTTCTCAGGTACCTAACTTGCAACTGAATTCAAGCATCAAAGCTGAGAACTGATTTCTAACGAGGTAATGAGTTGAATATCAGTAAAAGGTAATGGAAATGTAGCTAGGATCAAATTTGTTTAGATTTACTCAGTTAAAAACTTATTTTCACCGGCATCTTCATGAGGCAAATTAGATATTTTGGCAAGTAAAGGGATTTCATCATTAGGCAGAGATATTTTGCAAGTCAATAACAGAAATGATGAAACAAGATCAGATCAGAACGGGAGATGGAAGGAAGAAGTTATTTAGTTACAGAGGATAGAATTTCAAATGGACACTTGTCACTTGGAGATCAGATCTGAGATTCTTTCCTTTGCTATATCTTTCTACCTTTCATTCTTTCCAAAGGTTCCAATCTTTTGGAGAAAACCATTCATTACTGAGATACCAGGTTTTGGATCCAATTTTGATGTGTTTCCATATTGTGATACCATATATTCTGTAGCAAATTTCTCATGTAATGAACAGCAAGAAATAAGAATACAGATAGTTCTGATCTGTTAGGTAGATTTGCATTTAAATTTTGTGCATCTTATTGTAATTTGTTTCAAGGAAATGAATGATAAGGTAGCAACAACTCAATCTTCATTCTGATATCATGTCTCCCATTCATTTTGTTTGTGATCTTTTGTGTTATGTAGACAAAGAATATGAAACTCAGTTGCAACCTATTGGTTGTATATGTTGATTTATTTTGCTTATGACTCAAAGAGTTATGTAAATTCTTGATTCATCATCATAGGATTGCAGATCTCATGAAGGGATAAGTCGAGTATGAGGTTCAAAAGGATGCATATGTCTAATTCACAAAGTGGATAGATAGATCAGAAAGTCCTGATGTATGGCATATGTTAGTGACTTTAAGGGATGTGTGTTAGGGTTTTTTGTTAAATGCCCAATAGATAAGGCACTAATCATTTTGAAGGATCATAAGGTTGTGTTTTTCATATCATATTTTGCTGAGATCAACATGAATAATCAAACGCTTTTCCCCTTTCATGTTGAAGAGCTATAAAATTTGAACCCTCACTCAGCTTATGAGATTCCTAGATCTACATTTAGCTACTGTAGATTGATGATTATTTCATGAGTTATTAGGAGATTTAAGGGTTCTTATCTGCTTTACATTAGATTCAGTGTATGCTTTGACAACTGGTACCATATAAAGAATCTATAGGTATACCCGCCTAGGTTTTGCAGAGCCTGAAGAAGAAGAAGGGTCTAGCCTTATAGTTGGCCTAGCGTCTGAATGGGCATGTTGAAAATGGGAGTTAGGTGCCCCTAGATGTGTTGTTTTCTCATCAGGGTAATTGAAAACTTGTAACATTTTCAAGCACCAACAAAATGGCGACTCTGCTAGGGAGTTGTGTTGAATCAAATTTAAGACAAACCTTGAGAATTTAAAAGAAGAGATTCAATACAGCAAAAGAAGTGCATAAAAAAGTTGCAGTAGTAGGTTATCTGATGTGTTTTCCAGGTCTCTTTCTCAAATATCATGCACCCCAGTTGAGATTTATTCATGCACATCAGTATGTTGTGAAACTGGATGAAA